>ML685816.1:2274942-2302985 GCA_007922175.1 Pelusios castaneus
ACACACACACACACACACACACACACACACACACACACACACACACACACACACTCTCCTAAAATCTGCTGTCAAACACAGACTAGAGACATGCAATGAAAGTAAATAAAAACCTCACTGCCCTGACGCTCCAGGAATAAGCACAATAGATATTAAATATATTAAGTACCCTAGTGCTTCATTCTCAGCTATGCATAGTGACTTAAAAGATTGTGAGCTAGTATCTAACGTATCAACTGACTGTTAAAAAAGGTAAACAGCACAAGAAATAAACAAGGAGTCCTGTGGCACTTGTAAAGACTAACAAATTTATTTATCGCATGAGCTTTCATGGGAGAAAATCCCACTTGGTCAGACTCTTAATTTCCCCGTCTTTAAAGCATCTGACCAAGTGGGATTTTCTCCCAGGAAAGCTCATGCGATAAATAAATTTGTTAGTCTTTACAAGTGCCACAAGACTCATTGTTTGTTCTTCTGAACTAAACTAACACAGCTACCCCTTTGGAGCTTGAGCACAAGAAATGATGATGTATGCCTTGTAGAGCTCCCTAGACTGTTCAGGCAATACAACACGGTTGTGGAAATAAAATAAATCCCTATCAGAAATACAAAAGTGTAGCAAAACAAACAAGGAGTCTTGTGGCACTTTTAAAGGATACCCCAACTCCCCAATAACCCTCCCCGCCCAGCTGCCAGCTCCCCCCGCTCCCTCAAGTCACCCCAACCCCCTCCCTACCCCCTGCCGCTGTCTCTCCACTCCTCCGAGTCACCCCAACCTCTTCCCAACCCTCCCTGCAGCTGGCTCCCCCTGCTCCAACCCCCCGCTCCCCCCACCCTTTCCCTGGCAGCTGCCCGACCCCCTTACCTGGCTGCAGGAGCAGCCACACCACAGGCTGCTGCTCCCGCATCCTGTCCGGAGCATGCTCAAGGCTGGAGTTTTAAAAACTCCCTGCCTGGGGCAGCTCCCTGCCAGCCAGAAGACTGTGTCTTCCAGCCGGGTAGGGGCGCACAGCTGGCAGTGTTCCCTGTGTGAGTGCGACGGGGGCTGCGCGCCCGTGTGCCCGCACAGCCTACCGAGCCCAGCAGCCCCTAGCGCCCCAGGTGACTGCCTAGGTAGCCTCTATGGTAGGACCGGCCCTGGCGGTGGCAGAGCTGGATGGGGCCCAGGCCCAAGGAGAGTGTGTAGACCATTCGGGCTCCTGCGTGGGTTTGCAAAGGCCGCTGTGTGGCCATGCACTTGTGCAGCTTACAGGAAACATAGGTCACCACAATATATCATACAGAGGTGTCAAACTCATTGTACGTGGCAAGACACATTGAAGGGCAAGACATCTGATGCAGGGCATGTGGATTCCCTGCCCCCTTCCTGGCACAGTACCACATGGGCTCCCCTACCCTTTCCCCAATCCCCTCCCTCTCCTACATGGCTGGCTCCCCTACCTGGGCCAAGGGGGCTCAATCCTGCCCCTGGAGTAAACACTTGGGGCATGGCCATGGCCCTAGGCCCAACCACCCCAGTCCCCACATCTCCCACTCCCCAGCCACTCAACCCCTTGCCCCCTGACCACGCTTGCCCCTCAAATGCAGTGCTCCCCAGCCACGGTCACCCTTGAATCCCCCACACCCTCACTGCACTCACCCACTGCCAGGGCCTACCTAGTCTGCCCCCCGCCCCATGCCCACTGGCCCCGGGCCTGATCCCTGGTCCATAGGACCCTGCGTGGTCCATGCCCAGCTCAAGGTCCCCCTTCACCACCAAGGACTCTGTGGCCTGCATCTGGCTTTATCCTCCCCTCTCCTCTAGCTCCAGGTGACTCTGGGCTTCCCCTCTTGCAGGGCCCCACAACCACTGCCACCCCAGCTCTTTCCCTCCCCCTTGAGGCCTCTACTTACTCAGTCTGCAGTGCAGACCATGCTGCCTGACCCAGAGAAGGAGGGGTTAAAATTTCCCTCTCTGCCCTGGCTACAGATGTTGGGGGGAGGCAGCGCTCTTGGCAACAGACAGGCAAAGGCTGCTACAGTCTGCTGCTGAGAACCACTTGCTGTAACAGGCAGTGCCTGATAAGAGCCCTTAGCTGGCCAAATCCGCCTCGCGGGCCATAAGTTTGACACCCATGATTTAAAAGTATATGGGGAATCACCAGAATGTGTCTTTGTATTTGCACAAAAGGTAAACAAGAATCAGTAACAAACTTTCCTTTACCTCTTCACATAGGTGAAGTATATCAAAAGATCTCCACTAAAAAACATTACAATTGCAATTCTCTCTGACTCTTACTGTTACAATCATTTAACCAAGAATAATACTATAAAAACAACGAAAGTTCCGTGGCACCATAAAGACACACATTTCTTTGGGTGCATCTAACAAAGTGGGTTGGAGCCCACGAAAGCTTATGCCTGAAGAAATTTGTAAGTCTTTAAGGTGCCACAGGACTCTCGTTGTTTTTGCTGTACACAGACTAACACGGCTACCCCTCTGGAAATACTACTATAGTTGACCATTTAGATTCAGAGCCAAAATGCTTCAATGTTAGTGGTATCTTAGAACAGATCCTCACACCAGAGCTATTGTGACTTCTGTCAAGGTATATAAATGCAAACATTAAACCTTTAGGACATCCTATAATACCAAACACCCAATGCCAGAGAGAGCTATATTACAAGTAGTCAAATAAAACAGGATTAGGCTGAACAATAAAAATGAAAAAAAGTAACTGATTAGTAATACACATGCACAAGAAAAACAATTCAACATCACTAAATAAGCCTATTTTACCCTGGAGTAAGCCCCTTAAACTTCTAATTGCAGTCAACGTCACTGATCAGGTTGGCCAAATATAGATATATTTTTAATCATTAACAATTTGCATAAATTTCATTTGATATCGCCTATTTTAAGCATGAAGCAAAGTGTTGATGCATTCATATTGCAAGACATTTAAATCATAAAATCACAGAAATTAGCATTGAAAGAGATCTCAGGAGGTCATCTAGTCCAATGGCTGTTCAAAGCAGGACCAACACCAATTAAATCATCCCAGCCAGGGCTTTGTCAACCTAGAATTTAAAAATCAACAAGGAAGGGAGATTCCACTGGCTTTTCAGGTAACCCTTCCAGTGCTTTACCACACTCCTAGTAAAAAGATTTTCCTAACATCCACTCGAGACCTCGCCCACCGCCACTTAAGACCATTACTCCTTGTTCTGTCACCTACTACCACTGACAACAACCTAGCTCCATCCTCTTTGCCTCCCACCTCTCCACCTAAAACTGCCTCTTCAGGTAGCTGAAGGCTGCTATCAAATCTCCCCTCACTCTTCATTTCTGCAGACTAAATAAGCCCACTTCACTCAGTCTCTCCTCATAAGTCATGTGCCCCAGTCCCCTAATCACACCTGTTGCCCTCTGCTGGACTTGCTCCAATTTTGCTCCTACATCTATTTAACAAGTCTTATTCTAATATTTTAAGAGTAATTTATCTGTAGCTAGAAATAGTAGAAATTGCTACTCCCCTCCATTTGCTCTTCCACTTTCTTATAAAAACAACCAAAATTCCAAAATGTTTCAGATACTTATTTTATTGCTCCTTGTGTGTGTTTGATTTTACCTATCATTTATACAGGGCCAAAATCAAGTTCACTGAAATCCTGAACATAGAGGGGACAAAAGTAACTGATTATTGTTACAGTAAAGCATTTTTCATTAAGTCATCCTCCTGATTCATTAGCTAGCAAGACAGGGACATTTGTTGACAAAGCTAGTTGGAAATTTTCAAACAAAGCATTGTTTAGTTGGAAAATGTCAATTTGCTATACTGAAATTTTTCAACAAGTCTACTGGAGATTTGAAGAATTTTTTGCCCAAACCCAGACAGCTTTTCACCAGAAGCTTGTTGGTGTTCCCAAGTACACAGCCCCACATCAGAGAGCCTGCAAAGCATTGAATCATAGAATCTTAGGGTTGGAAGGGACCTCATGAGGTCATCTAGCCCAACCCCCTGCTAAAAGCAGGACAACTCCCACGAAATCATCCCAGCCAGGGTTTTGTCTAACGGGGCCTTAAATGTTTCCAAAGATAGAGATTCCACCACCTCCCTAGGTAACCCAATCCAATGCTTCACCACCCTCCCAGTGAGAGAGTTTTTCCTAATATCCAACCTCGACCTCCCCAGCCGCAACTTGAAACCACTGCTCCTTGTTCTGTCCTCTGTTACTACTGAGACCAGGCTAGCTCCCTCCTCTTTGGAGCACCCCTTCAAGTAGTCAAGTAATAATCCTAGAGCCCTGGTGAAAGCTGAGACTGCTAAATTTCCTACTCTGCAGAAAATAGTCTACCAACTCCCACAACCCCAGCTGAAGCTAGGACTCCGTCTGCTCTGCAGCAGACTCACCCAGCACACAGCCTCAGGGCCAGATCCAGCACTTCCAGAGTAGCCCTACCATGCTAAGACTTCCAGGCGCCCTACTATAGCTCAAAGGGTGTAGAAACTCTGGGACACCTTATTAGAGCCAGCTTACTGCTGCAGAGCCAGGAGGTTCTAGGATGGGCTGGGCTCTTGAGGTCTGGGGCTCCAGGGCAGCGCTGTATATGGAGTGGCCCAGGAGTTTGGGAAACCCTGGTGTCCCTGACCTCCGAGCCATAGACCTTGACAGCCCCAGCAGATGCTGAGTGCTCTAGTCCTCGGAATCAATTCTAGAAACACCTTTTGGGAGTAGACCAGAAATATTTTGTTTTGGGTTTCTTATTTTGGAGAGAAAATCTGAAATAATTCAGTTTTGGTTCAATCCAAACTGATTTGTTTTTTCTTATGATTTTTCAGTTTGGCCACCAAAGCAAAAAAATCAATTATTCATTCATCAGTTATGATGGACAAGTAAAGTAAGTCTTCAATATAGAATCCTTAGACTGATCTACCCACAAGACATGTGTAATTCTTGTTAATGAGATCTGTATGTATGCACCAAATGTTAAACCCTTAAACGAATTAGTTTGGAAGAGCAGACTCTGCATACATCTTTTTTTCCCTTGAGTTATCTTTTGTAATTACTAATGATTAGTGGCCATAAGCCATGGTTACAATATATTCACTCAGCCCATTATATTTATTTATTAATTTCTGCAGAAATACATAGATGTTGTCAGGTACATGAACATGACTAAATGATATTTAAGCAATATTACTAGAAGTAACAAACAGTTATACCTAGTCACAAAATAATTGATGGGAAATGATTTTACTCACATTTACATCTGTGTGGTGAATTAAAACACAGAGGGCAGGAAGGATCTGGGGGGAAAGAGTGTGTGTTAATATTAAAGGGCAATATTCAATAATTCAACTCAAGTTAAATTTAAAAGTTAATTCAATTTATAATTGAATAATTCATTTTACCTCCTGAATGGTTTCCATAGGTGGAGGAGGGTCTTTGTGACGGCATAAGTTGACCATGACCCAAGTAACATTCCTTAAGAATGTTATGGGAATAGATGGACTGATGAAGGAGAGCAGGGGTTTCACAACTCCAAGACTAATAACATAATCTCGACACTGGGGTCCATCACCTGTGTAAAAATTAGGTTGTTTTAGGAGGTAAAATTTATTTACAAGGGATTGTGTTGCAGAACCATATGTCTATGTTAAATAACCATGGGCCTAGTTGTTAGGTGACTGAAGGGCGTCTTCCAATTTCCAAGCACAATTTGTGCATGCACTGAGGTTGGGCCTCAGCACAGCTGTGAATCTGGTCCCAGGACTACACCACTGGTTTCTACAGACCTCTAAGGAGAACATCTCAGAACAGACTGTTTCCTCAATACCCACTCTGTCATTACTAAAATGTTCAGCAATTTGAGTAGAAGGTAATTAAGAAATTATAACTAACTTCTCTGCATTGCTAAAATCAGTATGTATTATTAAAGAATAGCACATTCAAAGTTAACATCCCGGCAAGTGACAAAGTCAGCTTTCCAGCATATCTTCATTTTTGTAAGTTTATACTTTTCAATATTAAAGTCCACATAAAACCGTTTAGCTCTTTGGATGTATATATAACAATAGACACCATTAGTCAAAGCGTGACATTGTTAACAACTGACTGCAAAAGAAACCTCTTTCAGTATGCAGTAAGTAACCACTCTCCTTTTTGATTCACATCGAAAGCTAGCTAAAAGTGATTTGCTGAATTCTGAAGAGGTAATCAATGATTTAAAAACACATGAGAAAGATAGCAATTAATGACCATGAGGATAGCTCAAGGTATGATGTAGGCCCATTAATCAGTACAGGTCGCTAATCCACATAAAATGCTCTATGAACAAGTTCCATATTGCTTGAATCTGAATAGAACATTTTCCATTTACTATAATATTCCCGACAGTTTGAAGTGTACTGCACCCATCTAGACAGACCCCAGCACTGCAGTATTCAAACTGTATTGTTAACAGGGAAGTCACAAGGTCACCCCCAGGGCCAAGTATCATTATAAGAATGTTTTTAGCAAAACTAAGTTTTTGTTTTCTTTTAAACTTGGCTTATTTGTCACGAATTAAACAATAGCCAAACCCACTACATTTCAGTAATTTCGGACACGATGGGGTCGACATTTTTTAGGCCAGCTGTTTTCAAACTACAGGTCAGGACCCAGTACTGGGTCACAGAGCCCTCTGCTGCCGCCACTAAAAGACTAGAATGCACTGCTGAAATATGTCATTGTTGGGCCATGGACACAAATGATTTTTTTCAACTGGGTCCCAAGAAAAAATGTGTGAAAACCACTGTTTTAGATTAAACTCACCGCTATGGTATTTAAGTATCTTAGTGATATATCACTGAAAGGAATAATCAAAAAGAGAAAAATCAAAGTTTCAGGTTAGCCAAAAGCTTATCCAGAAAGATTAAAAACTTATACTATGAAAGCTTTGGTGACTGAAATATAAATGCTGATGGAGTTCCAGAGCCTTCATAATAAAAAGGAAATAAAAGATTTGCTCCCCAGACATTCTTTCCTTTTCTTGTATCTTGAAAGATGTATTGGTTAGAGGAAGGACAATAGAGAAAGCAGAAAAATTAAGCACAGAGCATTTTGAGGGAATTAACTCCATGTATTTTTCCAGTCTCATTGCTCTTGTAGTTGAACATACTTCTAATTTTTTTAATAAATAATATAATCCAAGCCAGTTAATTCACTTGATTTCAAAAGGAACTTTTGAATGTTTATATTAATTCACAGTAACACAAACCTATGATATTGCCTAAAGCCCATACTGCTTGTTCACACACATTTTGATGGGGTGAATGCAGCAGCCTCAGAAAAAGTGGCACAGCATCTGAAAAATAAAGCATTCAGTTACTTTAAAAGTCTTAGTCCTAAAATGATGTGCTCATTTTCAAAGTTCCCACTTATATTAAAAACTGGCATTCCACTACGATGTGAAGATTTTCTCCAGATGTGTGCTTATTCTGGTTAATGAGACTTCACTCTTTTTCCAGATGATGTTCAAGTATAAACATAGATCAAAATACAACTTTTCCTTTCACACCATTCTTTCACAAAAGGGTCTGGACTTCAGACCAATATTATGAGAGCAAAATATTTAAGGTAGTTATTTTTATATAAAATTTAAATTATTCTTAATAAGTGGTTCATGTTAAAATTCCATGTTTTGTTCTATCTATTACCACTGAATTTGAAAAGTTTAATTGTTTTATCTGTTACCACTAGAGCATTCTAAAATGGGATTACAACAGTTTAAGATAAACCCAACACACACATTTAGTTAATTTGAAAAAAAAAAGTCACTATATGTCATTAAGTAGTTATATATTTTCTACATTCTTTTCCATCATTGGTTATCAACAGAAGTTTTATTCAGCATCTTTAATGAACAAGATCTTAAAAATTCTTATCCAGCTATATACACAGCTATAGAAATTGTCTCCTATACACCCTGTCACCTCTTCCTATCTCTTGAAAGTTTTAGATAAAAGGGGCAATCCAACTGATTTCCACAAAAGAAATTCTGATGTTTCAAATACTGTCAATTAATGACTTGCAAAAAGAGAAGACTGATCTCTTTAAACAAAAATCACTCACCAAGAATAAGGCCTGGTCTACACTACAGAGCTGCTGTATATTAGGTATATAAATATTCTTCTAATTAAGAACGCATTTAAACATTGTAAAAATAGAGTGGGTGGGATGGGAGAGGGGCAGACATGGTGGACACAGCTACTCTTTGCCAAGTGAGAGCTACCTAGCGATCGCTCCCCCTGCCACACATGGAGAGCTGTAGCTAGGCTGCTCTCACTCATGGCTGAGCCCAGCTGCAACCACATCCTCCCCCCCACCCCCAGCTGGGCTCCATGCCTCCCCACAAGCAAGAGCTGATTACCTTTTACATGTTTAGGCTTCTACATCCCTGGCATACACAGTGCGATCATCTCCTTGATGGCAAAAGTGCCCTCTTTTTCAACAAAATAAAACCACTCAACAAGAGATGTAGGGCTTTTGTTTGCATAGCTAGGGCAACGCAGTGTCAATGTAGACAGTGCATCCCCTTACATCCGTGGAGGTGCTGTCATTCTGGTGAAACTGACCAGAAAGCAAAGTCCGGGCTGCTGCAAGCCCAGGTGACTGGTTCCTGCTCCAACTGGGAGCTGGGTGAGAAGACTGGCTTCTCTAAGTGTGGGCAGCTGGTTCCTGGTACTGGCTGGAATGTGCAGCCGTACCAATTTCATGCTCAGCTATGTAACTCACAAGGCTGCCGCTGCCAGGAGCGAGTGGAAAAGCTCCCTCACTTCTCACCCCTGAAGAGGAGACCAGGCAGGCCAGGCATCTCACCCTGCTCCCAGACGGGACCAGTAACCAGCTACCCTGGCTTCTTACCCTGCTCCCAAGCTGGGAGTTAGGAAAGAAGCCAGGACTGCTGGTCTTCACTTTCTGTTGGGAGCCAGGGTCAGAAGTTCAGTCATGGCTGAGCCAACATTTAACATTGTGATATTACCTGAAATGTACTGTTAACTCCCACTTGTACATCCCAAAAGCTGAGGCACATGTGCAACACCTCCTGAAGAAACTTGGATGGTAGGAAGAATTCATTACTTCTTAGCTTTGAAAAACCTGTTTAATTATTTGGGCCCCAATTGACTGGATGTAAGATTTTAATGAATTTATATTAATTTGGAGGGCGGGGAGAATATGGTGGATGGGAAGCTGGATATGAGTCAACAGTGTGCCCTTGTTACCAAAAAAGGCCAACAGCATACTGGGCTGCATCAGTAGGAGTGTTGCCAGCAGATCAAGGGATGTGATAATTCCCCTCTCTTTGGCACTGGTGAGGCCACATCTGGAATACTGTGTCCAGTTTTGGGCTCCCCACTACAGAAAGGATGTGGACAAATTAGAAAGTTCAGCGGAGGGCAATGAAAATAATTAGGGGGCTGGGGCACATGACTTAATAGGAGGGACTGAAGGAACTAAGCTTATTTAGTCTGCAGAAGAGAAGACCAAGGGTTGATTTGATAGCAACCTTAAACTACGTGAAGGGGTGCTCCAAAGAGGAGGGAGCTAGGCTGTTCTCAGTAGTAACAGAGGCAGAAAAAGGAGCAACGGTTTCAAGTTGCAGCTGGGGAGGTTGAGGTTTGGTACTAAGAAAAACTCTCACTAGGAGGGTGGTGAAGCATTGGAATGGGTTACCTAGGGAGATGGTGGAATCTCCATCTTTGGAAACATTTAAAGAGGTCCCTTCCAGCCCTAATATTCTATGATAGGAGAAGTTTAAATTTATAATTTGATTTCAGAGTCAAATTGTTAGTTTTCTAAACAGACACCAGACTACTGCATAATAATGGATCAAATATCAATTTAGCTCTTAAAACATGTTTATTAAGCCCTGAACTACTCTATTCAATATTAAGCAAGAGGATTTGCAATGCTAAGGTGTAATAAGAGGAAAAATAGCCCCACCACTTCCAGTGACTAGTAGTTTTGGAAGGATGCTAATAACCTGTTCTCTTCATTCAAATAAGCCATTTCAAGAGAACTGACACACTTCCATCACATTTGGGTATGGAGTCCTCTAATGAAACTAGATTAGAAACAACGTACATGCACCTAAATCCATCGGTAGGAAGGAAAAAAAAATCACACCTGCCAGACTCAATCCTGGCTTTAGGGTCCATTGAAAAATTAGCTTTAATATAGCAGATATAAAGTTATTCTAATATATCATTATGTAATATACAAAGCAGAAGCTAGATACCACTGCAGTACTAGACTGCTGTAAGTATATCAGGAGGGGAGAGTACAAACATTAAAGTAAAGCCACCTGCTCCTTGAAGGCCCAGTCCAACTCCTTTGAACTATGTAGGATCCTACATTGATTTCTGTGCACTTTGACAATGCCCCAGGAGAGAAGAATAATGAATTCTGTAACCAAATGCAATTTACAAGTAGATTCATTCTTCAAACAGACAAACTCCCTTAGATGAAGAACTGAAGACTTAAAAGTAAAACAATGTGTAAAGATGTGTGATCTTTACATTGGTTAATTCTATTAAATATCTGCCTTGGATTTTCTTAAGTAGTATTTTAAAATTCAATATTCAGGATGAATCTACTATTTCTAGGGACAGAGCTTTTATTGCCCTCCAGCATTTTCTCTGCTTTGTGTTACCTCTCAGCTTTCCAGACCAAGAGGATGGCTCTAAATTTTGCTCCAAAATTCATATTTTAAAAAAGTTTCAATAAAATCCATTTTAAATTTGTGTTTTAGAAACAAATACAACAATGAACAGATTATAGTAATGTCAAATACTCAGACTATCACAATAAACAAGAGGACTTTTTTTGAGATCAAAGATAAAGCAAATTAAAAATTAAATTAGAATTATCAATGCCTGTATCAATGTAGTCAAACTAACACGTCAATTTTATCACTCAAATCGAATTGCAGATTTAAGTTAAGTACTTTCCCCACTGCTGTTATTTTCAAACTTTTTAGGCTACATACCCCTTTCCAAATAATGCAATCTACAGCACACCCACATCTGAAAGAGAGTCATAATATACCTATGTAAACAGAAAAAAAAATCTGTAAGGGATAACATGATGCACTGTCTGCAATTACAGGATTTTTCTCATGTACCTCCTGAAGACTGCTTATGTGCTCTTAGGGGTATGCACACCCCAGTTTGAAACACGAGCCCTACTGAATCAATTCCACATTTTGATAAAAATACCTAAAATTTTAAAAAGCGTTTTTCACACTTCATATTTCTTTAGTGGAAAAGATTCTCCTGCCTTTACACATTGCTGGCAATACGGCATGTTCACAGCATTTAAAATGTGTACTGCAGTATGTGGAAATTTAATCATCTCTGGATTTTAATAGTATTTAGATCCTTCCCATTCTGTTTTTCAATTGTGTGGACTTCAGGGATTTTTTTTTTTAATGGTCTGTTAATATATACATTTTTCCCTTGTTTACAGTAGAGAATCTATGAGGAACTGGAAGACTCTAGGCTGTGTATTTGATTCAATTATAAAAGTTGGTTGAACATGAGAGTGATTCTATTATTCAGATTTCAAGAGGGATAGCTATTTTATTGCCCAACACTAGGGAAGTTCTCCTGAACCTTGCTCTCACAAGCTGATGTTCAAGTAGATTTAAAAGAAATATGTAGTGCATAGAACCATAAAACCATTTTCTGCTTCATTTGACAACATGGGTTCTAAATACAAACATTCCTTCCTAACTTCAGATTCCTGAACCTATGGATACCATTTTATCTTCAAAAGGAAGATAGGGTAGATGACCTTTCAACCATCAATTGATCCTCATGTTTTTGTAAAAATTACAGTATGCAAGTGAAACGATTAACAGAACTGATCAACTTACTGGATTGAACAACAGCCTGTGTTTGTTCAGAGGTTCCAGATGCAATGTTTGTCAAAGCCCATGCAGCTTCAAACTGTAAAGAAGGACTACAAATAAAAATGTAAAGTTAAAAAATGTTCTGTATTACAGTAAAACTATCTGAATCCAATACAGTATCTTAACAGACACGTGCACAAATTGTTTGTCAAAGGATTTTTATGAAGTCTTCCCAAAACAATCACAATTTTCTAACAGAACTTTCTTTTAAAAAAACAACACACTTACTTGTCATCTCTTTCAAGACAGTGCACTAAAATAGGTAATATTCCAGATTTTATTAAGTCATCAATCGGTGGATTGCGATCACTGGAAAGAAGCTTTCTGTTTAGGAACAAAGGAGAAAATAAGAAATGTGCAGACAAATCCCCTAAAGTCAAATAGGGCTTTTAAAAATTTGAGTTAATTTAGCATAGTCAAAAAAGTTGTGTACTTAGCTACTACTTCAGCCAATCCATTGCCTCTTCTGCTACTACTCTAAAAATATGAAACATGTGCTGCCAGAAAGGAGGCAGTACAAACCCAGTTCAACTTTAAATCCTTCAGCCACTCTTTTCTACATCCATGAGGTGAATGAAAGCCTATAGGGAGCCCAAGTGGGACTGCTTCAGAAGAACAAAGTTGGGGGGAAGATCAAGAGGATTTCCTTTCCTCATGCCCCAGCCTACACTGAACCGTCCCCCTTAGAAGTGGAAAGTGGACATGCTTGACAAGAAAGTAGCTGTGACTGACTGCTGGTGCTTACAGTCCTGAACATTACCAGTGGCCACTGTTAAATTAGCAAGTAAAGCAGAGTCTGCACAGTGCAAATATCTTAATATAACCTGCCAAATGAGCAGAAAAGCTTCCTTTTTTAGGAGAAATGTAAATGGACAGATAAGAATATTAATACCTTTTAGGATGAATTACAATATGAATCCCTAGTCCCAATCCAACCTTCTCTCCCCACCCCCACCCTGTGCAACAGTCACTCTCTTCAATGAAAAATACAGCACAATTTAGTTTTACTCAAAATCTGCAATGAATTTGTTTGCTGTCCTCTCAGGCAGCTAATGACCCTGGCTCCAAAAATCAGTTAACTACAGTTATTTGTAACTGCTTCTGTTCAAACAATGCTCTGGCCTCTCCATCTGCCCTAGTCATGTGTTTTGGGAACCCATCTTTCACGGCCCCCAAGATTCAGTGCTGTCTAAGGTGGCAGAGCAGCACAGAGAAACAACTAGATAGCATCCACACCTTATTTTAACAGTAAAGGGACCTATGCTTGTAGGCCTTGTCTCCATGTAAAGTTGTGCTATGTTAACTTAAAATTGTTTCTAAATCAATTTAATCATTGTAAAAGACTGTGGACTTTCTTATTTCTGTTTAAAATCAGTCATGTTTCAGTTTACTTTAAATAAATTCCTAATTTGATGTAAACTGAAATAAGTGTGTCCATACAGCTTGCACTAGTTTAACTAAACAGGTTTTAAAAACCACACCAAGTTAAACTGTGCAACTTTCTCATGTAGACAAGCCCTTGAAGGTAACCTCTTAACATGTTGAAAGGGATCATTAACTTAAGAGTAGTTTCATATATTTGCTAATTACCCTAACTTCTCAGAAATCCGGTATGGGTTTTTTAAATAATTTAAATTCCTTATGAGTAAAAATACTCTCTCTGTTAGACAGCTTAAAGAGAAACTATGTCCAATGACTACTTATACATATGAAATCAATAATAAGAATCTTCACAGCTTCTTGTGCGTTTACTAAAATCCTAGAATTCATACGAATATTTAAGAGAATTCAACCTTATTATCTATATTATGGCAGTTTGGTTTATACAAAAAGTTCATATAAAGGATGTTTTATTGTAGAACTAATATTTGGTGAACTTGATCAAAAGAGGACATCACCATTCTCTCTACTAGAGCAAGTGTGGCCAAACTTACTGACTCTCTGAGCAACCCAACAATTTTCAGAAGTTCAAGAGCTGGGGAGCACCAACTGGGGCTGAGGGCTCCAGCCCTGCAGGGAATGGAGTCTGGGGGCTTTAGTCCTGCAGAAGGCACCTGCCAGGGCTTAGGGCTCCAGCCATGCTTCTGCTGAAGCCCAAAGCCCAGGCAAGCATGCCCCACAAGACTGAAGCCTTGAGACCCCTCCACCCCCTCCCCATTGGGCAGAAGCTCCTAGCCTCCACTACCCCACCACAGGGCAGAAGCCCCAAGCTCCTCTTGCCAATCTGATAGGCAAAGAATGGGGGAAGGGGAACATGAAGGGTTCCGCAATCCACACTTAGGCCACCCCTGTACTAGAGCAAGAATTCATGATTTTCTTAATTCGGAAGCACTAAGTTACATGGGTATAAACAGTAAAGCTGAAAAAACTGATCCTACCTTGCAGCCTGCACTGCACTTAACTGGATACCCTGGTTGTCACTTGAAGCATTCTACAATTAAAAAAACCCCAAAAAACCAATACTTTAGAGTTCAGTCATTTTATATTTGTCATGAAGCCAAAAAAGTTCATAGAAAAATATTTTACCTGAACTATTGCCTCCAATGAGGTGTTTTGCTGAGGGAGCAGGAAAGGGAGAAAACAGTTAGATATGCTT
This sequence comes from Pelusios castaneus, assembly GCA_007922175.1. NCBI lineage: Eukaryota > Metazoa > Chordata > Testudines > Pelomedusidae > Pelusios > Pelusios castaneus. The sequence goes on from ML685816.1 coordinate 2,289,477, forward strand.
TTTAAAAAAATTTTTAAAAATAAACAAACTATACACATTGTTAATTCTTACCACTCTGAAGTCACCATCTACATCTGAATCTTCACAGATATCTTCATGGGGTACATTTCTTCTTTTTAACAGGTGTTCATCCCTCTTGTTCTTTAAAAAAAATAAATTTGCTGCGTTTTGAAGCTTCATTTATTTTTTCTGCGCAGAAGATGAGATGACTTACTTTTACCCACATCTTAAAGTTCTCTCTCATTGGTACTATTAATGCTCAGACATTCAAGCTAGGCATGGATGTATGTGATCAAAAACAGTGCTCACCATTTCCACTTTTTTGAGGAATAAGATGGCCATCTCTTCATATACTGCTGCAGCAATAAAGATTTTACTATATGTGACATGATGATCCAATATATACCTATATAGAACTCATTTCCCCATAACTTTCACTTAGACATTTTAAATTCGTTTCCATGCACAAGTCTTTTCAAGTGGAATATAATTTGCAAAAATTTGTTTTTTTCAGCACTTGAATCTTAAGTCAAAACGTATTATTACTCTTAAGATTAATAGAAAATTAAATGCAGTGAATTCAGTGGTTCTGGTAACATACTTTCCAAGCATATTCCACTATCCCAGTGCTGTGTAACTATTCTGCATTTTTGGAGCAGCTACTTTATAAATATTTATTTCATGGTTTCAAATCTCTTATTGTTATTACCCACTGAAAATATTTAATAAACCCAATTCTTTTCCTAATTTTTCCTCCATCATATACTAGTTTATTGTAGGGATGCTCATGCTAGTTGTATTCTTCATACCTGCCCACCTCAACAACAGGCAATTTTATTACCATTCTTCTTTCCTCAACATGTCCAAGTTCTAGGTTCCCTAATATATCTGATAGATGGCTGTGATGCTTGCAAGTTCAGTCCACTGGTCCCCTCCCCAACCCAAAATATCACACACAATTTCTGTCACTAACAGGTTCTAGATAGTGATATTTATAAGCTCCAGCTATCTTTCCTATGGCTGAAAGGTTACAGCGATTAACCCTTGCTTCTCAGTATTCTTAAGGCTACAGCCAACAGCTAATTTAATGTTAGGAAGATCTTTCCTCATTATAGATGAGTATGGACATCTGAGGACTTTTTGTTCTCCCGCAAGCATGTAGTAGGCTTGACTTGATCATCAATTTGCAAGTGATAAGGAAAAATTAATATCTTTGGTACATTACAAGTAAAAATAGTTCATTGTAATTCTTGTAATTATTAGGAACAAAGCTTATCCAAGTCTTAAGTATAAGACATGAGGACAGGATTCACAGCGAGTATTGGTAAAGGATGGTTTCATCAGCACAGATTGAAATAATCATTCCTTAGAGCCCAAATTCTTTATGTGAGAAGAAGCCAAAATTCTTTACCTCAACTATCTGGCTGAAGCCCTGTAGATGGGATGTGGCTAATGAAAACAGTGCAGTGATTAGAGTTACTAGGAACAGGAAGCAAATCAAGGCTAATGCAGGGACTGGTTATCAGTGAGGCAAGATCGAAGGGAATATTTACAGTTAAAAATCTTGTATAATTAGTTTAAATAAAGTTGTAGTCATTCATTTATCCACAGAAAACTTCACATTTTTAGTTCCTGGCTTGGTAGTATCTGTTTTGAAGATGCCCTCCACACCAAAAATGCAAGTGAGTGTCTACACAGATTCCAAAAAAAGAGATAAAATGAAGTTTGTAAACATCCTTATAAATGATCTTTTAAAAAAAAGTACGCACTGTGTCTTGCCTCAGACACTAAAAAATTTCTGTAAATTCTATCCAAACACCTGAAATATATAAAAGTTATATTTAGTAGAAATGCTAATCCATCTTACCTTTCTTAATTCCACAACAACTTCATTTCGTTGTCTTCTCATAGTCTGAAAAGTTCAAGATAAAATAATTACAGCATGCTCTCAATCTGGACCAAGCCACTGTGACTTAATGGGACTAAGTAATTATTTTGGAGTCTTGAGTGTGGGATTTTATTTTGAAACATAAATGCAGATCTCTCTCTGTTTCTATTACTTAATACAATAACTCAGAGCTCAACAAATCCTGGACATCAGGTCACCATGGCACACAGGATTTTGCCCCGGGCGCTTAGCTATGCTGCAGTACTAAGGGAGGCAAACACACCCAGCGACTGCGGGGGGGGGGGGGGAGGAGCTGGCGGCATTGACACTTTCAGCCGCCTCTCCTTCCCTGCCCCCCTCCCACTGCCAATGATGGGAGGATGGGGAGCTTCACTGTTACACATCTAGACTCCTCAGGTTTTGGGCTGGCCCCTGGGCATGCTGCCCATTTGTCAAGGCCTTCAATAACTAAATTAGTTTTGCTATATAATATACGTTTAACACTTGCATAAGTTTCCTCATATATATTAGTCCAAATGCTAACTAATAAAGAGGCTCTCCAACAACAGGAAAAATACAACAATAGAAACAAGGGAATAAATTATGTAGTGGAGGAAATGAGGTGAATAAATTGCTTATATCAGAACACATGGTAATAAAAACCCATTCTATAGATCACTGCATCCCAATGAAGAGTCTGATAATTTTATACATATGCTTTCAATTTATTTCACAATTTTCCAAAAAGAATTTGTATAGCCCTTTCTGGGTTTGGGTTTTCAAAACACATTTATTTCAGAGTTAAATTAGAATATTTTAACAGAATTAATCCAGTGTTAAATTAAAGTAGTGAAAACCTGTACTCGGAGAGGCAGTTAAAGATGAACAGCAGTTCTTGACATAAAAAAAGACTGATAAGAAGAGGGAAGTGGCTCTTTTTACATCAGATGCTATATCTACACTACAAGCATTGCAGAGGTATAGCTATGAAGCTGCAACCAGGTCATCGTCACGCTGTAGTGTAGACATTTGTTTCAGTAAGGGAAGGCGTTTTTTCGTTGTTATAATAAATACACCCCCTTGAGGAGATAGTTAAGTCAACAGCAGAATTCTTCAGTCTGCCTAGCAGAGTTTATGCCGGGGCTTGGGTCAACTTAATTTCATCTCTCAGGGCTTTGAACTTTTTATATCCGAGTGAAATACCTGGGTTGGCTTAAGCTTTAGGTGGAGACCAGCCTGAGAAGGCTTAATTGCTTTGGTTATGAATACAGCACCCAAAACCAATACTTAGACACTTATTTATATAATTATAAATTGGTGTGTTTGGCACTTTTGTTATTTACCAACAATATTACATAACAGAAATTTGAAAGTTTGAGTTGCAAACTAAATCACTGAAGTGTCAGGAAATGCAAATGTTGAGGTTGCTGGGACAACTTAAACAAACCCCTTGTGCATGTGCATTATGATGCAGTTTTAATGATATAACACCACCTCGCACACAGCTTGGATGATACACAGTGAATCAGACAATAAAAATACTACTTGACTTTCTATTGAACCATGTTTGATTCATTGTACATTGTCTAGCCTGTGAGATGGCCGAAACCTACCGTTACTGATTCGACAGCAGTACAAATCCATCAATTCAGTGCATCTATTTCTAGTTCATATTGGGGAAATAGCACATAATGTTTGATCAAAACTTAGAAATCTAAAGAAATGTTCTGGGTTGTTTATTATATACAGATACTACTATATTTGTAGAATATCTGCCTTATCAAATACACAGTTGGCAAATGATCATGTAATTAAAACACTAGCAAACAGAGGCAAAAGAGCATGCAGACAACCTCAGCATTAGGTTTTCCTGACCCGAATGTTTTACTTTGCAACTTTAATGATTTACCAAGATTTTAGCAAACCAAAAGATAGAGATATTTAAAAAGGAAAAACAAAATTCTGTAATATAGACATAATTAGAATATTCTGTCCTACACAATACACTCTCAGCTGAGGCTAAGGCTCCAATAGAACAGATACATCCTGAGCATACAGGAGCCTACATCATTCAATACACGTGTGTGTTGTGTCAGACTTTTCCAGATATTTGAAATAAAATTCAAAACTACAAACACTTATGCATAAATAGATATTAGACTAGGAGATTGTTTGGTTACTAAGTTACTGCACATGCATTGGGAACAATTTAGAATAAAGAACATCAACAAACATTTGATTTAGAAAAAAACAGTTTGAAAATGGTTTACTGTTCTATTTCCTAAGATTACTATAACAGAATGATTAAAGAAAAATTATTGTTTGTTTGTTTACGGTAAGCATTTAACAATTCGTTCTGTACAATCAGTTTCACCATATTTCCTGATTTGTTTCCTGTTTGTTTGGATCTTTCACGCCCCCAACAAGGAGAGAAACACTTGAAAATAGAACGTGATTTAAGATAACAAATTGTCAGAATGATCTAGGTGTTAATGAAGTACCTGCAAATACTTTTAACTCTGAATTTTGACCATTTCAGGTTGACTGTCACTGTCTATAGTAATTACATACCATTTTTATAAGATCTAGCAAAAATGACAACACAAGTTTTTTTTTCTGTAATGATATATCAAGCTGTTTCTTTAACAATTTGTTACAGTGAATTAGAAAAGGAGACTTGACAAAGGAAAGGATGGTTGACTTGTTCCTAAGAAGCTGAAGTCTTTCAATCACAAGGGACAGCATGGAAGAAGGTTAAAGGAGACAAACTGCTGAGAGGAAGCATTATGTAGAGCAGAGGAAGATGTAAGTGTAATAGGAACTGCCAAAGCTTTGAAGACTAAGGCCATGTCTACACTGGGGGCAGCATCTAAAGTCGATCTTTATACATCAACATGATGTAACTGCAGGAGTGTCCTGCTCTAGCTCCTTTGACTGCTAGTGTAGACACTGGCCACCGGCTTGCCAGCCCCCCTGGGCTGCTGCTGACTAGGCAGCCCCCCCGGGCTGCTGCTGGCCCCAGACTCGGCAGTCCTCCACTGGGGCTGCCACCAGCCCTGCTGCCGAGTCTGCTGCCGGCCCCCGCAATCACTCTGTGGGCTCGGCAGTCCCCAGCCAGGGCTGCCACTGACCCCCGCACCCCCGCTGCCAGGGCTGCTGCCGGCCTCACAGCAGGGGCTGCTGAGCCCCCAGCAGGAGGCCAGTGTCTATACTGGGGTTAAGGTGAATTATTAAATTCATCTTTAGCCTTATGCCTCTTGAAGGGGTGGAGTTACAAGGTCAACTTGTAACAACCCTTACTTCGACCTGCCAGCAGCCTGAGTGTCTAAGAAGGCTGTAAAAGGTCGAAGTAAGGAGCGTCACATCGACCTAACCCCTCAGGGTAGACCAGCCCAAGGACCTGAAGTTTGAATGTAACACAGATACAGGTGATTATGGTTTGTATTCCTGTAAAAGTAATACATGTCTCACTAGAACCTAAACCTGTTTCAGAAGAGCTGAGTAAGATGCATGATATGAGATGTATCACCTGGCACATGTACAGACTTTTTCCTTTTTGGCCAGGCAGATGTACAAAACAATGGGAAAGGAAAAAAAAAACCTGATGCCTAACAATTTAAGAGATTCTTCCTCAAACAAAGGTCACACAATCTTGCAGTTAGTTTATCTGATAAGAGCACTAGCTGTCACTAAAAAAGCTAAACACCAGTCAAGATCCTATAGGCAAGTAAGTGGATATGCCATTTTGGGGATGGCTTGACAAGAATCCAGGGAACTTTCCATCCTTGCTCTAGACTAATGGTTTCAGGACAAAGTCTCCTTATGATCTCATTAGGACAACTCATAATTATAATTCCCTCCATGCCCATAATAAATTAGTTCCTAAAAACTAACCAAAGCAATGCTACATTTTAGGAGGAAGGATATCTTTACCCATTAGTTGAATACTATTAAGACAATTTCAACAGAGATCTTACTTCAAGTTGGTGCCAGTAAATCTAATATGCAGTTGCAAGAAATACAGGGCTGTACACTGAAGAAATATCAATTACGAAGGGTCAAATCCACTCCCTCCATCAGGAGAGAGGAAGTTCAAGTCCTGTTTGGATCTAACCAGTTACTTGTTGAAAATCTCTCAAGTCTTCTCTACAATCAGTCTCAAACAGTTTAATGTTATTGTGGACAATGGATTCTGCGATAACAGCATAAATGGTTCATTTTTTTTATTACCCACTTTATTACTGTCCCTCAGTAAACCACTGAAATTTTGAAAATTTCCCACAAACTATCAGTTCTGGAAACTGCCACAGGATAGGTACTTAGAGGGCAATGCACTTGTGCTAGTGTATAGAGACACGAACTGCAGGGGTTCAAAACATGAATCAACGCTAATATGGAGACACTGGGAGACACTGACCTGTTTGTGTTATCCTGGTTCTATTCCATTGGTTTAATCCTTTAGGGAAGCCAGCCTCAAAGTGGTATTCACGAGGCAAGACCCAATGTTTGGTTTCAAAGCTGACAGAGCTACATCCAGAAGAAGTGCCAGAAATAAAATAGGCTGGTATCTCATCTATACTCACAGTAAATGGAAAAGCAGCTCACCTTTTGACTCAAAACCTTTTAAAAGGATAGGCATATGACCCATGCATCTAATAGAAAAGGCAGGATGAGAAGACTAAGGAAGAGGCTTATGTATTGGTTTTACTTGGGTGTCTATTCCATTCCTGGCAGAGGCAGACACATACACATAGACACACACTGAACTTTATATTTAGTTTTGTTAACATGGCTATGTGATAATGTTGAATTTGCTGTGAAGGCTGACTTCTTCCTGTAACTATAATTTTTGTCTGCACAGATCCAACTTTACATTTAACAAGCTTTATCAAGATTTAGGAATTACCTATTTATTACACTTTGTACTGTGCTCTAGTATTATATATGACTAATACTAAGAGTATACACATAACATATTAGCTCTTGCATGACCCTTTTCAGTGTACTGATTTTGAGAAGATATCAGTATGACATTGACAGCAGAGTAACTGGAAGAAACAGACACACACTTAAGGAAAAATCTGGGCAAAGATATATTTTAGATGCTCTCTGAACAGTAAGCATCATACTTTACTCCCAAGAGTCACCAGTACTTCAGCTGAACATGTAAGCTGCATGTTTTGAATTCAACATGTCCATACATGCATGTGTATGAAAAACTTTATAAAACTTTACAAAATACAAATAAAACATAGTGCCAACTATTTTTATGTAATACTTGTATAAGTTCGTAAGTATAAGCATGTCTGCCTACATATATGTGTGTGTGTGTGTGTGTGTGTATATATATATATATATATGCACACACACACACGAATTAAATGTTTTAAAGTTTCATTTTCTAGTGCAGCATGTTAAAATACATATATGATAAAATATCTTTTCTTTTACTGTTTTTCTAAAAAGACAAAAATGTTATAAATAAGAAATAAGAAAACTTTCCAATTCAACAAACAAAGTCTAAGGTTACTGGGGAGGAACAGTTGTACCAACATGTGACTTTGAACAACAGAAGCACAAATTTTTGGAATAGAATCACAAATAATCTTTCATCTCTACTCATTCTACTACTACATCCTTAAAGTTACTCTCTATTGGTCTCTAAAATTACCTATTAATCTGGCATTCACTGAAACAAACAAAAGATAATTGTACAATTGCACAAAACTTTTGGAGCTCTTTTTTTGGGTGTACTAATATGGGAGAGAAGAGACTGAAATTTTGAAATTAAAAAGTTAATGGATAAGCAGCTAAGCATACCAGGTGTACTCTTGGAAATAATCAAATATTAGATTCCTATTTGAAGAGAAGAAATATTTTTCTGCTAAAAACATTTCAATATTAAATTTGCATTATGACCTAAGTTAAAAAACAGAACAAAACATTCACATTATCAACTGTTGCTAAAGAAAAATACTTGACTGAATGCAGCCATTACCAACATTTCATACTGTAATAAAAAAAAGTGATGTATAAATGGTTAATAAATAAGAATGTTAGTCACAAGCCTGAGCTATTGTATGAAAAATGATCATCCATCGTAGTTATTTTAAGTACTGAGCATATGTTCCAAGATTTGTTAGAGAGTTGTCAGTCTCTAAAATTTAACAAAGCTTAACAATGATTTCATTTTGCTCAAGGATACTTTAATAGCAAATAACAAAACCCACACTAATGGCATATAGCCTACCTGAAATCTAGCGATTTTTAAGACATTTTAGACTCTATACAGGATTACACAAATATCAGTCTATCTGCCACCTTCATGCTTTTAAGATCACATTTTCTTATTTCGTAAATGTTTCTCATGCAAGAAAAATGTGTAAATGACTATACAATGCCTAAAATAAAATAAAATAAAATATTTTCCTCTATAGTCTTTCAATCTTCGTAATCTTACTGATTATGTGAAATAAATATAGGTAAAAAATTTTAAAGAGTCATCTTTAAACTGATATCTCTAATAGTTCATCAATAACTAAAACCAAATAGACTATCACATTCTATTTAAACGTGTTATCCAATTTACAAAGGCCTGCAATTTTTTGTGGAAAGGATTCAGGATTATCATATGTACAGTACAACTTCAGAGAACACATTAAGATGCACTGCTTAGGCATCAGAAGTTGTATGTAAGGGAACTCTGAATTATATTTGTTATATATTTCATTCTCATCTGTATATTTTTTTTTCTACAGATTTGTTTTAAATAAACATCTTCACAATAACTACATTGTAATTCCAGAAGCGTTACCTAGCTTCCTTTTCTAAAACAATAGTATTACAACAGCATCCAGTCAACACCTCATGGAGAAGGTACTTTCTACAAAAAAAACCCAGCAGAACCCCATTTATCTGAACTCTTTAATATTTAAAGTAATCATGTATTGCCTGCATGCTTTACACTCAATTATTTCACTATCTGACATCCTCAAACATTTCAGGTAAACCAACTAGTGAAAAATTATATTAGTATTTCTGACTGAGATCAAAATCTAGATTTTACTGGATCCTAGGTAACTCTTACATGCCAAGGTAGAAGAGCTGATTCTCCCCCTCCCAATCAGTGATGGAGGCAAATGCATCCTTTCAAAAGCACACCTTGTACAATTTTACCCATGCCTTTGTGTCACCTCAATTTTAGATTATATTATGCTCTACATGGGGCCACATGTTCAGTCCATTCACAAACTGAAGTTACAGCAGAGCACAGATGCCCATTTAAGTGGTGTTTCACGCAGACAGTGTTTTATGGTAGCATTCTCAGATCTTAACTGGCTGCCAATAGTTTCTGGGTGGAGTTCAAGTTGCTGATTTTAATATAGACTACTTTAGGAAGAATCCCTGAATTGTTTAGGACTAGGTTACTTGACTAATTTTCTCTATCCCATAAGCTACTGTTGCAGCAGCTCCATAGCTTAAGCAAGAAGGATCAATGGAAGGACACTTTCCAAGAAGGGGTAGCCATGTTAGTCTATTGCAGAAAAACAAACATTAGTCTTCAGAAGTGCCACAGGACTCTGTTTTTCCAAGAGTTTTCTTTGGCCTTCACTGCTTAAGCTGGGAAAAGCCATGGCCTGAATTTGTTGTCCACACTGCAAATCAGAACTGCTTTCTTTGTTAACTGGGAAGGGGGTGGACTGATGGGTGATCTACAAATGCTGCTGCTGCTTCTACTATACCAGGATGCAAACCAATGAGAGATTACAAAAATATATTTTACTGTACTTTTGCTATAGCTGCATCTGTGTTGGGGCAACAAGCAGCTTATATATAATATTTTGCATTTTAACTACCCATTGCCTTGCAGATACTATACAAATACATGAAGTGTCAGAAGCCGGCAGAAACCTTCCCTGAGGCATTGCCTGTTAACAAGGAGCAGTGAGTGACCTAAAGTACATGAAATCCGAGGCAAAGACGTAACAAGCACCCTAGGAAGGGCCGAGAGTCAGTGACTCCGTTTCTTTCAGCGAGAAGGACGAGAAAGGTGCCTCCTCGCCGGGACAGCGCACGCTGCCCTGCCCGAAACGCACACACCCGCCAGCCCAGCGGTCTCCCGGCTCCTCGCCCTGCGTGCAGGAAAGGGAGACACCCAGGGAAGGGAAGGCCGGCAGGCGTTTGCTGCCCGCTGTCAGGGCACAAGGCAGCCCGTCCCCGGCTGAGAAAGCGCAGGCCCAGCCCCTTCTCCACCCACCTCTCCAGCTTCCCTTCCCCCGTGAGCAGAAAGGGGAAGGCACTCCCTCTCCCCCGGCCCGGCCGGCAGCACAGGCCTCAGCCCCGGAGCGGGCCCTCGGCGGCGGAGGGGCCGAGCGGAGAATTAGGGGAGACGCCAGAGCGCGGCGGCCCCGTCCCGCCGCCGTGCTCGGCCCCCCCCGCGGGCGCTGCGCGAACTACCTCCAGGTCGCGGCCTTTGTTCTTGAAGTTCTTCAGCCGTTGGTTATCCAGCTTCTCGTTGTCGGCCATGGCGGGAGGGAAGGAGCGCGGCCTCCTCCCGGGCCCGCCGGGATCCCCTGCCCGGCGCCGGTACCGCCTCGCTCACTCGCGCTTCCTCCTTCCCGTCCGCGCTGCGGCCTGCGCCACCAGGCCGCGTCGCCGCCGCTTCTGCTGTGCTGCCTCCGCACTTCCTGGCTCCCTTCCGGCCGCTGGCAGGGCTGCCTGGGCGGCGGAATGTGCCGGCAACAAGCGAAAGGACAGAGCGGGGCGGGGGAGGGGAAAAGAGGGAGGAGTCTCGATCTAGCCTGCTGAGGCCACGCCCCCTCCGCCCCCCTCCCGCGCCGCGCCCGCCGATTGGCCGTGGAGACACTCCGGCAGCGAATGGGCGAAGAGAGGCCGGGGGGCGGGAACCGAGCGAGCGCGGCGGTTGAGTGGAGGGGGCAGGGGGCAGCAGGGCTCCAGATGGGGGAGGGGAGACAGGGCGGGAAACGGGAGACACCGACCGCGGTGCGAGCGACGGAGCGCGTGCTGCTCTCGCGGCAGCCAGCGGGGCTTTTCCCGTAAGCCGGGCAGCCATTTTGGGCCCCGGTTTCAGGGGCGGGGGGCGCGGCTGCCCCCCCGCCTCCTCCCGCAGCTGTTGACTCAGCGAAAAGTCAACGTTATCATCCCCCGCCAGCCCCACGCGGCGAAGGCTCCTGACCCTGGAGGCTGGCAAAGCTCCCCCCGCCGCAGCCCGGGGCTCCACACAAGCAGCTGCTGCCTATTGGACCGGTTACCAAACTTTTCACCGTGTCTCGTAATCCCGGGACAAAGCTGCGTGTTTGGCTTATTCTCGCCCAGCGAGCTCCGCACTCTGCAGAAAGCAGCGCTTGGGGATGAAAGGGGAGGCCCGTTTTCCCTGCTTATCCCCCCTCCCCCGCCGATTCCTGGGTCACTGCCTCACCCCCCACCAAATTTGGGCCTCCAACGGCACCGCCTGTCAGAGGCGGATTAGTGTGAGCGGCTTCACTGGAATGAGTGGATATCCTGACCCGTATTGGGTGACCAGGAACTGCACCTGGTTTGAAGGCTGTAAGGCTACGCTACGCTGCAGATCAGGAATGGGATTCCCAGCTTGCGGACGCGCACACACACACTTGCACACTTTTGTGTAAGCTAGCATCTTAAAAATAGTCGTGAAGCCAAAGAGCAGTGGAAGCGTGGGCTACTCATCCTGAATACAAACACACTCTGCCCCAGCTACACATCTAGTCCTAGTGTGATAGCTCTGATGAGAACTAGTGCAAGTCTGTTAATCCAAACGGAATCAGACCCCTACAGATTGTAGTGCAGACATACAGTGCTATTCCATAATGTGGCCTCTCTCTCATTTAAGGAAGTAACTTGAGGGTAGATCACTCAAGTTAATTCTACAGCATGGGGACATAACCTATGCTAGCTTTAATCTAGTTAGCACAGATAAAAGAAGTGTGGATATAGGCCATGTCTACACTGAACAGCCTGCATCCATCACCATGGATCAATGCAGCAGGATCGACTGAGTAGCCAGTATAGACCTGCTCAATTGATCCTGGAACTAAGTCAACGGGACACACACAGATTGCGGATCTCCCGTTGACTTAGCCCTGCAACATAGACCAGGCCGTTGTGGTACGGTCTTTAGTACAGGCTAGCAACAAAAATGCAAGACCTGGATATGTATTGTGGTTGCTGTTTCATGATGAAGCTTGAATCCATGTTTTCACTTCTGGGTCATTTTCCCCCCAATTTTCTGAATGTCCTGCTTATGATCATCCTCAGCAGAATGTGGCTGCTGCATCATTGTAATATGAAAAGGTCAATGTGTAAAAATGTCTCTTCTTTCTTTGCCAGTTTGAAAAGTTCCTCCCGTGTTTTTGCTGCAGCTTGTGTTGTTGAGTGTCTTGTATGATTCTGTTTTCATAACCTGTTCTAAGTCCTTGAAGGAAGACTCCCTCGTGTTTAATTTTTCAGGCAGATTTTAAAGCCTCTTTTTATTGTGATTAAGGATTTTTGTTGTATGTTTTACTGTGACAAAATCCCTCAGTTCCTTCTCTTTTTCAAATTGTCCTAGCTTAACAGGTTTATTGTAATCAAACACATTGGCATGATGAAGAGAAGATTGCACTGGCAATTATATCCAGGAATTTACCATACATCTGACCTTCCTATTGTCCACTGTGTGCCAGGAGGGCGGAACACAGAAAAAGTTATTTACACATATAATCTAAAGGGTGACTAAAGGCCATGATAACAAAAAACCAAAAGCATTAATCATACTGCCTTGATAATGTAGTTAGTATATTTAAAGTTCTGCTGTTTCTGAGTTATTTGTGTATTGAAAAGGCCAACATCTAAGAATTTTAGTGAGTGAAGAGAGAAGTTTAAAGTATCTTTACAATATTAACCGTATCTGTACAAAATATGGAAGAGTTACCACTAGAACATAGCACTCATCCAGGCATTAGTCTCATCATTGCTTAAAGAAAATCTGCATACAAGTAGTTCTGCATCATAATGTACTTTTATAAGTGCTTATCAGTCACTCCCTTTGTGCATCTGGGAAGCCATGTGCAGAATATTTCTTGGACCTGTGTGGTTCCAAAAAGCCTTCAATGTGGGGTCAGTGTCTTAAAAGCACAGTTGAGACCCTTGATTGGCAGAATGCAATCATCTGTGCTGAAATTTGGCCAAAGTATTGGGGATTAACAGTAACAATACAATGTTATCTATATAACTAAACGAGAGTTGTATATATGCATGGCGGGGATGCAGCTGTGCGCGCATCACAGCTGTGCGCGCGCAACAGCTGAATCCCCGTCTTGCTGGCCAGGCTGGGGAGATTCAAATCTCCCGCCCTGAGCACGCTCACACAGAGCGTACTCAGGGCGGAGCGGCCTGACCCAGAAGCCGCTCTGCCGGCCGTCCCTCCACCTCCGAGCCTCCGGCCAGGTAAGGGGGCTGGGAAGGGGCTGGAGGGAGGCCTGGAGAGGGGTGGGGGGGGACAAGGAGAGTGGCTGGGTTAGAGGGGTGGGGACTGGAACTGAGCTGAGGGGCAGACTCGAAGCGGAGCCAGCCCCCCAGCTCAGTCCAGGGGTTCAGGGGGC
>ML685816.1:2303385-2328718 GCA_007922175.1 Pelusios castaneus
GGTTTTACAGATAACATCCTTGAGATTCTAATGATCTCCAGTGGTCAAGCCCTTGATTGAGGGGATGGAGGGGAAAAGCAATGACCTATAAGACCCAATGAGAGTCTGAGGAAATAACAGCTTGCTCCCCTTCCCTACTTTCTCCTGTTGCGGTCTTGCCCTTCTCGGGGAAAAAAAAAAGGCGGCAATATCTTTACCAATACCTAGAACTGTATCTGAATCCAGCATTCCCTTTACATCCACCCCTCAGCCAGTACCAACGTATAACAACCCTGCACAAAGTCCTACAACTTCACCACCTTTGCAGCACCCAATGTTGCTTCCTGTGACGCCACTCTACAGTACTTTGCAAAGACCCATGAGATATGGACGACCATGCATCATTTTGCAAGTTGCAGTTTGAAAATTGAGAAACGCAAATCCAATGTTCCCTGGAGGATTCCCATTCAAATCCAGACCTGACCTGAATTTTGAAAGCTTCTAAGATTGTCAGATCTAACAATGTTCTTATGGGTGGGTTGTTTTTTTTCCCCCATGAATCACATTCTTAGTTCCCATTAAATTGTGTGTGTGCATAGAAAGGAGTTGTCTTTCAGTAGTCTCTGATCAAGTCTTTCTGATCATTATCATTTGGAGAATAATTCACAGAGGACATAGTCACACCTGTTGTAACTCCACTGACTTCAGTTGAGGCATTGGGGATGAAGCAAGTCTATTATCTTCATGAGGGCACTATGGATGGTATTTGCAATAGCTTAAAGAGTAGCCCAATTAGCTGCTTCTTGAATAGTAACTGTAACTAAGCAAGAAACTTAAAATTTCACAATTAGTGATTACTTCAAGCAGTTTGACAAGTTCCTTAGAGGTAGCTGTGCTAGTCTAATTCAGCAAAACAAACAAGGGGTCCTGTGGCACTTTTAAAGACTAACAATTTTATTTTTCGCATGAGCTTTCGTGGGCAAAGTCCCACTTTGTCAGAAGCCAAAGTGGAAAAAACGTACATTGAAAAGCAACTTACAGTCTGGGAGGGGAAGATAAATCCTGTGATTGTGGGACTTCACCCACGAAAGTTCATTCAAAAAATAAAATTGTTAGGCTTTAAAAGTGCCACAGGACTCCTTGTTTGTTTTGCTGAACTAGACAAGGGGTCAGCAACCTTTGCTGGCCCCGCCCACCACACCCTTGGCAAGTGCTGGGGGTGAGACCAAAGGAGGGTGGGCCAGAGACTCCTCCCTCCTCCCATGTGCAGGGCTCCTATCCTCTGCTGGCTGCACTCTCCAGCTGGGAGGTCGGGGCCAGCAGGGGACATGAGCCATGCTTGCCATGGCTACTTTTCCTTGCAGGTTGCGCTCCCCAGCGAGGAAGCGTGGCCAGCAGGGGCCTGGAGCCGCAGCATGCGGCTCTTGTGGTGCTGGGGAGGCAGGACGAGTGGGGGGAGCCTGAGCAGCACCATATGCCACTCGGGATCAGCCCGCATGCCAAGTTTGGCGCATGTATCGGGGGTTGCTGACACCTGAATTAGACTAACACGCCCCTTTGAAACTTGTCAGTTATTTCAATTTATTATTTAAAATTTGAATTCCATATTCTTATTTAAAATTACCAAACCAAATTAATCCTTGGTTTAATTTAGCTGAAGATGGTGTTACAACAGGGATGGATATGACCCACAGTCTTTAATATTAATTAAAATAGTTTCAAAGTTATCTTTATCAAGTGTCTTTCATCACATGCCTGTTTTCTTTCCTCTAACTGCCCCAAGCACAGATGTGTCTGCTGGTCCATGGTGGGTTCCAGGAAGGGGCTGTCATGTCTTTGGTGGATTCTGGTAAATAACCTTTCTTTAAAAGAGAGCATAGCCCAAGTTACAAGCAGTAGCTGCTACTGCAGTGTACAAGCAGAACCCTAATATTCAGGGTTTCTTCCTGTGGAGCAGCTGCAGCTCACAGACCTACTGCTGTATTCCCAACCTCAAGAAATCAAAAATCAAATGTGATTGACCCCTAAAATAATGACATTTCTTTTAAAATCAAATCATGTTTTTTAGTCTGCCTTTTGACTTTTTCTCCTTTAGTCTTCTCACATTATGTGTGGGAGAATTTCAGGTTGAAAAATATCAAACTTTAATGCACATAAAAATGCATGCCTTTCTGTGTCTGCTCTGATGGCGACACCACCCCTCCCCCCCCCCCGCCTCACACCTAAAATAGGTTCAAAAGGGGTAGCCGTGTTAGTCTGTTGCAGAAAAACAGAGTCCTGTGGCACTTTTAAAGACTAACATTTATTTATCAAATGAGCTTTCATGGGAGCAAATCCCACTTTGTCAGACGCTTTGAAGACAAAGTGGGATTTTCTCCCACAAAAGCTCATGCGATACATAAATCTGTTAGTCTTTAAAAGTGCCACATGTTTGTTTTACCTACGATAGGGGAACTGCCATCCTTATCCTCTTACTTCTTGACTCTCTGCCCTCCTAGTTTATTTCCTTTGAGAACAGGGTATAGGATGATAAGTTGAGAGCCACTGACTTAATTAATATATTATGATGCACACTTGTACATGGAACTTCTATTACCTTTTAGGATTGATGAGTTACAGATATACATATTAAAGAACTTTATAGCAATCATTTGTATAAATTACAACATCTCAATAGAAACAATGTGGAATTTGCAAGAAGCAACATTTCAATGATACCGTGACTCCTGCCCCTGCAACCTCTCTGCCCCTCCCTCCCACACTGCTCTCCTGCCACTCTTGCTCCAGACTACCCCTCTCCAGTCCCTTCCCCACCATCCTGCCTCCACCTACTCCAGACCACTCCTCCCTCCTGCACCTGTATCCCACTAATCTGCCTTCTGCTCCTCCCAGTACCCTACCTCATTCTTCCCATCCATCTTTCACAGTTTTCCTGCTGCTCCTCACAGTCTCTGTGTTCTCGCTGCATCCCTGAACAACAGAGCGACAGTCAGTTTGTCTGGGGGCCTGGGTTCAAGGTAATTAAAAACAGTGGGAGGCGGCAGCCAACTTCATTAAGGGCAGCCTCACTGCCAGACACAGACAGACTGTAGGGAAATGCTGGCTTCAACCCCACTGACAGTAATAGGAGGTGATGGCCATTTTCAATAAGGGGAAATTCATGAGTCGGTTCCTTTTGTTATATTTTCATGAGACAGGTAAAAAAGCACTTGAAAGTTGCTAAGGTTGTGATAAAATTGTGAGAGTTGATGCTACTGCTACTAGCTACAGATACAAAACTCCATCCCTTCTTTCATGCTCCCACGGATTAAGCCATTGCATAACTCAGTTTCAATGAATGCAAGAATTGCAGAGGTCCTGGGCGTGGTCCCTTTGCATCCCAGCTTCCTTTCCCTTCAATGCCCATGTATAAGTTACCATAACTTATTAACTCTACACATTTTCCAGAATTTCACCCTAAATGTGAGAGATGCTTTCAGTCAAACCTCTCTATATGATACCACTGAGATGATGTTTGAGTTGAAAATCTTTGATTTCCATAAGTTATTGAGTTTAGTGAATGCTGTGAGTGCCCTTCCTATACTTGATGTCACTTCCTTTTGGAAGTCGCTATTGGCTAGTATGATGCTGCTCAACTATGATGAACTATTCTACTTTCTCAATGTTTCAGCCTTGTAATATAATGTTTCTGCTGGAGGTCATCATCTTTTGAGGATGTTTATCTTGGCATTATTGATTTTGAGCCTTGCTTGGCTTGCTGTTTTTGATAGATTATTTATCTTGGCAATTTTTGGGGGGGTTTCATAGAATCATAGGGATGGAAGGGACCTCACGAGGTCATCTAGTCCAACCCGCTGCTAAAAAGCAGGACCACTCCCACTAAATCACCCCAGCCAGGGTTTTGTCTAACCGGGCCTTTAATTTAATCTCCAAAAATGGAGATTCTACCACCTCTCTAGGTAGTCCATTCCAATGCTTCACCACCCTCCTAGTGAGAAAGTTTTTCCTAATATCCAACCTCGACCTCCCCAGCTGTAATTTGAAATCATTGCTCCTTGTTCTGTCCTCTGTTACCATAGAGAACAGCCTAGCTCCCTCCTCTTTGGAGCACCCCTTCAAGTAGTTGAAGGTTACTATCAAATCTCCCCTCAGTCTTCTCTCCTGTAGACTAAACAAGCCTAGTTCCTTCAGTCTCTCCTCATAAATCATGTGCCCCAGCCCCCTAATCATTTTTGTTGCCCTCTGCTGGATTCTTTCTAATTTGTCCACATCCCTTCTGTACCGGGGAGCCCGAAACTGGACACAATATTCCAGATGCGGCCTCACCAGTGCCGAATAGAGGGGAATTATCATATCCCTCGATCTGCTGGCAATACTCCTACTGATGCAGCCTAATATGCCATTGGCCTTTTTGGCAACAAGGGCACACTGTTGGCTCATATTCATCTTCCCGTCCACCATAACCCCCAGGTCCTTTTCTATAGCGCTGCTACTTAGCTGATCGGTCCCCAGCGTGTAGCAGTGCATGGGATTTTTCCACCATAAGTGCAGGACTTTGCACTTGTCTTTGTTGAACCTCATGAGGTTTCTTTCGGCCCAGTGTTCCAATTTGTCCAAGTCTCCCTGGATCCTATCCCTGCCCTCCAGAGTATCTACCATTCCCCCCAGCTTGGTGTCATCCGCGAACTTACTAAGCACGCAGTCTATCCCATCATCAAGATCATTAATGAAGATGTTGAACAGAACTGGCCCCAGGACTGACCCCGGGGCACTCCACTTGTTACCGGTTGCCAACTAGACATCGAGCCATTGATTCCTACCCGCTGAGCCCATTGATCTAGCTAGTTTTCTATCCACCTTAGGGTCCACTCGTCCAACCCATACTTCCTTAACTTGCCGATGAGAATGCTGTGGGAAACCGTATCAAAAGCCTTGCTAAAGTCGAGGTATACCACGTCAATGGCTCTTCCCGCATCCACAAATCCAGTCATCTCATCATAGAAGGAAATAAGGTTAGTCAGGCATGATTTGCCCTTGGTGAATCCATGTTGACTGTTCCTGATCACTCTATTTTCCTCCAAGTGTTTCAGGATGGATTCTTTGAGGACCTGCTCCATGATTTTCCCAGGGATTGAGGTGAGGCTGACCGGTCTGTAGTTCCCTGGATCCTCTTTTTTCCCTTTCTTGAAGATAGGTACTATATTTGCCTTTTTCCAATCCTCTGGAACCTCCCCCGTTCGCCACAAGTTCTCAAAGATAATGGCCAGCGGCTCAGCAATCACTTCAGCCAACTCCCTCAGCACTCTCGGATGCAGTTCACCCGGCCCCATGGACTTGCACACATCCAATTTCTTTAAGTAGTCCCTAACCTGACTTTCCATCACTGAGGGCTGCTCTTCTCTCCATTCTGCATTACCCTGTGTAGTAGCCTGGGAGCTGGCCCTCCCTCTGAAGACTGAAGTAAAAAAAGCATGAGTACTTCAGCCTTTTCCGCATCATCCACCACGAGGATGCCTGCCCCATTCAGTAAGGGACCTACACCACCCCTGATCCTTTTCTTGTTGCTGACATACTTGTAGAACCCCTTTCTGTTATCCTTCACATCCCTTGCTAGCTGCAATTCCAATTGCCCTTTGGCCTTTCTGATTTTATCCCTGCAGTACCGAGCAGTATCTTTATACGCCTCCCTTGTCATCTGTCCAAGCTTCCACTTCTTGTAAGCTTCCCTTTTATGTTTCAGCTCACCGCAGAGTTCTCTGCTAAGCCACACTGGGCGCAGTCCACCTTTCCTGTTCTTTCTGCACATCGGAATGTTATCTTCCTGTGCCTTTAACAGGGTTTCTTTAAAATACAGCCAGCTGTCTTGGACACCTTCCCCTTCAGATCAGCCTCCCAAGGGATCCTGCCCATCAGCTCCCTAAGGGAGCCAAAACCTGCTTTTCTGAAGTCCAGGGTGTGTGTTCTGCTTCTTTCCTTCCTTCCATTGATCAGGATCCTGAACTCTACCATCTCATGGTCGCTACTGCCCAGGTTGCCATTCACTTCTACTTCCCTGATCAATTCTTCTCTGTTTGTGAGCAATAGGTCTAGAGGTGCAAGGCCCCTAGTTGGTTCCTCCAGCATTTGTACTAGGAAGTTGTCCTCAATATTCTCCAAAAACTTCCTGGATTGCCTGTACACTGCTGTATTATCTTCCCAGCAGATGTCAGGATATTTGAAGTCCCCCATAAGAACCAGGGCCTGCGATCTGGAAACTTCTGTTAGTTGCCCATAGAACACCTCATCCACCTTCTGGTCTGGCGGTCTGTAGCAGACACCCACCACGACATCCCCCTTATTGACTAATCTCGTGAGATAAGCGACTCCGGACGGGAGCACAGTACTCTGCTGTTGAATAGCAGACAAAGGCAAGTGTCCAGGCACTTTTACCTCAGGCTGAACCAGCCAATTTTTTGAGCATGTTGTTCCAAATGCTGACTTTGTTTTCTTCAAGTGGTTGCAGTACATTAATGAGCTAACCAATGTCACACCAAAGTCAACCGAGTTTGGATTGTGCTGAAGGTGTTGGCCATTGAGGAAAACATTTAACTCATGGTTTTTGCTTGCATTATGCAGATGGAATATACTAGAAACTGTCTTAGGCTCAGCTGCAGGCACTATCAACTACAATAGTCTGTCATGAGCTTCAGATCTTCAAGACTGTCAATTTCTGAGACAGACAGAGCATCGTAGCTGCAGCAGATGTCATATGCATTGATAAACTTGTCTAAGAGTGCAGCTGGTCAGTTGTTGACTTACACATTGAACGGTATTGGTGAAAGAACTGAGCCTTGAGGGAGGCCATTGATCTCACATTTCCAAGAGTTACAGCAATTGCCCTTGTGTACTCTAAACTGCCTGTTTTGGAGAAAGTGCTCTATTGCTTCTGCCATTCAATGTGGGGCAATTCGAGAGAGTTTATACAAAAGGCCTCTATTCCAAACTGTGCCAAAGGCAGTGGTCAAATCCAAGACGACAGCTCCTTTCTTTAGATTTTGTTGAAAACTGTTTTTGACAAACGTGGTCAAGGCTAGGAGTTCTTCACAGATGCTGCATCCTCTCCTAAACCCTGTCTGCTTATTCTTGTAAGACACTTTCCAAATCTGGAGCAATTTGTTGGAGGATCAAATGCTCAAACACCATGAAACATACTGACAGCAAGGACATGGGGCAGAAACTTGGCACACTGGAGGGGTCCTTGCCTAGTTTAAGAACAGCAATAACCTTTGTTTGATGTCAAGTGCGTAGTAACTTGTTCTCATTAATGATCCACATGTAAAGTTAGTTAGCTGCTGAGATGCCTTTAGTCCAAAAAGCTTGTGGAATTCCAGCAAGATGTTACCATTACCTGACCTCTATGACAGATTTGATGGAATGAAGGGCCTTATCAACTGTGAATGGCTCTGATTGACTCCTACCCACATTCTGATGTGAAAGTTGGTGCTATTAGTCATACACTTTGTGTTTAAATCACTTCTCCAGTAGAACTTTGGCTACCTGAAGAAGATGGTTTGCAGCCTCACTGGGTTTAACCAGTGGGCAATTTGGAGCTGGAAGCTGTTGAGTTGGGCCAGCTGGTGAATCAAGTTCCAGCACTTCCAGCTGGAACAAGTAAGCTCAAGTTTCTCCATAGATTCCTTCCACTGAGTGAGCTTGATGGCATCTAGAGCCTCAAGCAGATGTTCAGCAATGTCCAGGTCACCAGACAATTTGAATTTCCTGAGCAGTAGTTGGCATTTGCCACTTAGAACACTTGAGTAGGCAAAGGATCTCTGTCGTGTGGCCACCAGATGGTGCTGCAGCATCACAATTTCCCATTCTCCAGTTTATTCAGAGTTTTGATGATCTGATCTCACTCCTCTCCCAGTTAGACCAGATAAACAGGTTCTACTGTATTTGGGGCATGTACTCTGGATGCCAGCGCAGAGACTCCCACATGATGCCATTAGGTGGAAACCAACTGGTATGAGGAAACGAGGGCACCCAAACCAGAAGAAACTTTAAGAGGTCCCCTTAGCAGGGAGAGCAGAAAAGTTGATCTTAACACCATGCAGCAGATGGAAGCAACAGCAAGTGACAGAGAATAATGGAAGGGACTAGTTTCTGCACTGTGTGCCAACAGTGAGGCAGGAAGGATGTAAAAACCCAAACCAAACCAAATCCTATCTCATCATCATTGACAAAGTGGGATTGTGCCCATGAAAGGTCATCTGACAAATAAATTTGTTATTCTTTAAAAGTGCCACAGAACTCCTTGTTTGTTTTACCTCACCATCATTTTTGTTTTTCTCTTATACTGATTGAACAGCTTGAACCAGATTCTCATTTTTGGTCATTTTCCTGACCTTTTCTAAGCATACACATTTCTGCTCCTACCAACACTGGAGTAGGGAAGGGATCTTTGTTATTGTTTACTGGCAGGAGCAGTAGGGAGAATTTTTTTTCATTTTAAAACAGCCCTTTGTCAGTCAGAATGGTGCTCAAAAATCATCTTCCAGCAATTCAGCTGTGCAAAGTAATACATTATATGAAATTGAACAATTATTAAACAAACATCCTAAAATATTCACAACCTCATGGGATTCAATGCCTTTCCATTTATAGTGTTGTACTAGGTTATGTAGGACACAGAGATCACTAAGATGTTCTTGAACATAATTTCGATACATACCAAAGATGTATCTGTTACTGTCACTAATGTCATAAACGTTTAATTTTATTGCTATCATCAAGCTTCCCCCTGACCGCTGCTCTTCTTAGAGAGTTCCTATGGTTTTTGTATTCCCCCAAGATTTCTCCACTTTTTATATCCCTGAAGAGGATTTAACAAATAAAACAAGATCAAATCCAAAATTCCTTATTTACTGTACAACAAAAATTTAAATTCCCTGATGCAGCTCAATGACCTGGCATCTCTCAGGTTAAAGTCTATTTTTGCCAAAAGAACTAAAATATAGAACTCAGTGGAGGGCTGTAAAGGAATAAAAGACTGATTAGAGATTTGAAAAATGCTAACTATACTTAGCTCTTTGTCACACTATGCAGTGCTTTTTTTCTAAAACAAAAAAGGTGTCAGTATGCCGGCAGGAGCTGTGGAGGGAGGAGGGTTTTCAGGACCCTCCACCACCGCCGTCCCCACCGGGGCATCTCCAAACCTCCTGCTCCACCACCAGTTCCCAGCGGCCTTCCCAGGCCCTGCCTTTCCTGCTTGCTGGCTCCGCAACTCTCTCGCTCCCCCAACCCCTTCCCCACCCACCTGCCGGTTCCCCGACCCCCTTCCCTGCTCCTCTTGCCCCCTCCTGGCCCATTCCCCTCCCACCCACCGGTTCCCCGATCCCCCAGACCCCTTCCCCGCTCCTCTTGGCTCCCAGCCCCTTTCCTGCCCGCCGGTTCCCCGCTTCTCTCACCCCTCCCCGGCTCCTTCCCTACCCACCCACTGGTTCCCCAACACCCCTCCCCCACGCAGGCCCCTTCCCTGCTCCTCTCGGCCCCCCCATCCCTTCCCCACCCATTGGCTCCCTGACCCTCCCAGCCCCTTCCCCCTTACCTGGCTGGAGCTGTAGGGGTGGCCAGAGTCGCTCCCTGATCAGGCTGCTCCCGCCCTGAGCCACACCACACATCTGAGCATGCTCAGGGCAGGAGATTTGAAAAAGCTCCAGCCTGGCTGCAGCTCTGTCCATGGGCCGGATTCCAGCCCCTGGGAGGCCGGATTCTGGCCCACGGCTGCTGCTCCTGGCCCCCAGCTGGGCAGTGAGGCCAGCCAGGGAAAAATAGTTCCAAAGGGGTAGCCATGTTAGTCTAGTTCAGCAAAACCAACAAGGAGTCCTTGCGATAAATAAGTTTGTTAGTCTTTAAAAGTACCACAGGACTCTTTGTTTGATTTACTTCTTGATTAGGTCATAAAGGAAAGAGAAAGCCGAAGTGGTGGTCACTATCTGTGTTATTGATGCCCAATGTTATTGCCAAAGGGCATATTTCTCTAGAATGACATGCCAATAAAGACTTGTGATTTTTGGATCATTCTTTGGAAACACAAATTGATGGCACCAGGGAAATGACTAGCTGGTAGACAAAGAATTAAATTAAATTAGGCCTATATTATGTGATAGATACTGAACAGGACAGCTATATCTTTTCTAATCAAGAGCTCTTGGGTACAAGTCACAGTGCTTTCAAGTTTCATTTAGGACTACATCTGGAATTGCAGAAATGCAATTCTTTTAGTCAGTCTTTATTCAAAGAACTTCCTTGGTTGTCGAAGTGAAGTTTGTTTTAGTATGTCGCAGAGCTCTTTCGCAAACATTTCTTTAAAGCTGGAGCAGCTTCATTATTAGTACAGCCAGACTCTGAGATGGGGAACAGAATACAGAGGAGTACAGTCCGACCCCTTTTTATTTTCTTCCCCCCCCCCCCTTAGAGAAGGGTTTGTGTTTTAATTCAAGTCAAATAACCATATGACAATTTATGAAAAGCGCCATGATTTAAACATGTTTAGTCCTGTTTTTCTCCTGTTTTTAATATTTTTGAAGCTTGTCAACTCTTGTTTTTATTTTTAATCCCCAAATTTTTGACATGATATTCTTTGTTTTGATGGATATCAAACTGAAGCTTCCATCTCCATTTTAATACATTGCTTTAGCTTACTAAAATCTCTACTCTTTCCTAGACTGGTAGGATTAAAGTCTATAAAGAAACCTGTAACAAATTGTATTTCCTATTTTTTAAATCAAATCTTTACTAAATATCTAACGGAAGCTTTCATTTGTTATTTGATGTCCTATAGACCGATGTGTTAATAAAACAAACAAACAACTTTCTTTCAATAAAATTGATTGGGCTACTTTTGGGATAGCTTTTTAAGTGATTTTGGCATATTAATGCAGTAGAAATCTGCCCTTGAGCTCATCTCTAGGGTAAACAATAATTTTTCCTTGTTGCTTGTGGATTCATCAGACTACATTGTCATACACATCAGATTATGATTTTACTGCAGCATCAAGCTGAGGCAGAAAAAATTTGGAAGGGAGAAAATACTTATTTGTGCACAAATAGTTTCATAACACTTTTCACAAGAACTTTTGAAAATGTTATTTTCAGGTCATCATGGACACTGTTATTACAGTACAAACCTGTCTTTCTAACAAAAATTAAATACGAACCAGCCATACCAAGTGACTGAATCAGATTCAACATATAATTAAACAAAAACACAAAGCAGAGTCAATCGTCACATTACAACACCAAATGACCATTACAATAAAAAAAGATTAAAAAAACTTCTATTTTTTGTTCTCACTTGAGTGATTTTGGCACAAGCAAAATGTGCTTGTCAGAACATGCATATACAGAGGAAAGATTAAAGGTACACAAAACAAAGTGCCCTGCACAGCAAAATCAAGGAGTTTTTTATTTTGTGCATGTTTTTTACATTAAAAATAGTAAGTTTTGACATCCCTGTTGTTGGTGGCAATGTTCCTCTCAAAGCTGCACATTTGTTAGATTCGAATATGGCATTTCTATGTTTAGAGTGAACTTCTCAGCTCCAAATGTTTAAAATAATGGGGTTGGGGCAGAGTATATTATATCTCAAGCTCCTCAAATGTCACCAGTCAGGTAAAGTAAGGTAAAAAGAACCTCATGTTATAAGTGTATCCACGCTTTAGTCTCCTGCCTAACCAGCACAATTAATTTACTTTTTATAAATAGGTTAATTTTAGAGAGGTACTTTTGGGTAAGGTGTTTCAAGTGGATCATTCAAAAATAGAGACACAAAGGTACACTTTTTGAAAATATAGGCTTAAAGATCATATAGAAAGCCTCTGACAGAGCCAGAAATAGAACCCAGGACTCTCAAATAAATGGATCAACCATGAAAAAATAACCCACACACCATCCTTCTCCCTCACTTTTTTACAATAACTGACTAGAGCATTAGCAGGTAGAATTGGTTGGGAAATCATTCTAGTGCAAAGTGAAGGTCCCACAGTACCATGAATTTTGGCTTTTCCATGAGGAAAATCAAAATATTCAATTTTAGATCAGTGTGTCCTGAATCAGAATATTTCATTTCAAACCTTAAGTTTTGAATCAGTTCAACAAAACATTAAACTATATTTCTCTATCAAGGCATGTTACCTTACGAGAGCTACAGTTTGTGCCAACATCCTCTATATGGGCCAAGCTCTTTGGATGACTTCCTCTCCCATTATGCAATGTGGATTTTTCTCTGATTGAGCTGCAAAATGCTTCAGGGAAATCACATAACTCAGGATGCATTGTGAGAGATGTAGTCATCTTGGGAGGCTGAAAAAACGAGGGCATGGAGGTCCAAACTATAACTCCGAATCTATCACTGTGGGAAAATTCCCTTTTAAATACTGAACTGAAATGAAACATTTCTATTTTGGAATATCAAAACATTTCATTTCAATCAAAAATGCTGAAATGAAACATTTTGACACTTCTGAACTGACTATTTTTCAAAATTCCCATTATACAAACAAATCTTAAGTTTCAACTTTTCATTCTCATTAAGTATAACATAAATAGTGGAATTTTCCCATGGAACTGAAATTCTAAATTTTGCTCCCTGTACTAGCAGGATCACAGA
Organism: Pelusios castaneus; assembly: GCA_007922175.1. Classification (NCBI taxonomy): domain Eukaryota; kingdom Metazoa; phylum Chordata; order Testudines; family Pelomedusidae; genus Pelusios; species Pelusios castaneus. Next base: position 2,316,014 of record ML685816.1, read on the forward strand.
TATTTCACATATGAAAGCAGGTCTCCCTTAATCTCACAGATGTCTAAATGAAAATTAATACATCTGCCTGATAGCATAAACATAATATTTCAGTGCTGTGCAAGACTTTAGCAACGTGGATTAGTGAAAGATTCATGGCCAAAGTCTCTTCATTACTTTAAAAACAAAGACCATACCATAATGAGTCCCTGGTCCATGACTAGGTCTCCTCGGTGCTACAGTAAAATAGATTATAAGAATAATACATTGTTTTAGCCTTTCAAATTGATATTCATTGCAATATGTCAAATCAGCCACCAAATGTGTCTGTTCTGAAATGCTACATCCACCTACAGGTATTTCTTATAAGATTACATTTTTACTAGAATTCCCACTATTTTATTTAGGAATTTTCTTGCAATTTCTTTTGTGCCAGATGAGAGAGGGAAGTGGTCATATAATGTACCATTTATCCAGACAATCATTATCTTGGGTTATTTGTAACATGCAAATGAGCCCACCCCCATCCTTTTCTCTCCAGGGAAAAAATCCTAACTTCAAAACTCTAATAGCTTGCACTACATAGCATAATATAGAATCCTAATTATAGAAATGTAGGGCTGGAAGAAACCTCATGAAATCATCTAAGCCTGGTTCTTAAAAACCTCTAATGATGGGGAATGTACAACCTCCCTTGGAAGCCTGTTCTAGTACTTAGGTATCTTATATATCTAGTACAGTAGAGCTATACGTTATATTTTAAAAACATGAATGGCTTGCAAGTTGCTCTCCATGGAACATTAATGATTTTTACAGCACAGTTTTTCTCTCAGTAATATCATTTGTATTTACATACAACTTACTGCATTCACTGAATAACATGAAGTCTATTTTAAACAAAGAATTGTTTAGTTACTGCATGAATTTATTCTGTTCTTATTATTTTGTAGAGCACTGTCCACTAATGTTGCATTTTGCTATTTTAGATCCAATCCTGCTAACACGTACTTGAATAATTTTCTCCATGCATGTATGTAGTTCCAATGTGAGTGTTTTTGCGGCAGTAGGACTCAACTGTTAACTGTAAGAGAAAGTTTTCTAAGACAGGAATTTGACCAAGTCCTTATTAAATAATTAATAAAAAGATAGGATGTCTTGTCAGAAACCTGGAAACAAAACAACTATGCACTCTGCCTCCGTGAACTCTTTAAGAAAGGGAAATTCAGGGCCTCATTTTCTAATACTATACATAGATTATTGCCATATACAGGATTGGACCTCCTGGAGGTTCCTTCTACTTCTTTCTTCAACCTCCTTGGCTATGTCTACACTTACAAAAGCTAGTTTGAATTAGTTAATTCAAACTAACTAATTGGAACTAATTAACTTAATTCAAACTAGCATAGCCCCTCTAGAATGCTAGTTTGAACTAGCCATGTCCATGCAGGGGACTTGCTTAGTTTGAATTAGTCAGTTGCATGAGGTCAATCTGCCGATTAGTTCGAACTAAGCAGTTAGTTTGAACTAATATGGCTACCTTGACTTAATTCGCACTAACTATTTCGAATTAAGGGTTAGTTCGAACTAAGCAACTGAATTTATTAGTTCGAATTAAGGAAGCCCTTAATTCGAACTAATGAAAGCCTAGAGTGACCCAGGCTTAAGTTAGTTCGAATTAAGTTTCCTTAATTCGAACTAACTTGCAAGTGTAGACATAGCCTTATGGTTTTTTTTCCTCCAGCAATTCTAATCCATATCCCTTTCATTGTCCTCTCACTTCTCATTCCTTTTGTATCTTGAAAGTGTAACATTCCCTTTTCTTAGTAGGCTCTTCCTATATATTCTTTCCCCATCACCCCTCCGTATCCCATCTTCTGTCTGTTTCCTTAAAATAGTTTCTCTCACCTGATAAGGATCTTAGTCCAGAATATTCATCGACCCAATATTCAAATCAATAGATACCTAAGGTGTAATGTAGTGTAGAAGTAGGGCTTTTCAAAGTGCTGCTTGCTTGTGTTGTTGAATGATATTATGTGTGTTATAATGCATTATCGGTCTCTTGACATCATCTCTGCATCACAATAGAGTGGGACAGGGTATTTCTCATGGTTAAGAAGAGATGAAATCGTAATTGGTATATACAATTTAGATAGTCCTTAATTTGTGCCAGGGCTTGTCAGGGCTGATCCCTGGTACCTCTTGGCGTGGCAGTTCATAGCCTCTTCTTCTCAGGCTTGCAGAATCAGTTATGAATGTAAAAAAATTGTTTGAGCGCCAGCATATCTTCCATTACAAATTAAGCACTGAACTTTGGTAATTAAAAATGGGAAATAAAATGAAGAACAATGTATAGCATTTGTTCTTATAAACAATTTTCATTATTGTCTTTCTGGCTTCCTCTTTCCCCCTAACTGATATTGAACACTCCCTATTCTCAAGGTTAATTATGGGTGCATAAGGAAAGCAAATATTTCTGGGCAGATTGAGAGGAGTTACATCAAAATCAGAACTGTGGCATTGTGTTTCACTTGATGTTAACCGTAGGGACAATGTTAGCCTTTTTTATTTTGTAACTCTTCTGCCAGGTAGTGTTGGCAGCAATGAGGGCTTGCTTCAATACCTAGGAGTTCCTTTCCAACAATACAACAGAATGCAACAATACAACAGCTCGAGTTCCCACCCAGTCATTTGTGAAACTGCATACCAATCCTTGGGCACCTCCAAAAGGCAATACTTCCCCTTTCGCGGGCATAGAGTCCGTTTGTAGAAAGATCTTTTAATAAAAGGAAGGAAATCATTCAGCACTAATTTAGAAAAACTGCAAAAGCAGAAGTCAACCACAAAAACCATGGAGCAAAACCCCGACTCCAGAGTACATTAGGCAGTGTCCTTTGCCTCTCCTTCCTTGCTTCCTCACATTCCCACTCACAGTTGCTGTCCTTGGTCAGTGATGACCTGGAGCTCAGAGGTGTATCTGAGTGGGTTCACCTCCCACGGTTCTGGGGGAAAGAAAGCACCTTGCTTGCCCTACTGGTCACCACCGTTCACCACTCCACCAGCCACTTTGCTGCACACCTGCTAATCACCTGCTTCTACTTTGACTTATGCAGGTCAGTCCCTTGAGCTTTCTACCTGGCTCAAAGAGGTTTCAGCTCTCGGTAACTGTTAATTCGTAGTGGTAAAACCTCAGTGCTGAAGCAGACAGGAGAGCTGTCCCAACAGTAGAGGACGTCAGCTCTACCAAGCACTTAAGAAAACAAAACAAAACAAAAGACTCCTAATAGAACCTTACTCCATCTTTGAACAGTGGGAGGGGAAGGTTAAACCATGCCTGGGCTTGTAGACAAAGCTCACATTTCCAGGCAGGAATACCTGTCCCCATTCACTATTAACTTGCACAGGGCTCTGGCATCCAAGCCCCTTGCTTAGCTAGTTCTGTTTAGATGAAAGCAATCTTTCCATCAGGGCAGGATAAGCACACTTCTGCTGCCATTTGTTCATACAATAAGGGGGACAATGAGGAGGAGACACCTGCTGAAAGCCTGTGGACCAGTTTCTCAGCTCCCCACACTGCCTCTCTTAGATCACTGGAAGTCTCCTGTGAGGACACACACCACTGACCTAAAGAGGCTAACATGAACATCAGCCACTGCAATAATCAATGCAGTGGCCGTAAGTCACCCTAATGGATGTTGATTTATCTTTGTATTGTAGACAAGGCCTTAAACTCCATAGTGAATTAATTTATCATCTTCCCAGTGATCTTAATATGATGCCAGTCAGGCTCCAAATCACATGGAACAGGAGTACAAGCTCTGACACTACAGTCTATCCATAGTGGCGTGGGGCACCCTGAAGTTTCTGAGTTGGCAGCATTTTCTGACTTGGTCTATCCTATATTACTTTAAGTATTGTACAGTATAGAAAAAAGAATTACTCACTTTGCAGACTATCAAGTGACAAGACAATTTCTTTTTCTTTAACTAAAGCTTTAAGCAAGCTACTGTCCTCAAATCAATTTCAGTGTGTCATTTAGTCTGATTATAGACATCAGTTCACTTATTAAAAGCAACCTCACAAGGAGCAAATGGTTGATCGGAATTTGACTCCAGACCACCCTGGCAAATAGCACAGTGCTGCACTGAGTGGAGGGCATTTCCCATTGACGCAGCACAGTGAGGATGCCGCAGAAAGTAAGCATTAGGAACTCAATGGGAGATGTGCAAGTGACTGTACATAGCTTGTGTATCTCTTGTTGACTGCTGCCAAAATTCACAACCAGTGTAGATCAGGCTCTATTTTGCTGTCTGAGGCAACCAGGGACAGCCTACCAAGGGTTAGTCACTCCAAGGCTAGGGTGGCCAGTAGGGAGGGGAGGAGGATGCAGGCCCACCCAACTCCACTGTGTCCCAGCCCAGGGTGTCCAACCACTAGTCAGAGGGGCTCTCACCAAAACACATTGACTAGTGCCCTGGTGTGAGCAGAGCTGGGCTGCAGACTGACTATCCCACGGCCACTTCCTCCACCTCTGTACCCAGGTACCTTTAGTCCATGTTGCAGTTCAGTTCCTTGGGAAAGATGGTGAGGGACAGCCTGCTGGGAACTGGTAGCTCCTCTAGGTTGTTGCTGGCAGGCAACTCTGGCAAGTCCCAGGTGGCAGTGTGCAGTTCATCCCCATAGCTGGCCACAGGAAGACTCAGGTCACAGCCCAGCAGGAGAGGTTTCCTTCTCTTTCATCAACTTCCCCCTGACTGAGCAGCCTGGCCTGGCTTTTAGACTTCACTTCCCGTTCCACCCCAGCACTTCCGGGTTGCAAATGGTATTGTATCTGGGTCTGCCAACCAGGTGCCATGCATCAGCCCCTCTGTGTTGTCCTTGCTTGGAGAGAGGCCACATCACTTCACTAGACACCTATATCAGCATACAAATATTCATTGAGACATACTTAGGACACATTCAAATTAATTTGGGCATACATCTTCATACTTTCCAATCACATACAGTAATTTTGCAGGGTTAACACTAATCCAAGTTTGGAGAAACTGTTTTCAGCATGAAAAGAACTGCATGGGATAATCAATAGAATCTGAGCAATCTGGCTAAGTCCTGGCAAATGTCTGTCCATGCTTTTCCAAAAACTGGGGAGAGAAATGTCATTGGTACTAGGACATTCATTTACAGTGTTCAGGTAAACTGCTCACTCCCCCTCAGGTACAGAACTCAGCAGTGGAATACTCTGTTCATAGTCACTGACGTTGTGGGAGAGTTCACAAACTTGCTTGCGATCAAGGAGTCTCACATCATAAAAAAAAAATCTATATGCTGGCTGTTGGTCTGTATTTTAAGTATCTCTTCAGTTTTTCTGCACAGTTTTGAAAAACCTGATGCTTGAAATTATCCAGTGAAATCTGTCCTTTGTACCGAAGTATTGCCAGCAGATTAGATGCAGTTCTGTTGGTAACGTGGACTGTGATTCAAACTTAAGTAGGGTCTGAACAAATAAAGTTGCTTCTGCTTGGATAAAAATTAAATCTGCCACAAGCAATTCACTTTGCAGTAGAACACTTGGCTATTCTAAAATGGCAGTCATATTCTCCACTTCAATCTCCCAAGAAACTAACCCCTTATAGTACTCTAAATAATGGGAGTGATAGTCTATGCCTTTAAACCAAGTATTTGCAACTGGTTCCAAAGGTAATGTTGGGATTTCAACTCCATGGTCGATACAATAGTATATGAAATGAGCTCTTCTGAGTAGGGGTTTGCAGAACAGCTTTTTTATTAGAGTGCACAGATGGTCCATGTCTGTACATAAATAGCTCCAGCACGCATCCAGTAAAGCTGTAATATGTGCCCAGCAAATCACATTAATGCAGTTGGTTAAAATGCCAATGAAATTGTTTTTGAATTATTTTTGCATATACTTTGCATTATCTGTCACATAAGCCACTCTTTTTTAAAAGTCAATTTCATATTGTATAAGGGTCTTCATAAAAGAGCTTGTGCAACTGTAGTTAACACATTCTAACTCCACTGTTTCTATGGGTGCAGCAGAGAAGGGGACAGACACTGGGCACTGAGGGCTGGAACCACTGATGGCTAGAGTCTGGCCAGCTGCATAGTGGAAGGAAGGAGCAGAAGCCAGCTGTTCAGGGGAAGGGGATGGACAAACAGTGGGCATGGAGAGCTAAAGAAAGCTGTGCAGGGATAGAGGAGGACAGATACTGGGCACTGAGGGCTAGAGACAGCTGTGTGTGCTATGAATGGTGCCAAGAACAGGTGCAAATGCCATCCACTCTGAAGCATGGTGAGCACTGTCAAGCCACCTACTCACTCAAGGGAACTTCCATGGCAGTTATGCAGAGCTCAGGTTTGTGGGTGCGTCTACACTTGTAAATTAAGTCGACTTAAGCTTGCTTAAGTCAACTTAATTTACTCTGGGTCTACACTACACTTTCCTTAAGTCGACGTAAGCAGCTGCTTAAGTCGACTTAAGGAAAAATTAAGTCGACTTTGTTGAACCTACTTTTAAGTCAACTTTCTGCTTAAGTCGACTTTCTAAAGTCAACTTAAACCAGTGTGGACGCAAAGTAGCCCTAAGTCCACTCTAAGTCGACTTGGGGCTCTCCAGGATTTCCCCACTGCCCTCCCTGCCAGGGTGGCTGGCACAGGGAGAACCTGGCATGCCCCCCCCCCCATAGGGCACCTGCCCCTATGCCCTTCCAGGGTCCCTGTCCCCCTTTGCCTCATTGTATCCAGGTACAATGGGGCAAAGGTTGAGCCCCCTGGCACTTGGCAAGGGGTGCTCCCCCTGCCACCGTGGACCAGTCCCAGGTCCACTTAGCCCCTACCAGTTGACCTAGGCGTCCAGTGTGGACACTCTAAGTTGATTTTGTAAGGTTCCCTCAAAGTTGACTTAAAATTTAAGTGTGGACATGCTAAGTCGACTTAAATTAACAAGTGTAGACATAGCCTATGTGAGAAGGGGAGGAGATGGTGGTAAGTCTCAAACAGCAGCTAGCCCCAAGCCTCTGATTTGCACCCTCAGGAGGAGTCAGGTGTCTCCAGTGGATATAAACTGTGGCATATGACCTGGTCTCCCCCTGCATTGCCTCTAGAATCAGCAATTCTGGAAATGAAAGGTAATTTGAGAAAAAAATACAGCAATATCAGCAATTTCCAGAAAACACTTGCCCTGTCCATGTCTAAAAATGATATAAAATGTACACAAAACCCACAAAAAAGAGAATAAGCGTGGTCTAATAATTCTATGAGGTTTGAGGGCCTGATCCTGCTCTAACTAAAATCAATGTGAACAGGACTAGTTCCTGAGAAAGCAGTAATATTAATACTTCTATTCCAAGCGCACCGTTTCTCTTGTATATAATTGAAAAGCAGAAAGTCTTTTTCTTTTAAATATTGGTAAAATGATGTAACAGTTACAAATAAATTAGCTACCAAAATGACTTTTTATTGTAATTTCATTAAACTTAAATTATATATGACTGTATAATAAACATGACACAAAACACTTTCATATACAGTATGGTATGTAATCTGAAATAATGTTTTTACTTTTCCTTCACTTGCTCAGTTAGTCATTTATCTCAGCTCTTGTACATATTGTGTAATTAAGCAAACAGAAATAAATTGACTATAGAACATTTAAAGTGTTTAAATGCATTTCTTTACTTCTAAACTGTCATGCAGTTTAACAATACCTAATATCTGGACTTAGACTACAAATATGTCATTTAATTAAAATGCTGTAACACAGAAAGAGTATGCAAATGTAACAACATAGTAATTTAGCTTGCTTTAACTGTTCTGCTTTATAATCGTCTTCAAAAGGTCCTGCAGAATCAAATAATCAATTTGCAGATTTAATTCCCATAATAAATACATTCTCCATGTTATCTTTCACCAGGTTGGGATGATGAAGACTCATAGCTTTTCATCTTGCTTGAAAATTGTAAAAACTTCTTCTTTAGATTTTTTGCAGTTCTTTGCAAATGCTGTTACTTTCTGGAATGCTTCTGCCAGACCTTCCCCTGTCATGGCACAACAAGGCTGTACATACCAATTTCTATCACTGCAGTGCTTCTTCATGTTGAATTTCCTGGTTATCTCCTCAGCATTCAAAGCTCCAGGAAGATCCTGCTTGTTTGCTAGCAAAACTACAGGCACATTTTTTATGAATTCATTCTTTAAAATGAGTTCAAATTCTTTCTTCGAATCTTCAAGACGTTGCTTATCAGTGCTGTCCACAACATACAGCAGGCCATCTGCATTTTCAAAGTAATTGCACCAAAATTTCCTCATTTTCTGCTGCCCTCCAACATCCCAGACTGTTAAAGCAACATTTTGCCCTGTTTCAATCATTTCCACGTTAAAACCGATCGTTGGGTTTGTTCGAAAAAAATCATTAAACTTTAACTTGTACAATAGTGTAGATTTCCCAGCTGAATCGAGTCCCAGCATTAATATCTGAGTTTGTTTGACACTGGAGTGTTTGGAATTCAGCAGGCCCATTCTTGCTGTAATTATATTTGTATTATATCGTAAAGGTGCAATCTTTTTCTACCTTCTTGCAGAATGATTTTTGTCAGAAAGCCCCTCTTTCTCCATGAGATTAAGCACAAAGAAGAGGAAGTGGAAGAAGAGACTTTGTGCTATGAAGAAAGAATAAACCTTTGTGTATTTATATGGAATCCTTATCAACTTGACATAGGCAAACAGTATTTTATGAAGGTGTAATGTTCACTGCCTCTGGTGGGGAGGAGCAGACAGAAGAATACAACAATTAGTCATGAAGCCCAAAGGTTACAGTATTTTTGAACATGCTGAACAGTGGCAATGCCCTACTTACATCAAAATTCTGCTCTTGTAGTTTATGGGCTCTTTATACATTATAAAATATTATAAACACATATAACAGTGCTCCAGACACTGAGCTGGCAGCGGATTTGTAACAACAAACAGGGCATTGGCTTGGAATTTACAAGCTTCAGTGTTCCCAATCCCAATTCTACACTGACTCACTGTGTGGCCATGGGGAAAATAATCACTTAACCGCTCTGCCTCGACTTCCCTTTCTGTGAAACAGGGATAATAATTCTTACTTACCTCAGGAGGGGGTGGGATTTTTGGTCATTACAAAAGAACAAGATGACAAAGTCCCTGGGATCTGATCTTGCAAACCCTCCTTATGCGAGTTGTCGCATGGCCTAGAACAAGACATAACACAATGAATTATAACCACAAACAATGAAGGTTCTAAGTGCAACAAATACATTGATTGAATAGGTAATGTTTGTATGGCACTCTGAAGTATACAGCTTGATCTTCTAGAGTGCTCAGCACTCACAACTCTCACTAGTATTAACAGGAGCTATAGGTGCTTGGCAACTCAAAAGAAGAAGCACAACATGCTATATCCATGCTATAATTATAATTATTACAAACACTTTATAGAGGATTTTCAGGCCCTAACTGCACTAGCCTTTAAAACCACTATGGATGTGTGTGAACTATTGTACACAGTTTCACCTAAATTGGTTTATCATATTTTATTTGACTATATGGACCAATTTAAACCATAACAGAACTACAGTTTGAGACTGTTCTAGCCTAAGGAAACATAGCTTCAGTTCTGAATCATTTGCTCCTCCTGCTTATTCATTATTTGAGGGCAGGGTATCATCTTTGACTGTGACATCAGAGGTGGTTGCTGAGGAACTTACTGTCACAAACAGCAGATTTGTTATATTTGTGCCTGATTGTTTATAAAAAGTGCCCTGCCTCTCAGATGCTAAGCATATATACTTTGTGATGTATCCTTGATAAGGTGCTACTTTGCCTGAAATCATAATCTTCTGTTTGTTTCTGTATAATAATGTCCACAGCAACAAGTTGTCATGTTACAATGAAAATAACTCCCCTCAATTAGGGAACAAGCAGGAGTAGATATATAAAGATTTTGGTTTCGCACCAATAATTCTAATTGACTTCAGTGATCTTTCTTGGGGCTCTTTTAAAAGTCACAATAATTTACAACTACATAGAACACGAACACCGAGATGTATTATTAATTAGGATTACCATTTATCTCCACCTAAGTAATATACGATACATAATCTCTAGTTTTGTTTTACAAACATTCAGTATTTTAATCATTAGTGGAGTTGGGACTAAATTGGAAACTCAAAACTGGAAGGAGACTATTTTCCAACTCTGGTTCAGACGCAGGCCAAGGTGACAGAATTTGCCCAAGACCACTTTGTGAGACTGGTGCCAACAAATATAGACCCAAATCCTAGCCATGGGGTGGCAGCTGCACATTGACCAGCAGCTTATCTTCAAGCCAAACACCACCTCCTTGGCCCATGGTTAATTATTACTTACATAGAAAATTCCTAAACTCGGGCTACACCCTTTTCAAATAACTCTAAGCCTGATATTGCAGCGTGCTGTGCACCCTCAGTTCTGAAGTCCGTGGGACGTGTTAGGATTTCCAGCACGTTTCAGAAAATGTCAGCATCTCAGAGGATCAGGCCTATGTTTCCATTTGGAATTATACAATTTTGTGGTGCCTTACTGCTTTCAAATAAATAAAACTTTGATGCTCAGGTCCTAATAGGCAAAGCAAGTCCTAGTTTTTCTTCATAATTCCTTTGATTCAAAGTGGCCACTCAGATGATAGTCCGAAAATGTTACCTATGATTTATCGGAGAAAGGATGTTTGTACTACGGTACCAGGCTGTACAGTCAGGTTGTAAAATTTGTAACCGACAACAAGAAAGGATGATAGAATTTAGATTAATGTTTATGCAGTTGTTAGGTCAAACTCTAACTCTAGTTAAGGAAGCTTACCATGCCACTTTTTTTTAATCATAGACTAGACTACTGTTTATGATGTCTAAGACAATGATAATTTACAGGGAAGTATTTTCTAAATTGATTGCAAAAATATAGTTATCTGTCATACCCAATTTGCTTAGCTTGCAAATAAAAAATGTCTTCTCTCCCCCCGCCCCTGCCCCCCAACCACTAATTCATTTTAGGATCTGAAAGTCAAGCTGTGTTCTTTCCCATCAAATTTAGGACTGAATTCACTTAGGCCTAATGCATATTCGGTAGGAGTTTCTTCTTCTCTTCTTTATTTATATTATTTCACCTTGCTAATATTGGGGTAACTTCTCCCATAGGTTATTAGTCTATTCACCTCAAGCTTATTAGCATATACACCAATCAATTCCTATGGTATTCTTGTGGTTAGAAAGCTGCTGATGTTCCTAATCTTAAAAAATCACAAACTGATATAAACTAGCATCATGTTGTTCACTAGTCAGCAGTTTGGACATTAAAGCATTTTATCGATTATTCTGTCTATTTTTATAATCGAGGGTTATTCGCTGTGAATTAGTTATGCTAAGGATTTGGGAGCCTAATGTCTCGATATGTCTTAACTAGCAAATACCTATATGCACGGGCTATACAACTTAAGCAGAATTATACAATTGCTACTTAAATTAGAACTTGGGTCTGCAATTTGAACTTTATTAATGTGTCTGGTCTACTATCTCCATATAAAAATATTTATAAGTGTACCTTATTTCCATAAATTTAGGGGACTAAGCCACATGAATATAAGCATCTTTTATACTGGTTAAAGTGGTTGTACCACTTTATCAGTACAGAACCTGGTCTAGTGGTCTGAAAATTAAGCAAAAAGTGTGTAGCTTTCAGAATAATGATATCCTTAGTACAAGTTTCCTGTTCAGTGTTAGAAGACAGTGCCTCTGTGATTCTTTAACACCTCACCTGACAGTCAACATTACACATGGCACATGGGATTCCTTTTTGAAAGTTACTAACTTGCTACTTCGACTGCCATAGCAAAAAACTAAATTCCAATGGTCAGCAAAACCAAAAAAAGGAGTCCTGTGGCACTTTTAAAGACTAACGAATGTATTTGTTGCATGAGCTTTCGTGGGAGAAAATCCCTTTCTCCCACGAAAGCTCATGGGACAAATAAACTGGCTAGTCTCTGAAAGGGCAATGAAATAAAGGCATGCAGCACCCCAGAACTCACTTTTTACCAGAGCCAAGCAGAACTTCAGCCATTTGCTCTGGAGTCAGAGTTTAGAAAGGAGTCCCTTTCACTTCCTCCAATCTGAAGGCCCGTCGCTGGCTAGGAGGAATTGCTTCATTCTGGCTGGTCTGTATCACCTTTCCACATCCCAGTTCGACACCAGCCCCCTCGTCCTTTCCCCAGCGCTGCCATGCAGGTAGCGGGCAGCTGGTAGGCGGCTCGCGTCGCTGCTTCCGGAACCGTGTGCACCGCGGGGAAGGGAGGCGGGGAAGGAAATGAGGGTCGCACCGGCTGGACCAGCCGGGCAGGACACGAGGCCTCGGCTCAGCGGGGCTGTGGGAGAATCAGGAAGGCGAGGTACCGCGCGGGGTCACTGGCTGAGAAGGGGGAGCGCTCGGCCGGCTCGGATCAGGTGGATCAGGCCAGGCGGGGCTGGTTTCCCGCAGACCGGGTTATTGAGCGTGGCTGATGGCGAAGCCTCGCCACTTTTGCTGCCCCCAACAGCTCCTGCTGTGGAGGGGACGGGAGCTGGGGATGCAAAGGGGAGAGACCAGACCTGCTGGGGAGGAGAAGGCGGGCAGGAGCTGGGGTTGCAAAGGGGAGAGACCAGAGGTGCTGGGGAGGAGAAGGGG
>ML685816.1:2328728-2389922 GCA_007922175.1 Pelusios castaneus
AGGGGAGAGACCAGAGGTGCTGGGGAGGAGAAGGGGGGCAGGAGCTGAGGTTGCAAAGGGGAAAGAGCAGAGACAGGGTGAGCCACTTGCAGGCGGGCTGGTGTTCCTGGCTGGGCCCCCCTCAGCACCTTGGCCCCAGGCTTGTGGCTTGGCAGTGTGGCCCATGCCTAGGTGGGGCAGCTCCCGTCCGCCTCACTGAGGTGCCAAAGGAGCCAGGGTCCTGGAACCCACCCATGGCAATGGGCCCAAACTCCACCTAGCCACGTGCTACCACGACGCCTCGACAGGCCTCACGGTTCTGCGCTCAGCCTTCCAGCAGCGTCAGCTTTGGCTTATCTGCCATACAAGTGCCAGCCTGGGACTCTGTTTCTGCTTGTCCGCTACAAATGTTGGACCTCACCCTTTATTTTACTAATTTGTTTTAAAAGGATCCTTTTTTTTTTTTTACTAATACCCTCAGCACACCATTCCTTATCTTGATCAACACTGGATAGAAGGGTGTGTTCGTTTATCCTTAACTAAGTTATGCACCGTATCACTATGGCAGAGCCCTAGTCCCACTCTTGTTCAAATGTTTACCTGTCCTAATCAGTGTAGCAGCAACACTGCAAAACGTCCAGTGTCTTTGTAATGCACAGTTGTGACTTTTCACAGGCAGGCTGAACTACAGCCAATCAAAATTACACTGCTATAATATATTTTTACTAGGAGTTTTCACTGATTTGTCTACCATGATGTATGTAGTGTATGTCCAAAAACCACAGGCCTACTAACTGAGTGGTTAGAGAAGATTAATATTTTATTGGAGCTGCAACAGGATAGCTGCACCATAGCAAAGGGATTGTGTGGAAAAATTAAGCTAAATAATGAAACCTTTGAGGTGAACAAGTTGTTGGTCTAATGATTTAAAACTACAGGAATTTATTCTCTCTTTACCAAAATTGCTATATATTACAGAGGAAGATTTTATATATTTCCTATGTATTTAACCATACAAATAACAGGCTTGATGTTTCCAATGAATAATTGTCTTAGAGCAGAAATCTCCAAACTGTGGGGCATGTATTCCCCCTGACTTGGCCCCTGGCTCTTGGCCCAGCCTCAGCACTGTACTACAACTCAGCCATGGTTTTGCTTTTGGTTCAGTTTCTGGCTCCAGATCTGCCCCCTCCTGCTGCCCTGACCCAGCCTTGGTCCCTGGTCCCAACCACAGCCCCATTCTCAGCAGCAGTTCCAGCCCCAACTGTATCCCCAGCCCAGTGGGGCACGGACAGGAGTAAGGCAGGATGCAACACAAAAAGTTTGGGGGTCATTATCTTAGAGTAACTTCATGTTACAGGGAGAGATAGAGAGGTCCCTTAGCTGGCGGAATGCTGTTGGGCAGTAAAATGACCAACATGAAATACTGTTTTGTGACTGGGGTAATTGTTGCCAAGGAGTCAGAGGAAGTGGAAGGGAAGAGCTGGGTTGAAGAGATGTTGAGAAATTGTGTTTCAAAAGAAAACAAAATAGCCCCCAAAGAAATTAATTGCCTAGAAATTTGGTAAATGCAGAATGAAGGTTGCCCTGTGCTGTTTCATTTCCTTTCAGAATATAGAGAGTAGTTAAACTTAAGCCTCTAAAAAACATGAAGTACAGAGAGGAGGTACATGCCATTCTCACAATGTGATTTTAACCTTCCTCCCTTTGAGCAGTGCATCAATAAGACACAAACTACCACTTTATCTTTAGAAAGCTGCAGCACAGTTGGGAAACACAGCACCAGAGCATTATATAACAAAGTTTAACTCTTCCCTTTTGCTATAGGAAAACTTGGCTTTTTCTATGTTCAGACATTGATCCCGCTCCACATAAATCTTCCCAGACTGACACAACATACAAAACTCAGTGCTGAAATGAGACAGATTTGATCCCTCAAGGTACGTATGCATCTCTCCTTTATCACAGTGACACGTCTGCAGTTCAATAAAGTTCAATATAACAGTTCATGGCAGCTGGTGTACATTGAGATAAGTGCTGGAGATTGCATCTGTAGATCACAACTCAAACAATGGCATAGTCTCTTAGTCCTTCCTCACGAATGCGTATTATGGCAGCACTCTTGCCAATGGGTACTGATAGCCTCATGAAGCAGCATTAGGTCAAATTTTATTATAAACTGACATTACAAGGATGAGGAAAAAAGAGAAGCAGCAAATTCTGAGAAGGACAAACCTCATTATAATTTGCTGCTTCTGGACCAGATGAAGGAGAAAGGTGAAGGTAGCAAATTTTGCTTTGTCAGCTTTTTCTACAGGCAGCATTTTCTGACATGACACGCTGCCCTTGAGAGCTGCTGGTCCTTAGCTTTGGTGTTGGGGCTGTGTGGCCTCAAGCATTGGTGGGATTTAATTTTAGAACAAATGATGCTTTTCAGCTCTGGTATGGTTTTACCTTTGAAAGCTGGGTGCATGCACATGAGGTGGTTACCAGATTGCTAATATGTAGAGAGACCTGTAACTGTGGTGCAGCTCTTCCTTTCTCTTGAAGCAAGCACATTCCATGGTGTGTCTGCCTAGTGTTATGAAGAGGGAGGGAGGAAGAGTCTCAGAGGGCTGCATAGATTTTATTACAGGGTTATTAAACTTTGTGGTTTCTGGATAGTGTGTATTTAAGTCAGGATAGGATATGAAGAGGAAACAAGTGAGGCTGTTTGTGTAGATGCTTTACTTCTGCATTTCTCCTCCCTTAGGGAACAAGAGGACATGGAGCTGGGAGCTCTTCATTTTCTATTACGCCTTTACCAAAAACAGAGGAAAATAATTCACATGCTAGCCCATGGAAACTGACTTCTATTCCCCATTTACCACTGGTGGTAAGAGTAATCCTGAATTAAAATCACAGTGGTATTTTTGGGGATGTGGTATGTTTTTATGCTCTAGATATGTTCCTCAAAAAGTTAATATGAGTCCATAGTCTAGCTAACTGTTGTGACTTACAGAAACTTGAAATATTTGGTGTTTTTCTTAAAGCTCTAGTATCTAGGGTCACGTGATTACATGAGAATCTCAACTGTCATTTTAAAAATAAGTTTCCTGACCATATGAATAAAAGCTCCAACTGGTAGTGAACAAAAACTAGAAGGCAAACAAACAGAACCGTAAATTTAATTTTTTAAACTATCTCCTGATTTTTGAACACTTAGAATTGCCAGTACTAGTGTGCCAGTTTAAGGTTAGGGTCCTAACTGCTGTCATGATCATATAATGCCCAATATAGCAATCATATGCTGGAGCTCCTGTTTGCATTTTAGGAGGAGAAAGGTTCATACATGTGCAGCATTCTTAATCTAGAGATAGTATTGGATACAGACCGTGATTTTATTTCATGGAGGGTGAACCAGTCACTGACATCATCCAGCCATGATTGCCTACACACACTCCCTTTTAGATAGGGAAATAAACTAGGTTCTCCTTCTAAAACATGGGTTTAAATGTCTTATAATTGCATTAAACAGTATGCATAGATTGTCAGTGAAAGCAGCCACCACTGAAGGGAAAGGAAACAGTGAGGTACACAGACCATTTTCTGAAGTGGGTAAGAGGAAATACCACAAGAACTTTAATGTCCGTATAGAGAAGACTGGATGAGATCTCACCTTAAAGAGAAAAAGTGACTGAACTTATAAAGATCCCAAGATGTAGTGAATCTGATTAGTTTGGTCATTCCACACCATAACTCATTACGAGCAAGGATCCTTGTTTTTCATGGAGAAAAAAACCAAAATTGTCCAATTAAAGAAACGTAAAGCCTGCATTTTTCCATGATTAAAATGAAATACCAAACTTAGGTTTCCTTACCCACAATGTATAATAGGTATCAGCTGAACATAGTGTTATTGATATATAGTAGAACCCCATTTATCTGAGCCTCCATTATCCAGATCTCTGTATTTACCAAACCACCAGCTACCCACAGCTGACTGCCCAAGTGCTCCCCACCCATCACAATTTTAGATGAGCGATAGAAAGCTCTTTGCCCATTCTCCTGATTATCCAAATTTTTGATTAACCTGTCTGGCTCAGGTCCCAATTAGATCAGATAATCAGGGTTCCACAGTATATGTTTTTATTTTTCCCCACAAAATGTAAAAACTAAAGAATCTCTGTAAAAACATAAATTCCATTTTGCCATGGCAAATGGATTTCTGGGATCCCTGCTTATTAGCAGTAGCTGAAAGCTGTTAGAACCTATTTATTTGGGAATACCTAGTCTCTCTGGTGCAGATTGGGATATTTCATCTTTTTTTAAAAAGTGCTTTCCAAGGATACAATTTCTAATCATAGAGGGGTAGTGATTTTTGCACAATGGGCTTTTAATTAACGCAACCACTTCTGTAGCACAACTACCAGCACTCATTATGTTAATGATTGTATTGTGTGCAATGCCACGTCAACCTTAGGAGAATCAGAGAATTACTCTCTCTGCAGCTATCTTACTTAGTTGTCATCTGCCAATTCTTACATTATCTCTAGAACAAGCAGTAGAAAGGGGGCTGATAGGATTAGTCCTGCTCCCATTGTAGTTAATGGCAAGACCCCCCTTGACTAAGGCGATAATAAGATCAGGCATCTAGTCAGTATTTTGGAATGGGATTAATACGTATTTTTTGTTGAATGGCATTGCTGTTATGACAGTGTGTTGCTCCAATAGCTTCCATCGCATGCTGCTTAAGTTTCTGATGTCAGAGAGTAAGCTTTACTTTGTTCACTGTCTGACACTCGTCTTTCCTTTCAGGATAAAATGTGGTCCATTCTTCCTGTCTGTAGAAAGGGGAATTGCTAGTTGGGATAGATAGGACAACCCTCTCGTAAGTCTCATACTGTCCTTCGAGGCTTAGAAGTAATTGCATGTTATGAATAAATTTAGCAGCATAACAATGACTTTAGTAACTTCCTTTTTCAGCATAGCTTCCTCAGTTTGTTCTGCTTTGTAGGGCTAATTTCTTTTTTCCCTACTTGGTCAAAAATTTCATCAACTTTATTGTAGTTGTACAGAGATGAGCATACTTAGTGCTATTAACTGCGTTTTCCTGCTCTGTCGGATTAATTTAAAGTTTCGGCTTCTTGTCAAAACATTACTTCCATTTCAACATATTTTTTGTTTTGTAACGTTGAAAGTACATGACGCTAACTTGAGTAGAAAACACTTCAGGGATGTTGTGGAATTCAGATTTTAAGGTTATTCTTAAGAGAAATCCAAACATGTTAAGTTATGGAAAAGCATGGTTAAAGCACACGAACCACCTTAACTGTGCTCTCTCTCAAGGCTGCACAGTAGCTCTGTGATTATGATGTTAGTGTTTATAGTCTCAAATTAGAGTAAGCTGATTTTTAAAGACCCATCAGTTTATTTGAATATTTTTCTTTCTGGGTTTTAACACTGTATTTATTTATTTATTTTATAAAAACACGTGCTGAAAACTAGTTAGGTGTCCAGTTAGCTCAGAATACACAATGTACTGTATGTGCTCTCATCTGAGTGAGGAGAGTAATGCACAGTGATTAAAATCTTTAAACTAGAGTTGTTTTTAAAAGAAAGTGGTCTAAATGTATTTTGATTTATTTTCAGCAGTAGAGGGCAGTAGATTTTCAGTAAGCTAAGATTTTAAACTTTCTTTTGAAGTCTATAAGTATGTACATAGAATGTTTAAAAAAAACCCTCAAAATTTTTCAGAAACTCAAAAGATAAGTAGTTTTTAAAAGTCTTGTTACAATATACCTGAATTAAAAGTGCGAGGAAGAGTTCTTTGTAGCTCAGAAGTTTCTCTTTTGCTAACAGAAGTTTGTCTGATTTACCTCACTCACTTTGTCTCTCTAGAAATCATTATGGGCTGTCATCTCACAAAAGATGTCCAGTACACATTTTCCTTCAGGAAAACAATCAAAAGCAAAGAAATTATACATTGTATTTTCAGATAGTTTGTGCCTCTTAGCTAGAAGAAAAGATTGGATTTTTTTCTGTGGTGTTTGTAAACATCTGGGTTTGAAGAACATGAACTTCTGGAGGCAAAATATTTTTTTGCCTTTAAACTGACCTGTTCGTTGTGCCCTGGGTCATTTTATCATCTGGTGACTATAATAATTTTCCATCTTTGTCAAAAATGTGGCTATCCTAAACCAAAACCACTATGGTGGAATGAGTTAAATGTTCCTAAAAACAACATGGAGGACAATCTAATGATTAGTGTTTTGTGAACACTGCATCCTCCCTCAAGGGCTATGTCTACACTTGGTAATTTAAGTCTACTTTAGTTAAATCGACTTAGCATGTCCACACTTAAATTTAAAGTCGACTTAGGGGGGAACTTACAAAGTTGACCTAGAGCGTCCACACTGGACACCTAGGTCGACTTCTAGGGACGAGGGGGACCTTGGGCAGGTGCATGGTGCCGGGGGGCATCCCTTGCCCAGTGCCAAGGGGCTCAGCCTTTGCCCCATTGTACCAGGGTTGACTTAGGGCTACTCCAGGTCTACACTGGCTTAAGTCGACTTTAGGAAGTCGACTTAAGCCTTAAGTCGAATTAAAAGTAGGTTTAATAAAGCCGACTTAATTTTCATTGTCTACTTTATTTTCCTTAAGTCGACTTAAGGAAAGTGTAGTGTAGACACGGATTAAATTAAGTCGATTTAAGCAAGCTTAAATCGACTTAATTTCTAAGTGTAGACACACCCGAGGTGACCAGGTGTCTCTTTACTATTGTATCAGAGCAGCCCCTCAAGGCGTCAGTTGAGACTGAAACCATACAGTGCCAAGTTTTCAGGGCAGGAAGTCCTAAGAGGCAGATAAGGTTGAGTGAAAGAAAGCCTTGTCATTTCTAGTCTTTGTGTTGGGGATTGAGACAGAGAGGGATGTGGAGCCAGATTTTTAAAACATCTTAGCTCATGTTGAGGTGCTTAGTCAAGACCCACATTTCTGAAATACTGAGCATCCAGCAGTTCCCATTGTGATGCATATGGGCAGACTTTCAAAGTGCTCAGCACCCACTTATTTTGGTGCCTAATTGGCAGCAGAGTTCCTTTAAAAATCTGGTCCTGAATAGGGTGCTGAGTTGTCTTGGAAATGCCCCCACGGTCAGACAGGGAGTCTGAAGCTGGCCTGGAAATAGAACGAGGTCTCCTGAGGCCTAGTCCACTGCTATAATATCATGACTGTCTTCCATCCCACTGTTTAATCAGTACTTTTTTTTAACCATGAGGATTAATTAGTGCCATTCCTTTCCAGCTTGTCTCACTGGCAGCCTTTGCTGACTTCACTGGATCCAAGGTTAACTGGCTCATAATGCATGTAGCGTTTTAGATTGTTTACACACATTGGCTTCTATTATTAGCCGCTCCATGTTAGTCTCTTCTCTTCTGCAGAGTTCTCTTCTGTCCTCGGAGCACACTGTTCTCCAACCTATTGTTTAAAGTTTGGAATCATGTTCTCTGCCCTTTTAAGTAAATAGGGATCCTCCTCAGAAGAACGTGTTCCCTTTCCTATCTGGAATAGGGGAAACAGGCTGTGGGTTTTGTTTTGTACTCTTTGGTTGTTAAGCACTGCGAGATGTAAAGTATGGCATGCTATTTACTTAACATTAGCAGTGTATAAATCAAAGGTAGGATTTTTTATTAGATGATCTGAAGAGCTGTCATCAGAAACAAGCAGCTATATAGAGTTAGGAAATTGAGAGAACGTGTGTTTTTCTTCTCTAAGGTGACTGTATGTATGGGAGGGTAGGGGTGAGAATCTGCCATCAGTGTTGTAATGGGGAACCCTAACTAGTTTACAGTATGGACAGACCACTATATATTTTCAAATGAATCTCTGCCATTGCTTCATCCTCCTCTGCCAAAGTTTAGCTCCAGATTCACATTTAAAATATTCTCATTCCTCAGCACTGAGCAAATACAATAAATTAAATGGATTTTCATGAAACATCCTCTGCTTCCAGGTGTTAGTGTGAGCCAGAGAAAGAACTTCATATTCAGTTTTCTTAAGGAATTTTTCTTTTTACAGTTTTGTCTTTCCATTAAATGGAACAATATGGGTTCTGTCTAGTGACCAGGATAACTTCTATGTGTTCCCAGAGATCTTAACTAAATTATCCAGTACTGAAAAATCTCCCTTTATTTAGTAAAAGATTAACTTCAAATCCTATTTGAATTGGATTTTTTTCTATTAATGAACTTAGATTTTCAAAATAAAGAAATTAAATCTGATCTAAACTATTTCATGTGGGAAAAATCCAAGCTGGAGAGAACAGTTTAGAGAGGCAAAGGAAAAATATCCATTTTCAAAAAAGTTAGTCATTGGGTCTGATCCTACATTCTCTGTATAGACGGAAAGCGGAGTTCAGAGGCAGATATATCTAAGTAAGGAGTAGGTTCTTAACTGGCCAAATTAAATAGTTTTTGCCATCTGACTGTTTTGGAAGGAAGGAAGGGAGTGAAAAGAAAAAGCAAACAGCGACACAAATATGCAGTAGATCAAAGATTTTGCAGAGGGACTACCCGGATTTCATCCCAATAATTAGTGATTTAAGAAATGACAGTACTTTTCCAGTTATGTCATAATGGGTCTCTTGCACATAACTGCCAAGAATAAATTGCTTTGTTACATTGTAGGGAATCCATTATGCTGCACTGTTGAGATAAAGTCCAAAAAATATTCCATAAAGAATCACCTAATGTAGATCCAAATCTTGTCTCGCATCTGCAGAACTCCAAGGCAACCAGTCTGTCGGCTGACCAAGATTGCACAATCTCCCTCACCCCCTTTTTTTGTGCTTAAAAAATAATTTCTGAAGTGAACTTTTAAAGTCAGTTAAAATGTAATCATGCTGTGACATTGAACTCCCCCATACATACTTTTTTGTTATGAATTTTTATTATTTAATATTTTATTGGTGTATTGAGCATTAGCTTAAATTTTGAACTGCAGGAGTCTTTTGAAACCATATCTCAGGGGGCTTCCCATTCCTTTCATAGGGAATAATGACTCATTTCTTGACAGTGTGATATCTGTTTACAATTAATTTTTAAAACTAAGATGATAGAGGACAAATACTGCTACTTTTGAGTGCAGTATTAGATTAAGGAAAAGTATTTTTAAACATGATACTTAAAGGTGTTTCTATGGTCACCTCAGGGTGCTGATTCTGCAGTCAGATTTTTGTAGCGGAGTCCACAGAGCTCCCCTATGCCTGTATAAATTTGACTGCAGTACCAGTAGGTAGGCCAGTATCTAGCTGGAAGACTTGTATAACTCTTCACACCGTTGTTTGTTTGCATTTCACACAGCTTGAACTACGAAGAAGAACAAGTCCATTTCATTTTCTGGCTCCCACGCACTGGCACAGTCTTAATATTGGGGCTAGAGACATTAAGGGAAATATTTGAATATGAACAAAACATTCCTTCATTGACATTTAAATCTATTGCATGAGGATGGGTATTTTTGGTAGGGGTTTGCGTGTTTAAATTATAAGCCTGCAAACCTTTCTGGCACAACCCTTAAGTTTTGAACCTGATCTACTTTACAGTGGACCCAGGCCTGCTCCCATTTAAATCAACATCAAAGTTTTCTGGCAAGATTGTCTCTTTATGGAGTTGGCTATTTCAGCATGTGCATAGCTAAACAAATTGCTTTTTATTGTATAGTGTGACAAAGTTCCTCTACTTTGGTGGATCCTACACTTCCCTCTAGCAGTGGTTCTGTTTCCTTCAGGCCTGGGAAAAGTCCTTTCCCACCCCTTCAGGCAGGGGTTTTTCCTTTCCCCAGTCTTTGTACCTGTGGGGCTCTTCCTGACCAGCATTTTGCTCCGTCTCCAGATTTGTCTGTCTTCCAACCACCCCTCACTTCTTCTCACACACTCCCATGGCTCTTCTCATGCTCCAGCTACAGCCTTTTCTGGGGGAAGGCTTTTTAACAAGTCCTGAGCAGGGCCTTGATTAACTCCAGGTGTGCCAATTAGCCTGAACTAAGCACTGCTCAGTTACAAGGGGGAAAAGGGATTTGCTGCGCCTGGGGCTAATATATTGGTTTTCTAGAACTCTCCAGAAATTCTCCAGTTTGACCCTGTCACAATAGCTATTTTGTGTTGTAGGAAACAGCCATTTCTTTGAGTGATCATTTTATAAATGATTTGGTTTGTCTGTCTCTGAAATACTTATGCATGTAGGCTTGTAACACTAATATAATTTGATTCATTTGCTTGTAAGGGTTTACTCTTCACTGGCACATTCAGCCGAGAGCAGGCTGTTCATGAGGAGATGAGGTCTAAAAATGGGATGAGACACTATATTTATCTGCACTTGTTTTTGTCTTTTTTTAAATAATATTTTCTTGATGACATCTTATATAAAATCCCTCAATAACTATACCTGAAATAGGATTATTTCTCTCTTTTCCATCAAAGCAAGGTGCCAACAACTGTGGTTTTTGAGCAGTATTTTAAAAAACATTTTAGAGCCATCTGTTTCCGGGTGCCACCTTTCCTTCAGCATGAGACTTTAAGGCACTGGGCCGATGTGCTGAGAGCCTATAACTGGCAATGGAATTGTGTGTGCTATACTTGGTCCTTTAATAGATCAGACTCCCAGGGAGAAAGCTCTCCGTGAATGAGCTCAATCACCATCCCTCTAGGAAATAGCAAACAACTTTAGTCATAATCAGAATGTGCTGTTCAAGGTGTATGTTCTGGTTAAAGAACAGTGGTTAGTTGGGTTAGTGTCACTTTCCTTTTCTGCCATCATGGTATCAACCATGTTTTTTAGTTGCCATTTTAGGTAGATAATGAGTAGTTTCATCCTTAATGTACTAACCTTTTCCATCTGCATTTCTTTCAGCAAGAAGCTTGCTCCCAACATTTGTGACCCCAACTTTTGTAAGGCTCCTGAAGCTCTGATGCACACTCATCTATCTCGTAGCAGCTTCTGGTGAATATGTCTAACCAATACTTAAAATGGAGTTTTTTGGTACTCTGTATGCTTTCTGTCATAGTAATGACATGGTACATGATACTTCCTTCCCATACTGTCATAGAGCATATAAACTTAATGTATTTTTATGAATATGAACCAATTTACAAGCAGAACTTTTCCTTCACACTGCGGGAACATTTGAAATGTAAAGATATGAACCCATTTCTGGTCATCTTGATTTCTTCACAACCTATGGATTTGGAGGGAAGGCAGGCCATTAGAGTAACATGGGGTTCTAAAAAATCCTGGGGGGGCCATCAGGTTCTAATACTGTTTTTATTAGGACAAGAAGCTAAAAGAGAAGAGAACTTAGTTGCATTATCAGTAGAAGATGAAAGCATTCTATATGGTGACATAATTCGCCAAGATTTTATGGACACTTACAACAATCTTACCTTGAAAACAATCATGGCATTCAAATGGGTGTCTGAATTTTGTTCAAATACTAAATACATTATGAAGACTGACTCTGATGTATTCATCAACACCGGTAACTTAATAACATTTCTTCAAAATGTAAATTCTTCAGACAATTTCTTTACTGGTTACCCTCTAATTGATAACTTTTCCTACAGAGGATTTTACAGAAAAGCATACATTTCTTATGAAGACTATCCATTTAAGGTATATCCTCCATACTGTAGTGGAATGGGATATATACTTGATGGAAAACTGGCTTTCAGGATTTATGAAATGATGAGTCATATCAAACCTATTAAATTTGAAGATGTTTATGTTGGACTTTGCTTAACTATGCTAAATGTGAACATCCATATTCCAGAAGACACACAACTCTTCTTTTTGTATAAAATTAACTTTGACATCTGTAAATATAGACACTTGATTGCAGTACATGGTTTATCTTCACGTGAAATCATCAGATTTTGGCAAGTTTTATTGGCAGACACTTCACTCACTTGTGCCTGATCCCACGTTAATATGTCTGTCAAAAACGGCCTGCTTTTACTCTGGTCTGTTGTTTTGAATTACAGGGTAGAAAGTGTTTTAAATTAAGTTTTGCAGAATGAAGAAATGGTAATGGGGTTTTATATAGAATCACTCAGATTTAAGGGACTATCCTGATCAGTAGGTACAATTGAAGCAGCAAAATGCCTTTGGTGTGTTTTCAATATGGTATTTTTAAATTGAGAATGAGACATTATATAGCACCCTGAATTATTTAGATTATCTAGTACAGAGGTGTCAAACTCGTTCAGTGCTGGGGACCACATTGGAAGTCAGGACACCAGCCGGGGGCTGAAGTGTGTCCAGGTAGACTGCCTCACCCTTACCAGCACAGTACTGTTTGGGGTCCCTGACCCCTTCCCCTGCTGCACTTGGGGAAGTGTGGGCTCCCCTTTCCCTTCCTCAAACCTGCAGGTTCTCCGACACCTTCCCTTTCCCCTGCCCTGAATACTCCCCTTTGCTGTGCTGGCTCCCTGACCTCTTCCCCTTTCCTGGGCTGCCCGTTCCCTTCCCTGCATGGGGCTCCATTCTGGTCCCCAACCACCATTCCTGTGCCAGTTCCCTAACACCTTCCCCAGCCCCGCACCCCCTCTCCCCCACTTACCTGGCTCACAGGGCCTCAATCCAGCCCCTGGAGTCAGTTCTCTGGCCAGGCCATTCCTTGCCCTGGGCCACTGCCTGGGTGCGCGCAGGGTGGCAGATTTTAAAAGGCCCTGGACAGGTGTCAACAAACTTTCTGCCCAGCTAGGTGCCAAGCCTCAAAGCAGGCGCCTGGCTGGGACCCACCCCCGACCCTGCTGAAAACACCCTGCAAGCTGGCGGTAAAGGTGCCTGCAGTTTTTACTTTTTGCCACCAGAGGGCACGCCTCCAAAGTATTTCTCTAGCGGAGGAGCGCCCTCTGCTGACGAAAAGTAAAATCGCAGGCACTTTAGCGGGACTTGACTGCTCCGGAGGGGAGCGCTGTGCAGGGCTCCGGGCACTGGATAAGAGCCCTTGGTGGGCCAGATCTGGCCCATGGGCCGTAAGTTTGACACCCCGATATAGTAACAGTACACTGCCCCCTCCACCCCTTTGGTCCAGTTCTGAACAGTGTTGGAAAATTGGGGTCATCTTGTCTGAGCTTCCTGCCGTTTCCCCCGAATCCGTCCTCCTGAGATTCATGGAACAGCAGCAGCAACCACACTTCCACATTTTCCTCCAAGTCCCACAAAGTGAGACTCCTGTATGTTTCCCTTCATATGGGTACCCAGCCCACTGTAGGGATGTTGCATCCTGTGCCACTGTCAACATACAAACTTGTCCTTTGCAGAGCATGAAGCCCAAAGCTGCTTTCTGAGTCAGCCCCAACGACTCCTTTAGAAATACTGTGCCAAGATTTTCAATGAAAACATGGCTGTTGAACTTTAGGCTCCTCTAATTTTGAAGTCAGCAGAATTTTCGAGATACCCACCGCATCTGAAAATCTGGCTGCTTTTTTAGGTGTCTATATTATAGAATTGCTTTAATGGCTTCAGATATCTGAATTATTTAATGTAATGATAATTTTGTTCTCAGTATATTAAAATAGACGGCCAGATACAGTTACTCTGGATCTACACTGGTGTAACACAGTTATTCTACAATATAGCACAGCACTATTTATAACCAATAGGCCTATCAGAATCCATGCAGAGAGAATAATCAGTGAAGCTTGCTGTAAAATTTTAAATGTCTAAATGTTTAAATGTCTGTCAGATGCTGAGATCAGCTTCCATTTGCAAAATGATCTGTTTGCTTGCTTTTTGCTGAAAATTTGAAATAACTTTTAGACTTTTTTTTCTAACAGGACTCCTAACAAAAGAAAACAAATGTGATTTTATATGTAAAGAGGATATTTTATTTTCAGCAAGGCCATGTTTCCAGTAGTTTGCACTTCTGGTAGACAATAATACAGAATCTGCTGTTGCTTTAACACAATTATTCTCATCACATCTACAATCTACCACATACCAAAGATATAACAGTTCCATCCAGTACATCTAGAATGACAGAGCATCGCCACTTTACTTTTAGTTGTACTATAGCTAATGTTATGATATTTATATTTAGTTTGACTTTCAAATAGTCTCTTAGAGACAAATGTAGAATAGATATAAAAAAAACTCTACCACCACCAGGAATGAGGTTCATCGATATTTTTTAATGTGCACTATGATCAGTTATGAATTTTAATAATGTAACAGGCATGATGTAATCTTACAGGTTAATTTAAATATGGAAGTGGAATCTTGAGTCTGAGGGAAGAAAATTGTGTTCACCATCACAAATTGTAGACCCCCAAATTCTGAGTTTGTGCTAGTAGGGCGCACACTGTGACTCAGTGCTGACAGAAAAGGTGTGTTTTTGAAATTAATGAAATTCTAGAGATAGGTAATAGTCTTATTTAAATATGATGAGGGGATATTATTGTAATTTCAGAACTAGAAGTTACCACACGACTGCAACAGCTAAACTTCTGGGATCTACTTATGATTTGATCACTGTGGTTAGGTCTTGGGTGGGAAGGAACATGTTCAGTTTGGGAACACACTGAATAATTCTTACCTACAAAAACATCTTTGTTTTTTAAACCTACCATGACTTGAACATTTATTTATTTTAATGGTAGTGAGTGTTTGCCACATGAACATGGGTATTCAGTATCGTCTGACAGTGGTTGGTATCGCTTTTCTTAAAAATACTTGAGTGGAATCACAAAAGGCTTTGGAATCTTCACAGAGCTGATGTAAGGCCGATTGCAGCAGCTGAGAAAATAGGAGACATATCACAGTAAGAGAAAAGTAACTTTCCACAAGATACTCTTGTGCTTGACAAGGTTCTATGGCCCAGACTGAGAAACACTGATCATTGATTGCAGGGCTGTTGCCTTCAAAGATGTAGATTTAGACACTGAAATTGTAACGGAAAGTAACTAACAATTACTTAACCTGATGTTTTAATTTGAAACAGCCTCTTAATAACAGATATTTGTCTTGTTTCCCCATTTCCAAAAAGATTTGAACGTATTCATTACTAAAAGCATAAAAAATCGTTTCCCATGTTACTTCAATGGAAATGTTGGCTATTTTAAAAACAAAACTTGAAGTAAGGGGACTTTAAAATGACCATGTGAATTTATACTGTCAGTCATAATTACAAAGTGGGCATCAATTTTGGCCCAAACAAATATGTTTCTTCAACATGTTCTGATAAAAATAAAGTGTGAACTTCAGCCTAAGATTTTTTTTGACCTTGTTTATATGCATATTGGTCTTGCAAATTATGCAGAGTGAACATCCTTCAGCACCATCCAAATAACTAGCACATTGTCACAGGAAGAGGTAGTATCAACAAAAATGCCTCAAACAATGTTAGATACAGTATTTAGTGTTTTATTCTAGTGCATAGAAAATAGTATTCACAATGTAAAAATCACCTGTATGACTACATGTATTCTTTGCCTGTACACTGTTTTGGGATTGTTTTGTTTGCCATAAAACATGAGAATGTACAATATTTATAGTAAATTGTATTAGATCACCTGTTTAATTTATCTTGGTGTGGTTAGTCTCTTTAAAAGTTTGAGCAATTTAAACTGAAATTAATTAACTTTTAAGTCTGGATACACAGTGTATATAATGTGCCACTCTCAAACTAGAAACTGATTGAGGTAAACTAAAGAGAATGTGAACACAGAGTTCCTAATCTTTTGTATATATCAGACATGTTACTGTTATGTTGCTTTAACTTTAAAACCCAGAAGCTGCAAACGTGGGACTCAAGCTGCACTCCTTGCTAAGGCACAATTCTCAATGACATCAAGAGAATTGTGGCCGAGTGATGTTTTGGACCCTTATAAGAAACTTTTGTAGCTCTTCCTTTTCTTGAAGTAGCATACGTGATTGGGTGTGGGGGAAGGATTTGAAATGTGTTCCTGTGTGTGCTGCTTGCTAAAGTAATCTAGTTGATGCAATTTTAAAAATATTTTATTTCCTTGTGCAGCAGTATCCATGTTTTCTAAGTCTATAATTACATGTTGGGCTTCTGACAATTAAAGGGATTCCCTAACAGGCTCATGTGGTTTTTTAGATTGATTTTTCAGTAGCTGCCTGCTAAGGTATCTCTCTCATCTCAGAGAGAATATAACGTGCTATTATTATGGTTTTTCTCACTATCGATTATGGCGCTTTATTTTGCATCCTTAAAACAAGCAAATGCTGCAACATATTGAAAATATCAAGTAAAATAAGTCAAATCCAGTTGACTATAAGTGTTGCGGTTTATAGTTAAAACCTCACTGTATCTCCAGCCTTGTGACCATAGTTAGTTACTATGTTACTCAGAGCAATTCATGTTAATCTAACCAATTCTTACTAGCCGGACTTTCAATTTTTGGGGGGTGGGGGTGGGGAATGGGGCTGTCAATAGTGCATACTCACTATCCAAGATAAGAAAAAATGAATGTCGGCTTCCCTAGGACTTGCTGTCCTTAAAGCTTATAATGAGTGCCTTTCTCTCAGAAGTTAGATTTCCAAAATAAAAATGTGAGCTTTAAGTGCTTGTGGTTTTGAATGAAAAGCACCCGCAAACTTCGTAAAGCATGAAGAGGATCTTGGAGATGAGGATGTAGCAAAGTTTAATTTTATTTAAACAACACTACTAGTTTAAACAGTATAGTTCAGTTACTGTAACATGCCTCAGGGTCTGGTCTTACAATACACCAAAAGGTAACAAAAAACTGTACTGATCTTACAGGTTTCTAACAACACACAAAAAGCAAACCATAGAAAAGTGTAAGCATTTTTCCTGAGCACTCTTCCATATAGCAGAGCCAGACATGGTTCTACCATTTTTAACTGCAATATTATTCCCAGCATCATTACTTCTGAAGTTCCCCCACCTGTCCCAGTAGGCCCTGCTCCTCATTTCACTCTAGTAGCAAAGTCACAGGGATCCAAAAGTGATTATAAATAAATTCAAAATGGAATGGTTTTGAAACTAGACAGGAGCTAGTTCCTACTAATAAAACCAGCCTTGATAAACCACTGTCTATATTTCACATCTCATACTTGGATAATCCGAATAGTTTGTAAAGGAGAGTTGAATTGATTGAATATAGAACAAAAACTACTTAAGAAATGTAAGTTTTAAACACCATTGGTACTCTTTTTTTTAAAATGATATTTTACTTAGGGACGCAGACAGACAGATGATTATCTATTCTGGTACTGAAGTTATTTGACCACTCACTAAAACCAATGTATTATGGTGGCAGAGATTCCGTATTTAGATTTATAAAGCATCTAACCGTAACTGATTAGTGACTTATTGTGATCTACCTGTATAGAATATACACTGAATTGAATTTATTTTTGGAACCTAGAACTTGTAAATGCAGGGAAATGTTGATCTCCTTCTCCTTGTCCCCCGTGGCTCAAAGAATAACTTTTTTCCCCCTCTTGATCTTAGGAAGACACAAGAATTAACCTCTTCTAAAATTAGAATTCAAACTTTTTCCTTCAAAAGGCCTCTAATGTGATGTTCATATTATTTATAGTTTTAGATAAGCTTCAGTTGCTTTGACCTTGTACATTTTACTGTACCAAAGACACTCATGTAAATAATTGATTCTGTGTATACTGCACATTCATAGTTCTGGCTCAATAAAACTATTGTATATGAAACAGCAGAAGTCCTTGGGTGTTGTACAAATAAACCTAGTAATTCATTATACTTAATTTAAAATATAAATAGGTTCCAGTCTAGATTTGGAAAGATAATTAATTACAAGCTTATTAACAACCATTAAAGATTAGTAGCTATAATACATGTCAGCTAAATCTTGAGCTAGTAGTAAAATTAATTGCCTGTAGCTTTAATAAAAACCTGAATCTTCCATTTTCCAAAATGATAGTTTTAGGTCCTGATCCGGGAAGTTAATCTAGAATGGTAGACCTCTGCATAACAACCTTCAAGACTGAGTCCTAAAATGTATTTTTGAAAATGGAAGAGTTGGGTTTTAAAAGAAAAATACAGGCAAATACTGAAATTATTTTTCTATCCATGTGAAATAAACACAAATTCTTACTCTTTAATGCAGCAACACCTTATATGCTAAAAGACATCTATTTTTTAAAGCATTTTTATATTTTCAAAATAAAGAGAACTGATTTAGCAAATATATTGTTACTTCAAGCTGGCCTAATTGCTCTAAAGCAAAGAATTTCTTTTGACTTTCTAACAAAGTAAAAGCACTTTTAGTTAGCTATTATACAGAGTGAACACAGAATCCCTTCTCTATCACAAGGAGGTTATCATAAAACAATTGTTGTCAATGTACAATAAATAACCTAATATTTGTTTTATTATTGATTATTTCACATAAATCAATGACAAATCTTCCACTGGCTTCAATGGGAGCAGGATCGCCACTCTCGCCCTTTAGTTTTTAAAATAATTTCCCGGGGTGTTGTACTAACTAGAGTTTTCATTTCAAACCCTGTGCTTCATACAAAGTGTTACAGAGAAAGAAGTGACAAAAAACAGTAGGTGCTGCCAACCAGAGATAACCTGTGAACTTCAGAACCTGCAGGCCCGAGCACAGTGGCCTGAACCAGCTGGATTTTGCCAAATTTATGGATGCCAGAAACAGTTAAGTTCCTTCCAATGCATTCACTAAGGCAAGAAGATAAGACAACCATGCTGGGAGATATCTTGGCAAGTAATGCAGGGCAAGCTGATGATACGGCTCTAAATGCTAAAGAAGCCTTTAAACTCTTTTGGGTGGCCAAATTCTGCTCTTGGATGCATTTGTCCAGACACCACAGTCATCAGTGGAGGCAATCTGGGATCTTCAGCAATAGTATAAAGTGCACTTCTGTGCAGTGGGCCCGCACAGACCTTACAAAGGACCTATGCACCCTTGAAGCACATGCATCTACTTGTGCTAAAGGAGCAACTATTAACTCTCAGTAGGTTCCTATACTGTATGGAGCAAGACACTAGAGCAGGAATGGGAAAGCGTGCTGACACGCCCCCCCCCCTGCCCTTCCCCTCCCGATCCTCCCTCTCCAGTGGGCAAAATCCTCTAGCTCCACCACCCTGCTTCAAGGCAAAAGTTCTGAGCTCCCCACCCCAGTCTGATGGCGGGGGAGGCATGGGGGCTGTACTTAACTGTGAAAGAGCCACAGGGCACTCATGAGCCACAGTTTGGCCATCCCTGCACTAGAGAGACAATCACACAGAAAGCCAGTGTATTCACATCAGACCCTCAAAGACAATATGTGGCTAGATTAGAGCTCTAATAATGAAAACACTTGTCCTTGCAGAGTTCACAGGAATGCATTTGTATAGTGCAAACCAGAAGAATTCCATGGATCTGCTATAAGAATATGTAGAAGAGGATACTAAGTTAATTGGGCTCTGGAAAACCACCAGCTTAGAATGCCATTGCCACTATATTTGTAAGAAGATGTTATGAGAGGTAGCTACAATGTTTCACTATTTAATAATGAAGAAGACTGAAGCAGTTATGTTAGGGGCTGGCACTGGTTTAATATAGCCTTTCAGATCCAGACACTTGGACTCAAGGGACCAGATGTTTGGACATGGATACGGCAGCTTTACGCTAGATTCACAACGGAGCTTAAGTTCTCAGAACCCCTGCTCAGACACTGCCAAGGCACTAGAGGTGCCCAAGAGCACCTAATGCAATGATGTCACCAACCTGCTCAGTGCAAATGAGACATTTCCTGCCTATGGCGCCTGATCCGACTCCACCTAATCTCCTTAAAGACAGGTTGGGGCAACCAGATCAGAATTTTTTTTTTTTAATTAAAAGAAAAGCAATGTCTCCCACCCCTCCAAGAATACAAAATAGCTCAGTGATTTGGGCATGCATCTGAGATGTGGGAGGCACGTTTTCAAACCACTGGATGTGGAGCAGGGCTGTGAGTCCTGGTTCCCCACATCCCAGGTGAGTGTTCTATCTTCCTGTTGTCACTAGTGGGTAGCTGTCCACCTCTCAAAGTCACTGCAGACTTTGGCATGAACCAGTGTGACTGGCAAGATTTATTTAGAAGAGGGCTAGGAAAGTAGGTTTGTAATCATTAAGAAATGCATTGACAGGGTATGTGAGCAAGTTTGCACAATTCCTGCCACCTTTAATAGATCCCCTTCTTAATCCTTAAAGGGACACTCATTTTTTAAAGAATAAAATCCACCAGTC
Organism: Pelusios castaneus; assembly: GCA_007922175.1. NCBI lineage: Eukaryota > Metazoa > Chordata > Testudines > Pelomedusidae > Pelusios > Pelusios castaneus. The sequence goes on from ML685816.1 coordinate 2,348,944, forward strand.
ACAGCAAACACAGGCACTGGAAGTGAATTTCTTTGGCAAAGGAAGAGAATTAATTGCAGTTATTGAAGTGCTGTGGCAGACCGGTAGAGCTACAGGTTACATGCACTGTGCACAGCAAAGGAGGTAATGGCCAAGAAACAAAGTTAAAAAGAAAATTCAGGAAAAGGTGGAAAAATAATGATTTCACAAATGAAAACACATAATTGGCTGAAGTAGCTTTGTTTAGTTAGACAAAGCAGTTACTCTTCATAACTCTTGTTCTTTGAGACTTCTTGCTCTTGTCCATTTCCAATTAAATGTGAGTGTGCATCACCAGTGCTGGAAATTTTTCCCCTAGTGCTATCTGTAGGGCTGGCTCTAGTGTCCTCTACAGTGGTGCATGAACGCACCAGTATATATGGCACTGTGGGCCCCCCTCCCTCTCACAGTTCCTTCTTGCCAGGACTCCAACAGAGAAGAAGAAGGGTGGATTGTGGAATGGACGTGAGCAACAATCTTGAAGAACAACAGTAACGAAGGTCGCTAACCATTTTTTTCGTCTTTGAGTGCTTGCTTATGTCTATTCCCAATTAAGTGACTCACCAGCAGCACCTCTGGAGTGGGCTGGAGTGTACAGATGTGCTGATTGCAATACTGCTCTGCCAAAACCAACGGCATCCCAGGCCTGCTGCCTAATGGCATAGTGGGACGCAAAAATACAGACTGAAGACCAGGTTGCGGCTCTACAGATGTCCTGGGCTGGAAACTGAGCCAGGAAGGCTGCTGACAACCCTGTGCTTTCCTCGAGTGAGCTGTCAAGGAGGCTGGAGGTGCGACTCCTGTTTGCTCATGGCATACTCACACGCAGGTGATAATCCAGGACGACATTTTCCAATAGCCCTTTCATCCATTCAAACAATTGCAACAAAGAGCTGCATGGATCTATAGAAATGTTTGGTCCTGCTGCTGTAGAACACGAGAGCCCTCTGACATCAAGAGTGTGGAGGTGCCTCCCAGTAGAATTGTGGGACTTTGGAAAGACAACTGGGAGGAAAATATCCTGATTTACATGGAAATGAGACACTACCTTTGGCAGGAAAGCTGGGTGTGGAGGCTGTTGTTCCTTGTCCTTGTAGAAAACTATATAAAGAAGTTCAGAGGTCAAGGCATTAAACTTTGAGACTCTCCTTGCCAATGTGATAGCCACCAAGAAAGTCACTTTCCATGATAGATGCAGGAGAGAGCAGGAAGCTCGGGGCTCAAAAGGGAAGAGTTGGGGGAGGGGGGAGGAGGAGAGAGGACTTGAGAGTCTGAGAGGACAAGGTTCAGTTCCGGTTGGGGAATTGGGTCTTTCACCTGCAGAAAGAGCATTTCTCGACTCTTAAAGAATCTGGCTGTCATCTCATGCAAAAGACCTTTCTACCCCATACAAGGGGAGTGAAAGGCTGATATGGCTGCTAAGTGTACCCTGACTGATGACAAGGCCAAACCTTCTTGTTTTAGATAGAGCAGGTAATCCAAAATAGCTTGGATGCATGATTTAGACAGTGAGAGATGCTGTGAAGTACTGCCCAGCTGGTGAAGTGTTTCCACTTGGCCGGGTATGACACTCTGATTGAAGGTTTCCTGATTTGCAACATGACCAGTTGGACTTGTGCCAGGCAGGATCATTCTTCCAGGCTCAGCCTGGAGCATCCATGCTGCCAGGTGCAGGGAAGCAAGGTCTGGATAAAGCAGTGGTCCCGGCCCTGGCAAGACAATCCGGTCATGATGGGAATGCCTAGAGACGGGCTATGGACAAATCAAGGACCATCATGAACCAATACAAGTGTGGCCACAGAGGATGATCCATATCCTGTCTCTTGATTTTTTCGAGGACTTTGTGGACCAACGGTATCAGCGAGAACACATATGTGAGGTTGCCCAGCATAGCAGAAGAAAAGCTTCTGATAGTGAGCCGTTTGCATGCCCCAGCCAGGAGCAGAACTGACAGCACTTCCTGCTCCATCTGGGAGGGAACAGGTTCACTCAGATAGCGCCTCACTGCTGGACAATAAACCTGGATACTTCCAAGTGCGACAGCCACGCTTGGTCAGAGCAAAAGCATCTGCTGAGGTGATCCACTAATATGTTTCTGATGCCTGGGAGATGCACAGCTTCCAGGTGAATTCCATGACTCCCTGAGAAATTCCACCAATGTATTGCCTCTGTTGATATAATACATTGTGGCTGTATTGTCTGATTACCTGAACCACCCTGCTTGTGAGCTGGGGCAGGAACACTTCGCAGGCCAGTTGAATTGCCTTGAGCTCCCTGATATTGATATGCAATGCTAGCTCATCTGTAGTTTAGATGCCCTGAGTCCTGAAGGAACTCAGGTGGGCTTTCCCGCATCTTAGCTCCAAGGCATCCAACATGCAGCAGGAGCGTGGATGCTCCCATGCTGGGGAGTGATGCCAGGAGCCTGAATGTTGCTCCTCTTGGCTCCTGTCCTTGGGTTTCTTGTAGGGGCTTGGCAACGGAGACTGGGATACCAGAAATCCGTGCTGGCTATATGGAGATGGATTTGGGAGATCAGTGACATTCTGGGGAATGGTGCTGTTTCTCCAGAGACCAGTGCTAAGGGGCTAGAGACTGGTGACAAGAGCACATCTGCCCAAAGAGCAGCTCTGTGAACTGGTGTTGCAGGTCTGGAGACCAAATTGGAGATGGGCGCATCAGATTGCTGTGGGGGCTCATTGTTGGTTTCAGGCTGAGAGGTCCTGTGGACGAAGGTGGGAGTCTTCCTTCTGGGGGTGTTGGTGGCACACGGATGGCCAAAACATCCTTCATCACCTGGAAAGCTTCAGGCATCATGGAAGCTATCAGGTGTCCAGGGCCCTTTCCACTCCCTGGAATAAACAGTAGGTCGGGTATTGGGTTTAGGACTCAGGTGTGTGAGGGTACTTCATGGATTGATGGAGACTGGTGGCTCAACACAGGTCTCACCTGGTCTCCCATGCCTGTTTTCTCCCTTCTCAGTACTCCCACCGGGTGTGTGCCTTCTGTTTCTTTTTTGGCACTGAAGGTGGTAATTGGTGCTGGGAAGACGATGGTGCAGGAGGGATGCTCTGCACAGAGGCCGATGTGCTCAACTCCAAGGCTGATGGGCTTCGTTCAGATGCCAGTCGAAGTGCCAATTCTGTTAGAAGTACCTGCAATCTAATGTCCTGATCTTTCTTGGTATAGGTCCTGAAGCCTTTGCAAATCTTGAACTTTTACCCGCACATGAGTGTCTCCCAAGCACTTCAAACAGTTCTGGTGCTAGTTGGTAATTAGCATAGGCTTCTTACACAAAGTGCAGGATTTAAAACCTGGAGACTGGGGCATGCCTCATCTCTGAGCCAATCTATAACCTAATAGTATCACTAAGATTAAGACTTGACAACAAACAATTGAACTACATACTCTAAGAAACAATGAAACCACTAGTTGGAAGAGCTTGCCTAGCAAGACAGCATTCGAGCACCATCACATGGGGTAAGAAGGAACTGAGAAGGAGGGGGCCAGTAACACCTTATACAGTGGTGCATTTGCACACCGCTGCACAGGGCACTAGAGCTGGCCCTATAAATACCACTAGAGGAAATTTCTGGCACCAGTGTATGTGGCGCACGCGCACACAACTGAAAATGGACATTGGCAAACACTCAAAGTAGATTAAATTCTGAGTCATGTATAAACAATAAATTAATCCTGAAATAAATATCTAGGTCAATGCCAACCCCCAAAGCTATTCGGTGCTCCAGTACTGGGTTTCTCAAATGCATCTAGACTGGGACAGAGCTCTGCAGGAGGACCAAGATCCCACAGGTCCTGCTGCCATCATAGTGGAGCAGGGGGGGGTGGGATTAAAATAGTGGTCCCCAAACAATAGATCACAATCTACTTCTGAAGGGCAATTGCCATTGAAACGTATGAGCATTGCGCCATCTGCTGGTGAAAGGCTGGAGACCACTGGGTTAAAGAACAGTCCTGCACAGGGCTCTAGATTGTGGCTCACCCTTAAAATACTCTGTCTCATGGACCACATACTTGCCGTCCCAATCATCATCCCACACTTTACCTGTGACAGCTAGGATACATGAATTTGGATATGTACACGTAGCAACAATACAGTCAAATGTCTTTTCCTGGACTCCTGACTCAAGTCTAGCTGCTCCACAATAGGTGGACTCAGGAGTGCTCTACTCTGATCTACTGGCTGATTACAGGGAAGGCAGAGGGCCTAATCTTAGTACCTGCTCTAAGAGACTAGCTCATGTGGCAGAGGTTATTTTTAGTAGCTGATGGACCACAGTTCTAGTGCCAACTTCCCACATGTGCATGTATGAAAGACTTAACTGGTAAGTGTTTCCTCTTCAAAACAGAGATTTGTTGTGGCAAGACTGTGGCTATCAGCTAAAGTGATTCAGCTTTCTGTTTAAGTACTTGACTGAAATAGCTCCAGGGCAGGGGTCTGCAACCCAAAAGATAAGAAGAGCCATTTTTGAAAATTCCTTCAATAACAAAGTGTTTTGAGAGCCACAATGGGTGTAGCCTCTTGGTGGGAGGTGCAGGGAGGTGAGCCTGGATTTCTGCTACAGGGTCCCCTTATGCGGGGGGGGGGGGAAGCCTGGAGCTTGGCATGGGCTGCCCGTGGGGTCCCTGGTGGCTGGGGGAAGCCCAGAGCCAGGCATGGGCCTCCTGCAGGGTACCCCGGTGGTTGGGGGAGCCCAGAGCCGCAAGGGGGCAGCCAAAGAGCCGCATATGGCTCCAGAGCCACAGGTTGCAGACCCCTGCTCCAGGGCTATATTCACTGCTCATGCCAACAGGTTCCTCCTCTAAATTTGTAGTGGCCCCTTAGAGAAAAGCTCACCCTCTACTTTCTCTTTTTCCCAGGCACCTCTTTCCATAGCCATTCAAACCCTTTCCTGCAAGGAAGGGCTTATCTGCCTCTCTCAGCATCTGGAAAGGGGAAGGCAAAGGCATTACCATGTGACCAGCAAGTGCTCCCTGGAGCCCACTTTGAGAACTGCTGCTCTAGCAATGTATAGGATTTCATATTTAACGAGGCCATCATGAGACCTCTGCACCACATTCACATTTCAGAGCACTCTAGCAGGGAACATCTTTAGAAATGAGACTGGTGCAATGTAACTGATTTGTGATCTTTAATACTTCCTCTTATCACTTCACAGTTTAAAAATCCACTACATTTGATTTTTTCCCCCCTCAGCACAGCAGCTGGTTCTTTTACTGAAGTCTTTCAATTAAAGAATCAACTCCATGAAGGTCTCAAAAAATGAGGTAAAATGCCAGTTTCTTTCTGTTTTAAATCACTGGTTTTCATTAGTACGTTTGTGGCCTATTATTCACAAAGAGAATCCAAGATTTCTGCCAAGACAGTACCTATTCTCTGTTACTGTTCTGTTTCCACATCTACATTTCCAGATTTATACCAGATTTGGGAAGTTGCCATCTATAATAAAATATATAATTCACAGATTCCAAATTACAATTATTGTTGAAAATCAGAACTTAAAAGTTTCTCAGTTACAGTTGAGAACATTTCACCACTAAACCATATCCCAATAATGTGCAATGATGGCATACAGAGTTGAACACTAAGCCTCAAACGTTGTTTTAGGTTTTTCTTCCTTGACAAATATTTTGAATTAAGCTTCAGTGTTCCTGAAACTCCCTAGATCATAAAAAGCTCTGCCTTGCTTGACAGCAGCTTTGTCTATGACAATTCTTTGATAAAAAAGCAGAAGCAAATGCGAAGTGAATGAATGTTAAGCATTCTTCAGCAATGAGATCTAGTTCCTTGGTGACTGAAGGTTCAGACTTGAGAGTTTCCTGATGGAATTTATCACTTGATTTGAATACAGTATGGCATATGTAAAGAGTAATGAAAGTCACGCACAGACTGGAGAGCCACATGGATGCAGGGAACTGAATCATTTACCAATCATAATAGAAAGGACATATTTAACTTTAAAAATCGAAGAGGGTGGCAACTGTGGACTGGCAGAGGCCAGTGTTTGGGCTTTTCCTTTTTCTTCATGTAAAAGATAGACCAATAATTACAAACCCTTTTCAATCGATCTCCACAGATTAGCAAAAGAAGGCTAGGAAGCATTGAAGAGTGCAGTTGTGATGCAAGTTATCTCTGTAAGTGAAAAAGTGTCATTCTTTCACTCGCTATCACTGGCTTGTCTCTTCAGTGCCAGCCTGAATGCAGCTTCAGCTATTAGAGAGGCAAGTTAAATCATGAGTATCTGAAAGAGCATAGGCAGGAATTTTAAAACTTAGAAATGGAACTATAACAAATCTTCCATTTCAAAAGATGGGCAGGTCATGGGAGGCAGGATAATGTGGGGAACTTAATTATTATAAGCATCCAAATACATACTTGCCACGTTGCTCCTTTTGTTCAGCAAAGAACAGAACAGGGAACTTTCCCATTCCTTTTACATACAATCTTAATGATAATTACTAGAACTTTCTACTAAATTAAAATGTAAGAGTTTTGTTTAAGTTCATCAGAGAAGAGGGAGAGAGCTGTTAAAAATTCACTGTTCTTCTGTTTTGCTGCTATTTCTGAACTTCACCACCATAACTGTTATGTTATCAGGACATCCTCTGTAAAATGACTGGAGAACTATACTCTTTGCACCAAAATGTGGTTCATCCAGGCGTTCCTTGATGAATCGAACAGCCTCTTCATTGCTGAAAGCATCCCACAGGCCATCTGACGCTAAGATCATGAACTCCGGCTGCAGTTTGTCCAGGTCAAAGGTCAGAATATCTGGGTCAGGGATAACAACATTCAGATTTTTCAGTGGATAATCTCCTAGTGAGCGGGACATGGCCAGAATCCCCTGAACACGCCAGGAGCCATTAAAGCTGATGAATCCACCTGCAATGAAACACAAACGCTGTTAAATTGCATCTCTGGCTTACTACCAGATTCACTGAAAACTCGTTATGGGACATTCCAACAGATAGCCATTATGCATCTCAAAAAGCGGAAGATGTCTGAAGTAAGATAAACAGCAATACAATGCAGTGAAGAGCTGGACTAGGTCTGCTGTGATCCAGTGCTATTAAAACGGCTGAAACAAAATCCTACGAATGGTTCTCCTTTCAAAATGAAGCAGCGTTTCATGTATTTACTCCTCAGATGAGTCTGGCGTCTCCCTTCTTTTAAGCAGTTTACTTTCCAGTGAGCCGTGTGTCAGTTCTATAACAATACACTGAAAGACAATCTCTACATTTTGGTTTTTAAAAAAGGGCTACTTCTCCTTTTGTACAATTCAGTAACAGGTCTTCCCTCATTTGGGAGGATGTATGAAGGACATGCATGGATACAGGAAGGCCAAAATTTCACTATAAGGGACATGTACAAAAATGTTTCTGGACATATGCACTAAGTTGTCTTGGATGAGCTATAATGATGACGACCCAGAAAACTCTTGTTCTGAAAACAATTTTCCATCAGCACAGAAAAATACAAGTATGGGTGTTCATTGCTTGGTGCAAATAGCAGCAAACACAGTCATGCTGAAGTCAATGACAAAATTCCCCTTCTGATTTCAGTGTGGCCAGGCTTTGATCCTTCGGCAGTAAGATTTAAAAAGGCATTGTGTGTGATAGGTAACTACAGAATACTTAAGGATGAAGCAAGGGACTAACAGACTATGATTTATTTATCTGTAAGATATTATCTGCAGTGGATTCCCAATCACACTCCCTTTAAAACATGAGCATTAAAGTTATGGAAGCTCTTCATCCAAAAAGAAAAAAAAATCAATAAAATCATTTTTTCTTCACTGTGGACTCCAGATAAATGGAAAATTTACCGCTGGTAAATGCATTCATTTTTCCTGATTTACAAATTGTCCATTACAAGATTTTTTTTTTAAAACAAATTTGTTTACTATTCAGAATTATGGTTTTTGCCTTGAAGATAAATTTCAGCCTATTATTGCTTGCAAACTATTCACTGCAACTATGTTGTTCACAACTGATTATTTGGGTTTGTCTGACAGATGACTTAAGTCACAAAGTTCCCTGTTCCAAAGCTGGATGACCTACCTTTAAACTGTATTTCAGTTCATGATTATTTGATTCTTGGTTAAAAACTGACACCCCATTTATGCAAATGTCAGTATGAGCAGAACGATTTTGCCTGAATGTTTGCAAAGCGAATAAAAGAGGGACATGCAAGAAAATTCTGTTCAGATATCTCAAAAATTGAAAATTTGTGCATATTTCTCACTATCTGGCCACCTTTACTGAAAAGTTCATAAAATGATGTCTCAATTTTAAGACAAAACAAACAAGGAGTTCAGTGACACTTTTAAAGGCTAACAAATTTATTGCATGAACATGCAGTTCCCAACAATGGGAATTTCTGAGATTGTATCTGAAACAACTTTTCAAATGTGCAATCAAGCAAACTCTGGGCAGAAGTTGCATGCAAATGTACATTTTCAAGTGGCCTCTTGACTGAACTTCATGCAGCCTGTGAATTACCAGTTGTAATTGGGGGGAAAAAATCATGATTACAAGAGAACAAATATTCCAAATGTAGTATTGTGTATGTGTTAGGATGATAGGAAAAGCATAAATTGCAATATATGAAAGTTCATTTCAGAGCACTCGATACAACCTGTAGTTCAAGGAAAGGATTGACTGCATCTTTTATCATGCTTACAGAGACATCTGATGTGACTGACTCGCTGTATCTATTCTAATCTTTAGAGGCAGAACTGATGGTATACACTGTATTCCTTTAGGCAGTATGGTTTACTAGGAGTATTACAGTGTAGGCAGGGTACTGTACAGCCTGGAAAAAAAACCTGATCAGGAGTGAGAGATATGGGGTTTCCACACAAGAGAAATGACAACTGAGGAGCCAGAAGCCTATAGTGGGTGCCTCTGAGATACTATGAACAACAAATACAGGTGATGTCACCTTAAACTATGACAATAATGTTAAATGATAGGTGATGTCAGAGCAAAAATTCATCAGAATGAGGTTCCTCGATAGCATTAACTGGATTATCATTGTAACCGATATTCTTGTTATCCACACAAATGTCCAAATCCTCAGTCTTGCTCTCCAACTACCAATCTATCCCAAAGGAATACAGCGTATACCACTCACTAAATAGGAAGCTCCTTCCTAAATGCTTCATGATTGTTGTTCAGAATTCAGCTTATCACACAAGCGTTACGTTCTGAATCCTCAATTCCAACTGGCATCTTTGATCCAAATGGCATCAGCTTCAGCACAGGTAGTGAAGTTTGAACAGGTCATGCAGACTCAACTGCCCTTACTCCTAGAGGTGATCTCTTGCAACCAACTGGGCTTGCAACCAACGTTGTTGGTGTTGTATGGAGAGGCTTATATTGCTGCTCTCATTAATTAACCTATTCGACAGAAGTTAGCAACAGGATGTAGTGGATAGGACACGCAATGGGGCATCAGGAGACTCTGAATCTATTGCCGTCTTTGTCACTGACTTGCTAAGGAACCCTGGACAAATCACTTATTTTCTGTGCCTGTATTTGAGAGCTATGGCCGAGAAGTGCTATAAAAGTGCTAAATATTCTATACCCTGAAAATTTTATTCTCCAAGATTGTCAGCCTAGCACCTTTCAGGAACATGCATCACCTATGCAGAAACAATTATGCATTATCTACGGAACAAAGTACTAAAGAATTCATTGTTTAGATTGAAAAGACAGGTTTATAAACTTACCGGCTCTTTTAATCCTCTTTCTTTCCTTCAGTTGATAAGGTTTGTGATCATGTGACAAAGGGATAGCATTACCATCCTTATCACACAAGACTCCCCGGGAATCACCAACATTGGCCACTGTAAGTTCTTTATCGGACAGCAATGCAATCAAACAGGTAGTACCTGGAAAAGAAGCGGAGAAAAAGAGACAAGACAATGAAATAAAAACCACTAGTTACACTGCAGTTTCTTCCCCGTATTGTCTGTATTCAGCAGCCATTGGGAACAGCAGCAGCGCTTGTATCTGACTGAAATATCTAGCACCCTGATGACAGTCCATTTAATGGCACTGATCAAATGTGACAGCTTCTTCTAACAACATTTTAAGTCTCCCCTAGTTTAACTCTGATAGGCTGGGATTACAGGCTATTCCCTCGGCGCAACATCTCATCTGCTGTGTCATTTAGACATATTTTTAAATGATTCCATAGCATAAACCTGCATGGAAACTGAAACTTCTTTCATGATACAGCTTGTATTTCTCTCTCATGGGATGATGAATAAAATAGTGGTTAAAAAACCAAGCTGTTTGTTGCTCAGTTTTGATCAAATTCACTAGCAGGAGAAGAAAGGGCTCCAAATTAAGGAAGGCAGAGAGAAGCTGGGATGAGGGACATTAGTTCTCACTCTAGGCCTGATAGCAGTCTTCTCCCACTGGTCAAGGAGAGTAATAGGAGAGAAACGTTCTCTTGGTACAACAGGCTAGTAGCAGCTTTACTGAAATGGCATGAATGAAGTAAACTGGGTCCAAAAATAACCTTCTGTGCCCTTACAGAAAATACTGCTGTCAACATTGGGAGCCTATCCACATCTGGCCAAGCCAAACCCCAGCATCGGATGTAAAGAGTTGTACGTCCTCTGCAGGGCAGATTATCATAGTATAAAGTATGATTTAAGATAGCGCCTCTATGGTAAAGGCAAACTCGAGGATATATTGCACCATCTATTCCATGGTAGGGCAGGAGCAAAGTCACTGTAAAAAAGGATCCCCAGCTATTGTGGCTCATTTGGTAGAAATGAAAATGAAAAAAAAGCCAGGTTTAATCAAGTTAGTATTTCATGTTTTCCATTTTTCCAGTAAGGAATCTGATTAACTTTGATTTTAAGTATAAAGTTTTATATATACACTGTACCTTGTATTAGTTTGGAGAAGGCAAAAGCCAGATATAAAGTCAAACTGAAATTACTGTGTGACTTGGAGACCCAAAAGTAGTTTTCTATATGAAAATATCAAGGTTTGTTAACAAGAGGTAACTTCAAAATCTTCATTACATTAATGCTTATTGCTTATTGATTACAGCTGCACCTGGATAAAATGGCATATAATGCCCCAGAACGCTTACGAGTCACAGAAATAAAACTAGATTTTGAGTTTATAAAAAGAACGTCTGCAAAATAAATAAAAATGAATAATATTTTTGTAGTCATGAATAGCAGAACAGAGCGGTGAGCTAAGTAATTATAGTCATCCATTACTGAGATGAGGAAACGGCGGCACAAGAAGTTAAATTATTTGTTCAAGCTTGCGCAAAGAGTCAGTGACAGAGCTGACTCTGTTCTAACCACTAGCCAATTCTCCTCCAAATCTATACATATATTTTAAAAGCAAATGGAATCGTGCATATGCAATTTAGAAACTTTTAAAAAGGGATGGAAAGACATGCTTAGGTATTTCATATTGGTTCATTTTCCTCAGAGTTGGCTCAGTTTTGTTTTCTGAGATATCTCTGCAACTTTCATTGGCATCAACTAGAAGATGTGACTCTGTGAAAGCAGGACTGAGCCTAGTGAAAGCAGAAGAATATCAGCTTCTCTACGTGGAAGTCTTAAGGTGAACCGGACTGAGTTAATTCAGTCTGAAAACAGTTGCATATACATGATGCAATCCATCACGGTGCACTAACTCCACACTCGTCCCTCCCTCCGTCAGCTCCTGCTGCCTGTTTGGCCCCTTGTACGTATTTCCAAAATGGCGGGTACGCCAATGGAACCATTGACTTTTATCTCATGCTAAATCCAGGACTATTGACAGTTTTCTGGACTATGGTACATAAGGCACTTGCCCATCTTCCTTTCCCCTCATCTGCCCTGACCAGCAAACAGTCCCCTCCAACTCTGTTCACCAGCCAAACATGGCATCTAGCAGAATGGAGTGGCCACAGTCTCTATCCTCGCACCCCTTCCCCAGCACATTCAAATAATGAAATTCATTTGTTCCAAATGCAAGAGTTTACTGAGACTGTGTTACAGGAAAAGAAGTTTGGTTATTTCTCACAGTTTACATGAGGCATACATGGACACCACACACTCAGTAAAGGTAGAAGCAATGATGCCTCCCAACACACATTCTTGTTGACATCCACTGCAACATCCCATCTATTTTTCTCTCCCTATCTGCAGGGGAGACAGAGCAGAACTTAAATCAGTGAAATTACTTGAATTTGTTTCACACATTATAGGGAACAGCCACATCTCCTCCCCCTCCATAGGTTGTAAGCCTCTTGCACCCTGCAGCAGTTCAGGGCGGCAGGGACCATCTGGTGAATAACTTCACATTGCATCTCTCTGGTCTGCCTTTGCCTCTTTGAATAAGGCTATTCTCTCTGCCTCCTATTAATCTGATCAGTATAATATAATTCAGAGACAAGACAGCCTAAAGGGGAGATAGAGGAGGGGATTACTATCCATTTTTCTCTCCTCCACCCCCAAATCTCTTCCCCCAATCTCTCTGATACCACAAAGGCACCTCCATCGCTCAAACAAAACTTCAAAACGAACAACACAGGAGCATAATTCAAACCCAGCCAACCCCTCTTGTCTTCCAAACAGAAGACAAATCTCAGTGCACCCAGCACCCTCCCCACACCCAGAACACTTGCCATCTCTGAGGGTGTCACGGCCAAGGAAAGCATGGAGAAAAATGGCGAAATGCAGAATAATTCATGGATGCTATCTTTTACAAAACATGCTCCTGCTAGGCCAGCAGGCCCTGCAGTCCCATAATTTGGTACCCAGCCACGTCCTTCAGTTGTTGAACACCACTGGGTACTGGGACCTTCCTGCCATACCCAGGCAGCACTTTTCGCAGGGGCCATTTCTTTCTCAGGTCCAACATCCGCTCATGGGAAACACTGGTTTCAAGCCCAGAAGCCCCACATACAAGAAGAGACAGAGGGAAGACCTATGTACACCTGTAACTTTAAACAGTTTGGTTTGCACTGTTTCATTTAAAGATTTGCTTTTTGTTGCTTTGTCAGTAGATTATTTTGGTAAACAAAAAGCAACTTATTTAGCTCTCAATTCAAGTCAAACCTGATTTTTGGCTTTGTTACTATTGTTTCATAATGAAAATTCTTTAAAATTCACTTTAGTCCATGGTTCATCACTGCATACAACATAAGTAATTCATAGTTTTATAAAAATATATAGGCCGTGTCCCACTTCCATGACTTATAAACATTATAGCACTGGTCACAGTCTATTCCCATTTCCCCCTTCAGAGATTGGCATGTTCAAGACAGAGACTCAGAATATGAACCACAGGCATCTCTGACAATATTCCTCAGGATGTGAGGGTTCTCTATGGGACACCTTGCTGGCTGCTCAAATCACCAGGTATCTGTGCTCCAGCCTCCCACTCATTGCTAAGGTTTTCTCTCCGTGTCACAAATATTGTGCAGAGCACAACACACAACTATAATGGTCTGGATGGTTTTTTCCTATTGCTTCCAAATGATTGCATAAGCAGTGCCATCTGCCTTTCAAATAGCCAAATGCACACTCAACTCCCATTCTGCAACTACTCAGGCAATAGTGAAAATGTTCCTTCTGTCCTAGCTGTCTGTGAATGGCTTCAGCAATCAGTGCATCAGAGAATAAGTGGAGATCCCTATAATAACTGGACCAGCCTCTGTACCATTAATATCCACAGTAGCCACCGGGGCAAACAGTCCTTTCTCTATTAATTGAAATAAAACTGAATTCTGAAAGATCTTCACATTGCAAACCCTTCCAGATCACCCAACATTTACGTCTGTAAACCTGCCACGATGATCAACGGCCCTTGGACTATGATGTAGAAATATGTCTTTCTATTTATAAATTCTATGCCGGGTCTTTAGGGAGTGCAAGGGAGAAATGATAGGCACATGGATTCCAGCAATTGCCCCAATACAGTTTGGGAACCCCATGTATGCAAAGCCATCAGTAATCTCCTTAGAGACAGCTTTACAACTCGGCCAGACCGTATCTTATCTCCACTACAACGGCAGCTCCAGGGTCGGTTCTGCACAGGTCTAGAAAAAAGAGGGCTCTCCCCACCCTGAAATTCTCTCACAACTGCTGCTGTGCAGAATGATCTTTTTTCCACCTCTCCATGCTGGTTTGCTGGGTCTAGAAACAGTACTGAATGCTGTGTAGCTGAGTCAGGAACCAATCCTTCAGTTCCAAGATCTTGAGGTCCTCATCCTGCTTCAACAGCTTTGCAGAGTTCTGCTGCCAGTGAATATTCTCCTGCACCCAGCACCATCTGTTCAGTGGCGTGGCTGGTAAGGTCCAATGCCAAATGTGTACAGTTCAGAATGCAATATGGTAAAGCAGCCTCTGCGTATTCGTTTTTTGCCACCGTGGCAGCGCAGTGCATTTCTGGGTACATGCTAGCAGACAGCAATGGAAGCCTGCCAGAAAGGAAGCATGAGGTAGAGATAGCAGAAACATGAGTTTTTAAAAATGTTTGAACCCACCTGGCTTCCTCTTTGCCTCCCACAATTTACAGCAAAAGCAATCTCATGATGTGCTCTGATCAGCCACCAAGAAAAGGACTATGGGATACCCAACCGAGAATGTAACTCTCTCACAGTTTGCAAGAAACCGCCACTGTGTGTTCACGCAACGCATATTGAAAACGGAACAGGGATTCCAAGTGCACGCTATTAGGGTGACTTACAAACTGCGAGTTACTGTTAGTCCCCCTGTGCAGACATACTCTTAAGTTTCATATTGCCACTGGCAGCAAAGAATCAGGAATTACTAGAAATAATATAGGAATGTTACAGTGGAGTATCAGAGGGAACAATGCTGTTATCTTTTAAACATTCTGGAGGTGTAACTGCTGTTTCTGTTCCTGCATTTCTGTCCCTTTGCCCTAAACACCTTAGTTTCTTGAACCTGGGGGTCAAAAAACCCCCAACACAGTGAAATCTTGTAAGTTATCCTAACTACAAAACATACTTCTCTGCATGACAATTGTTGATAATCCCTTCCCTACCTTCCTATCTGCACTATTTCAGTGCAGCTGGCTGATATTCTTTTGTGTCTTCATCTCTGGACAATATGACACATACTCATGTACTGGCAAGTTTTGTTTCAGGCAAGATATATTTTACAGAATATTTCCAGACAAACTACTCAGGGTACAAAGATTTTCCTTGAACTACAGAAGAGAATTTCAGACACCAATGACATTTATAAACACATCAGAAGACTGGATTACTTTTAGTACAACGAATCATCAAAACAAAAAATTACTTCATCAAAAACTAACAATGAAAAAACAGGACCAGATAAACATTAAACATCACTAAAGAAATCAGCTTCTCTGAGAGAGAGAAGCATGTTCTTGGGTGTTGCTTTAATTTTTGATTTAAGAGCTCTACTGTACCGTTACGTGAAAATCAGCAAGCAACATATATACAATGGACATGACAGCAAACACTGTGCCACTTCAAGCCTTCTGTGACCCAGGCTTTCTGGCATAACCACCTGAATATGCAAAAATCAGGGCAAGCAGCAAAAATGAGAGCCAAACTCTCTGAACCCTGATGGGTGGCACTTAAGCCCCAGAACTTGGGGTTTCAACCCATGGCTCCCAACTTTAGCCCTGCAAGGGGTGTGGGAACTCAGGGTTTCAGCCACACGGCTCCAGACTTCAGACCCAGAGGGTGTCCCTGAGGCTCACGACTCCAAGCTTCAGCTATGCACACCCACAATCCCCCTGAAATGGCTCATGGTCCCGTGTTGAGAACCATTGTCTATACCAGCATTCCCATCATTCCCTGCTGCTAATGGAGATACGACTGTAAGAGGTGGGGCTTTCATTTTGTGTTTTAAAGCCTAATGTGTATACCATCCTCGTGACTCATTTACTTCCATTCGATGATCCTTTCCCGTACTTGTGAAGTTACCGGAAACCTATGGATAAGTGTTCCTGTTAAATGTTGTTATTATTACTACTGCTGCTTAAGATGACAGGGATTGCCAGCTGGAGCTGACTCTTAGTAGAAGATTCACAGGATGAGCTTTGAGTAGAGTTATATTCTCACTTCATTTTGTGCATGCCCACTGACTTCAATGGGAGTTCAACCAAAAGATCAAGGACAGAATACAGACCTTACTTCTTTTAAGTTCTATAAAAATTTGAAAAGACAATATTAAAAATAAGCACTTACCCCTGCAGATGTCTTTCAAAATATGCACAAAATGACTAAAATCAATATTTAAGCAATGAATAGCAAGCATTCAGATGACTGCAGCATAAATAGATCAAAAGCCTGCCCTGTGACCTTTCAGATCCCTAGGCAGCAAGTGCATTACTTTCCAGCTCAAAATGAAGGATGCAAACTATATTGACACAGTGCAGTTGTTCCTTTAAACTAAGAAACAACATACAACAGCTTCGAGGTCACTGAATTCTCTGCCTGATCAACAGTTTACCAGTATTTCAACTGCACAAATCTCCTTCTAAATAAGAATATTAAGGCAGGAGATTGCATCCTCATTTGCCCTCATTTACTAAGTTTTCTATACCAGAGGTACAAATAATAAAGAGATGTCAGATTGCAAGGGTCTACAGAATCCTGAAATCTGCTGAATCCAGACTGCCTTTGTGCATATGTTCCTAAAACCAAACCAAACCAAACCGATTTGTTCACATTTTTAAAAGCTTTGTTTTCAAGGCAAATATGGGGGAGCAAAGATAAAGATCAAACAACCTGTTTGAAGTGAAAAGAAAGCATCTCCGGAGTAAAACCCAAAGTGGCAACCGGATGTACGACAGGACTCACAACCAGCGCGTATCAGCTGCACGTCTGCCATGCTTTTACAATTATTTTTACTTTCAGAGTAACTTTAGAAAAATATGGTAATTGGAAAGTAGGTGGATAGCACAAAACTTCAGTTTTGAACCTTAGTTGCTGTCTTAGTTTGATATAGTTGCTGTCTTAGTTTGATATCTAACTGAATCCATTGTCTCATGTGAAAAACTTTATCCTGGGGCTCAGCAAATAACCTTCTTCTTTTCTAGTAACAGATAATGATAACAGAACATATATTTTCCCCATAGACTATGTAGATAAGGCAAAAATACCATCAGGTACACCTGTTGGTAAGAAAAATGTCAAAGGTGAGACTCTCGAGATCAGAAATTTACAAAGGAAAATATTTCATAAATGTCATTTTTCTTTAGTGTTTGTAATTTTGGAAGTAACTATGAATATCACCTTTCTGTATATATGTGCGATATGAGTGGAAGAGAAAAGAACTGAAGACAGGATAATTTCCAGTGTGATTTATGAAAGGTCAGTAGTTTCAATCTTTATTATGGTACCTGAATGATGACTGAATCCCTGACCTTACCATGCACCGTCATTGCATGAGAACACAAACTGATTTTACTTTGTTTTCTTTTCAATCTATTTTTGTTTCCTTCGTTTAACCTTGTATAGAGTTAGAAAACATTGTGCTCTTGTCAGTTGCTTCCAGATTTAATGTAATTGCACAGTGGAAAATTCCTAACATAAAGAGCCTGAAATTGAGAACACATGTTGTATTAGTCCCTCGTTGCAGCCAACTGAATAATAGCCTGCTAAGCAGTTTAAAAAGAAATCACCAGGAAATTGAAACCCTGTAGTACAGCTGCACAGACAGATTTATTTAAAAAAAAAGAAAAAAAAAGATTAAGATTACTAGTATCAGAATTTAGAGTTAAACACTGCAAATGGTAAAAGTCAATGATGCATTGGCTCTCCTGGGTTTTAAATAATTATTTTGTTTAAAGAAAAATTCACTAGAAAATAAGAGAAACTTGATTAAAAGTCATTACATAGGATCATAGGGACCTTGAGAGGTCTTCTAGTCCAGTCCCCTGCACTCAAGGCAGGACTAAGAATTATCTAGCCCGGTGTGGCAAAATATGGCCCGCAGATCAGATCCGGCCTGCCTGAGGTCGTCGTCCAGCCTGCTGTCCCTGGCCTGCTCTCCCCTGCCCTTCCTGGCCGGAGCCGCGCTGCCCCCTTCTGCCTCCCCAACCAGCGCTTCGCTGCTTCGGGGCTGGGACCGCGTTACTCCCATTGTCTCTCTGGCCAGTACTGCGCACTCCAGGGCTGGGGCCGGCCCTGCACTGTCTCCTTCCACGCTCCCCACCCCCAGCCAGCTCTGTGGCCCCACTCCCACCCAGGCAGATTTTACTATCTTTGTTTCTGGCAGGTAATAAAATCTGACCACACGGTTTTCAGCACTACACCCACTCTCCCCACCCCTCTGCTCTGCCCCACCAGCTCCCCTGCCCGCCCCCCCCCCCGCTGCCCCCACCCTTGGCCCTGCTCTCCATTGTCTCCACCGGGCCCACCTGCGAATTTTATCTAATTTTATCTGCCAGAAATTTATCTAATCTCCTCTTAATCTTCAGTGATGCAGAGTCCACAACTTCCCTAGTCAATTTATTCCAGTGCTTAACCACACTGACAGGAAGTTTTTCCTAATGTCCAAACTAAACTCTCTTTGCTGCAATTTAAGCCCATTGCTTCTTGTCCTGTTCTCAGGGGTTTCAGAGAACAATTGTCTCCCTCCTCCTTGTAACAGCCTTTTGGGTACTTGAAAACTTTTATCACCACCCTGTCTCCTCTTCTCCAGACTAAACCAACCCAGTTTTTTCAGTCTTCCCTCATGTGCCATGTTTTCTAGACCTTCAGTCATTTTTGTTCCTCTTCTCTGGGCTTTCTCCAATTTGTCCACATCTGTCCTGAAATGTGACACTCGTAACTGGACACAGTACTCCAGCTGAGGCCACATCCGAGCAGAGTAGCATGGAAGAATTATTTATTGTGTCTTGCTTACTATACTCCTGTTAATAACATCCCAGAATTATGTTTGCTTTTTTGGCAACAGTGTTACACTGTTGATTCATATTTAGCTTGCCATCCACTATGACCCCCAGATCTCTTGTCACAGAGCTCCTTCTAGGCAGCCACTTCCCATTTTTGTATGTACGCAACTGACTGTTCCTTCGTAACCGGAGTACACTGCGTTTGTCCTTACTGAATTTCATCCTACTGACGTCAGACGATTCCTTCAGTTTGTCCACATCATTTTGAATTTTAACCCTTTCCTCCAAAGCACTTTCAAGCAGGCCCAGGTTGGAATCGTCTGCAAACTTTATAAGTGAACTTTATGTCATTACCACAGATGCAGATATTGAACAGAACTGGACCTAGAATGAATCCCTGCAGGACCCCACTTGATATGCCCTTCCAGCTTGACTGCAACACTGATTACTCTCTGGGAACAGTTTTCCAACCAGTTATGACCCTACCTTATACTAGCTCCACCTAGGTTTTATTTCCATGGTTTAGTGCTGCTCTAACTTCCCCTCCCCCACCAATTCCTGTCCAGGCCCCCTCTGCCTCCACCCAGCTAGGTCTGGAGACTGTGGCTGGGAGCAGGGCCACAATCAGGGGCCTGTGGTCAGGGGTCACAGTGGGCAAAGGGACTGGAGGCTGGGCACACGTGATGGAACAAGGGGCAAACACCTTGAACAGGAGCTGAGGCTGAGCATACATGCCATGACTGGGGGCCAGGCACTAAGGCCATGAGCAAACAGGAAGCCAGGGCTGGAGGCGTGGCTAAGTGGCACTCCCTCCTTGTCCCTTGTGGGAGCTGGTCCTGAGCCTGGCCACCCTCCCCCAAACATTGCTCCATGCCCCCCCCTGGAGGGGGTGTGCCCCATAGTGTGAAGACTGCTGTCCTAGTTTACTTATGAGAAGGTCATGTGATACAGCATGAAAAGCCTCACTAAAATCAAGATATACCACGTCTACCACTTCCCCCCACCCACAAGGCTTGTTACCTTGTCAAAGAAAGCTATTAGGTTGGTTTGACATGATTTGTTCTTGAGACATCCATGCTGACTGTCACTTAGCACCGTATTAAAGGTATCTGCAAATAGATCGCTTAATTATATGCGCCACTCTCTTTCCAGGTAAGGAAGTTAAGCTGACTCAACTGCAAGTTTGTGCATTTGCCCCTTTTTATAGAAGGGTAAATATAGTGCCATTTCCCAATCGTCGTGGTCGTGCTGCTGCTGCTTCTTAACTCAGGTAGTCTTATCCACAAACACACACAATTACAATCAGTATTCTGGCAACACATGTATCTACCTCTCTTCTTTAAACCTGTATTCTTCATTCCAAACTAAAATCTTGGTCCATCTGTCTGATATCTCCTCATGGATGTCTAGCCACCAGCACAAGTTCAACATGACTAAAATAGAACTTGTGGTCTTTCTTCCCAAATCCTCCCCCACAGCTCCTTCCTTGATCATTGTGGACAACATCATCCTGCCTGTCACTCGGGCTGTAACTGGGATATAATCTTTCATGTGGAACTCTCTCCAGGTTCTCACTTCAAAGCAATGTCTAAATCTTGCAGATTATTTCTGCATAACATCTCTAAGATATGGCCTTTCCTATTCATCCACACAACTAAAACTCTCATCCAGACTCTCACCATCTCAGTTACTACATTTACTTTTTTCTGGCCTTGACATATGCCATCTTATACCACTCATAACCATTCAGAATGCTTCTTCAAAGATCATTTTTCTAGCCTGTCATTTTGACCATGTGCCCCTTCTCTTTGAATCTTTTCTACCAGCTTCCCCTTCTCTATCACATCAAATATAAACTGCTTAACTTCACTTTAAAGGTTATTCATAATCTCTCCCCCCCCACCCCCAATCATTTCTCATTCAGTACTGAGATGCCAACTCATGCCTCTCTTTGGCTTATGCTACCAGATTCCCTCATCCATTTGCTGAATTTTCAAACAAGCACCTTCATGCTTTCTCCAAAGCTGCCCCTTACAGTTGGGAAGAGCTCCCTACACACTCACAAATCTACTTTATTATTTTTCTTCAAATCCTTCCTTAAGCTCTCCTTTGCTGTGATGCCAATAAAAATACTGACACCGATTA
Organism: Pelusios castaneus; assembly: GCA_007922175.1. Lineage (NCBI taxonomy): Eukaryota > Metazoa > Chordata > Testudines > Pelomedusidae > Pelusios > Pelusios castaneus. The sequence continues at coordinate 2,370,001 of ML685816.1, forward strand.
CGTTGCTGGTGCGCTGAAACCACTACCTACCATGCCTGCCAATACTGTCTCATTGTTTCTCGTATTACCCTGTAGACCTGTCTGTAATCATCTGTTGTCTCTTGTCTTATAATGTGATTGTAACCTCTTTCGGACAAGGCCCATCTTGTTCTGTGTTTGCACAGCACATAGCACAACAGGGTTGTGTTCTCTGACTATGACTCCTTGGCACTCTGTCCCACTCCACCGAAAAAAGGAATTGAGAAATGTTATCAGGCAGCTATTAAGAAATAGCTCATTAGTAATGGCATGAGAGAAGAAATGGGCTCTATAGAAACCGGACTCCTTGTTTTTTTTAGAAACAGAATGGTGACCTGATTTTCTTAGATTTTTAGTACACACCAATGGGACCTCAAGGATTATTCAATTAAGAGCATAGGGAAAGGCCTCAGAAAGGGCATGTGGGTGTAGGAAGAAGGCTGGCAGGATGATAAACTCAAGATAATATCCTGTCACCACCTTGAAATCCTCAGTGAATCCACAGCATGACTATACCCTTGTAAAATATGCTATAAGGTGGATCAGAAACTACAGCTTGAAACTCACCCTGCTCTGCTGGTGGAAGTCACTGCTGCCTGGACAATCATCTTGCATGAAAAGGCATTTGATCTTGCAAGTGTTAAGTAGGTCAAGAGACATCTTTCAACAGCCCTAACAGGAACCCAAGAAATGAGGGGATCTATGAGGGGCTCAAAATGTTAAATCCTGTCTCAGCCCAGTGATCGAGGACTACGCAAATGTGAGGAGGCACTGGTCTCACACTGTGTGCTGAACTGCTGCACGGGCACCAAATATGTTGATCTGAGGAGACAGGAGGAAGACCTGTGGAAGCTAAACTGCTCCTATGCACCTCTGTGCTTGCCAACCCCTGATTTTTGGGAAGGCCAAGAAAGACTCCCAGAAACCTAGTTTGTTCAGAGTTCAGGCATAAAAAGAGATCGCACTGATGATATCAGTAGACAGCCACAGTCAGTTCATACAGCTTGAGCTTTTTGCCTACAGCTACTCGAGAGAAGAGAGGCAGATAATTATGGTGACTCAGAAAATCTGAAGGGCTTTATTTCGTTTATTTTAGTCAGAGGAGACAAAAGATTGATAAGATGATAAAACAAATATGTACAGCTTATATCTTCTTATGTACTCAGGTTATATTACCTCTCTATATGTTACCATCTATAGGTTTTTGTCAATTCATACAAAGAAGATATTCTACACATCACCAATTGACTGTTATTACATCCATTTATTTGGTATTTTAAAATTCCATTAAAAAAGAAATTTGGTTTACATTTAAAGATTGTATGACTAGAAAAAGACAAAATAATGTAGCAAAAAGTTAAACACTTCCTTATGACTTCGTATCTTGAAAAAGAGTAGTTAGCTAGCATAAGAATAAGCTGAGAACAAATGCAGGATTTGCCATGCTCTTGGAGAAAGATGGGTCTGATGATTAAGTGACAGGACTAGGATGGAGAAGGCTTGTTCTCTGCCCTGCCCTTTGTCACAGATCCTGTGGAACAACTAAGAACAATGTCCATAGGTTGCAAGGGCAATTGGCTTCCAGTCTGGGAGGAATTTAATGATGGATGTGAAACAGAATAGTAATTCCAAACAAAAACAAGTATCCATGGGCAACTTGGTGCCATTGATTTTTCAGATGGATTTTCCTATTACTCTATACTACAACATCCTTATTAGTAAAGGAAATCAGTGATATGGAGGGGGACAAACCAAAATTTAGTTAATTAAGAGTAAAGAAACACAAAGGGAAAACACAGCAGTTCAGTATTGCCTGAAGATTGTTCCATGGTGATGAATGGGATAAAACATAAGAAATGGAGAATGGGTTAGCAAGGGACTCCACCGAGCTCCAAAGCTTACTTTTCAGAGCAAACAATGGGAAAAGAAACGACTAAGCCATGATGTCCACCGAATGCACTTTGCTACCATGAAATAAAAAGAACAATAAAACTCCTTCTTTCTGTGAAAAACTGCGAAATCCCTCAATGAAATTACTAGCAAGTGCATTTAAAAAGAGTAGGCTAGCCAGGTCATCCCAAAAGAGAACACAGCTGTGTACTAGCCAGATGAGAAAAACTCCTTGCCGCACAGTTAGTTAACTTACTTTATATAGAATTAGGGGGTGGCAAAGCAGCAATGCACACCTTCTATTTTCACATGATCATAGCAAAATATTTAAAATTGGTTATAGATTGGGAGATTTAAAAAAAGCTTCAGAGGACATCTCTCACAAGAATAAGCAACATGGATGCAAAAAACACTCCTCAGATGACACCTAAGTAAAACACATGCTTACCTGAACTAGAGAATGGCCTGTGGCAAAGAGATTATAACAAATCAAAGTATTCTCATTAAGTCCAGGAATACTGGTGAGTGTTTGAAAATACAGACCTGCCAGCATCTGCGGTGTTTAATGAACAAGTTTTTGATCTGGTAATGAAAGAATAACCATGACCAATATAACCAGTCTGCTAAGGATAAGACTGGAAATATGGATGCAGAAATGAATATAGATACTGTACATTGCTTTGAAAAGTGCTATTCTGGCTCAAGAACCAGGCAGACAATTGCAAAAGGTCACAACTCCTCATTCTGCTAGAATTCCACTAGAAACAAACATGCAGCTTGTTTCTGAACATGTCAAGACTGACAGACAGTGGCTGAATACAGTGGACTAAATTTCTGTTCCCAGCTTCATCCATGTAGCTCCAGAGTATTCTCCTTACTTAAGTGATTCTATCAGGTGATCTGCACCTCCAGAAATCAGGCCGCTTATTTAATTAGTTACTAATATTAGGCACCCGAAGTTTGAAAACTTTGTTCACAGCATACTGACATGCTTTTGCTTTAATCTGTAACCAAATCAGTCCTTTATCCAAACACATTTTCTATCAGCCATCTTGTTTAACTAATCAATATATAATATTAGTGACTTTAGGCTGAATGGAAAGAAAAAAAATCAGTAACTTTTGGAAAGTAACAATCCTATTTCCTCACTGCTTCCATGACTTTTAGCACAAAAAGAATTCAAGTCTATGGTATCCACTGAGCATAAATGCACGCAGACACTGGAATTTAGGTATTTGTTTTCCTGGACTGAAAATGAATTTTTCCTGCTTTTATTCCGTGTTGCTCAAAATAAATTTACACCATAATTAAGCAAGGTCTAATATTTTCAAGCTTCAATCATCTCCATAAGATTACAGAATTATTCAGAGCAATCCAAGAAGTGGAAAAATTGAAATAAATGTATATGTACATGTGACCGCTCTGCCTCCCAGCCCTCGGGCAGGGCGGGGCAGGCAGCAGTCTCTAATTCAGGGAAGGATGAGTCTCTTAATTTACAGGCCTCCCAGCCCTCGGGCAGGGTTCAGGGCACGCAGGAGAAGAGAATACCACGAACAAACAGCAGTGGCTATAGCAGGAGGGTCCCAACACTCCAGGTGGCACCAGGGTATCCCTGGGGCAGCGGGGCTCCCACCGCAACACGCTGCCCTAGGCCCACCGTTCCACAAAGGCCACCGAGTGATCCCTGGGCCAGGTGGCTCTCCCCTGCCCCTTCTCCCTGGGGTACCTGGTACGAATCTCCTACGGGAGGCCAGGGTATTCCGCCGTGGGGAAGTTCCCGAACCCATCAGCTTTGTCTGGCGGTGGTAAGGCGGGCAGCGTCTCGTCCAGGTCCTCGGCAGAGAACAGCTCCTCCAGCTCACAGGGGCCATCTGGTGGTTCCAGTCCGTAGGGCTCCGGGGCGGCGGGAGGTTTCTCGGGGTCGTCCGCCAAGGACAGCTCCTCTAGGTCGCGGGGGTCGTCCGGCAACTCAGGATCCCTGGGCTCCGGGTCCGGGGGTTGGTTGGTTGGTTCTCCCATGGGGGGTTGCTCCCTCAGGTTCCAGGGGCCTGGCGTCTCCTTGGACCGGCTGGGGGCTTGCCAGTTGGGGCGGTCCTCCGGGCCCCAGGCAGTGGGAAGTCGGGGCCAAGCCACTTTGGAAGCCTGGTGGGGAGTCCGGCCCGGGGGCAGTGCAGCATGGTGCTTCCCCAGTGCTGGCTGGGCCCTCACTGAGGGAGAGGGCTGCTCGCTTATACTGCCCTTCTGGGCTCCACCCTTCCTGTCTGCCCGGATTGGTGGCCCAGGGTTCATCCCCTTGCAGGGGATTGGTCCGCCCTGGCTGTCAGTCTCCGAGGGCGGCCATATTCCCTGCCCCTTACAGTACATTTTACACTCTAGTGGCAAACCACAGTATATGCAGTTTCCCATCTTATTAATAGGCACGTATTTTATCTTAGAAGGATTTAGGTCATAACTAATATATGTACGGTAGCTTCTGGGTCCAGATACGTAATTTTCTCAATTTTTGCTGTGATTCTTATTGTTATCTCCCTTTAACTCAGCCTCTTTACTCTTGCCACGCAGCTCTTGCTGTATAGCTACTAGAATGGCGCACTGTGGTTCCCAACCTTTTCAGTAACACGGCATACTTCAATGAGACAAACAATTCCATGGCACATCCACTTTTTTTCAACTGAAATGATTGCTCACAAACATCATATTTACTATGGTTACAGTCTTACTAGAGAGGTTTGCAACCTAGGGAATACAAAAAGCTAAAGAAGGATCACAAATGCATTAATATTTCAAATTCACTGGAAAACATACATGTCATCTCAATTTTGCCCTTTGGCCACCGGGATTTAGAATGTTCACGTTTTTTAATCAAAAGACCAATACCTTGTTTTTAATTTGATGATTCATTTTCACAAGTTTTATGAGTTCTAATTTTGGTTGGATAGAATATTGTTTAAGATAAAACAATGTTTGTTTTACATCGATTTTCATTCCCTTTGTACAAAAGTTCACGGTACACTTGGTCAGTTCTCATGGAGTGTGCCGTGGCACACCGGTTGAAAACCACTGCTATATGTGCTCTGCTGGCGCCTCAGGCAATGTGAGCAAAATGCTGATCACAGCATTGTAGAACAAGATGCACTGAGCAAAAGCAGCGTGTGAAGGAATGAAAGAATCTCCTTCCCCTGTTTCCCAATACCTAGGAGAAATCGGGTAGAAAAGGGATATTTTCCCAGTCAGCAGGACACAATACACTACATGTCATGCCACAAACATCACAAAGCAGTAAGTCCATTTGAAGATAAAATAGGTCTCCAATCCACATAGATTGAACTTCTCTAAATTCTTTCAGCACAGCAGTAGTTGAACGCGTCCTTTCTAGAGTGGTCTGAAAAATGGATTTTTTTTTTGTTTGTTTTTGCATAGCATATTTCTATGAAACTCAGGACAAATGAAGGTTACTTATCTGTAAATAACAAGGAGTCTTGTGGCACTTTTAAAGACTAACAAATTTATTTATTGCATGAGTTTTGTGGGAGAAAATCCCACTTTGTCAGATGCCTGAAGGTGGGGAACTTATAGAATGGGAGGAAAATAAATGCAGGGAAGCATAAGTCATAGGATCAGGTCAAACTGCTACAACATATCAAAGCAGTTGTCTAGATTCAAACAGTGGAGAACAGCATATAGAGGGAAATGAGGTTAAATCTATTGTAATAAGAAAAAAACCCTAGATCTCTATTTAATGATAAGGCAACGGTGTCAAATCTGCATATGAATTCCAATTCCGCAGTTACTCTTTCAAGCTTTGTTTTGTAATCCATTTGTTTAAGTACAGCTATTAACAAATCATCGGTGGAGTGGGCAGGGAGATTGAAGTGTTCCCCTATTGGCTTCTGAATGTTCTTGAAGAAGAAACATTTTTGCTAAAAACACATATAGCTGTATTATCAGTCATCCAGTATGATTAGATGAAAATAGTATGAGGGCACACTGTGGATGCTGCCTTTGTCCTGAATGAGGACTGGCAATTCCAAGAAGTTGAAGCCCTGTCAGTTCATGATAAATGTGAAACTGTGTGACAGATCTTTAGGCCATGGATTGGCTTCTCATGACAGCTCTATTTCTCCAAAGGATTGGAGAAGATCTCCTTGGTCAACCTTGAGAGAGCCAGGAAACTTGGCAGTGACTAGCCTGAGATGACACCCCATGCAAAGGCATGAGAGGTGGACAAACCCAGTCCTGCAGGACAATCTTTGAAGCTAACACTGAATGTATTCAGTTCCAGCCTAGTCCGTTGGGGCCTGTGAGCAGCCGTGCATGGGATGACGCAACCTACTTCTGAAAGTAGACACTGGATTTATTCTATTTCAAATGGTACTATGTTAAAGCTCATTAGGGAACTTTTAGCACTCACCAGCAGGGTCCATATGGGCCAATTAGTGTGCAATACTCTAGTGGACTTTACAAATCCCACCCCTGAGGCGTGCACTGCCATACCGTGGAGACATGCTCTCAGTGGGGCAAGGAAAGAATATAAAAATAGTTATTTCTCAGCAAATAACACAACCCTTCTGGTGACATTAAGGCCTGGTCTGCACTAGAAAATTAGGTTGGCAAAACTATAGCATTCAAGGGTGAGAAAATTCCACACTTCTAAGTGTTGCCGTTAAACTGACCTAACCCCAGAGTAGAAAGCTGTAGGTCAAGGGGAGAATTCTCTTGTTGACCTAGCTACAGCCCCTCAGGGAGGTGGAGGACATAAGTCAATGGAAGAACCCTTCCTGTGAGGTAGGTCGTGAATTCACTGAAGTGCCACAGCAGCATAGCTGTGCTGTTGTTGCGTTTTAAGAATCGACACATCCGCAGTTATCTGTACCAAGTAAGGAAAATTAATTACAGAAAAAATGCAACTACTTTGAACAGCCTCTCCATCGTCTAGATTGTTCACTGTGTTGCTTCGTCAACTCTCACAACACAAAAATGGACAGCAATCTGGTATTTTGATCTTTGTACCAGTCAAAACAAACGTGATTAATTTCTTTCTTGTAAGATAGATAATCTAAGTACAGAAGGAAACTTTAGGCCAGTCCAAAAATCTTTTTCTTGACATAATTCCTAAACTTAGTTTCATAGCAATTTACTTTACTGGATAGGAAGATGTTCTGCAGCTGAATATTCTTTCTTCCCCCTAGTACTGATAATATGTTGACCCTGAATGGTGAGAGTCTCATTCCTGGTGCAAGTTCCAGTTAGCTGAAGTGTTCAGGATGCATGTGGGTCAGAGAAAAAGAGGTGGCCTCTGCGATTGCTTAGTTAAAGACTTTTAAAAGGCTCTTTATTTGTTAATCAGCAATTTGAATGTCATATGGAAAACTGACTAACTGCTAGTTCGGAACACAGGCAAAATATATTTCAACAGATGGGCAACTTAATTCTACATTAGGAGAATCTTCCAACTAGGGCCAGATAAGAACTTCGCTGGGGGCTTCTGGCTATTCTGGGACACATCATTTTTTCACATATTGATATGGAATGGAAACAAATGTTAAAATCTTAACTTTTTTTCCAAAACAGAATGATTGTTTCCTGGCCAGTCCTACCTCCAAGCAGCCTTCGCTGTACTGTGTTGCAATATTCTAATTTGCAAGCATCAAAGTACAGGATGCACATGAAAGAAAAGGAAATCTCTTGCTAAAGCTTCCTGGTGAGCCTTATTTATCTAGAGACTGAAGAAGTAATATCAATCATCAGTTTAATACAACCACTTATATAAGAGCAACAAATCTCAATGGTGCTAATTATAAAATCCCTCCAAGCACTAGCAACAACATCAACTATGTCTACACGGCATTCACAGGAGCTATATATGTCGCAACTGGTGCTCAGAAATGTAAAACGGTCTCTTTTTGACTGCAAAATAACAAGTCACTGAAAACAAAAATAAACAAACAAAAGAACCTATCTTTACAGTGAAATGAACAATCTGGGTTAGAGTGAAGTTTAAAAAATAGCTAAGGAGAAAAACAAAACAAACAAAAACCCAGCATCTTCCTGTCTCAGATTCATTCCCATCTCTACTGAGAAAAATAAGTTTTTATGCCTGTTCACTTTTCATACTGCCAAGGTAACCCAACAAGGAAAGTGTGAGCTGAATTGTAACAGGGCGGGCTTGCCCATGAAGGGCTGGGAATAGCCAATCATGATTATAGAAAATGGCATACCTGAGCTGAAACGGGTAATCCCCTATAAAGGGCAGCAGATGGCTGCAATGAAGGAAGAAGCCAGGATGCTGTGGCAGAGTCTACAGAGAGTGAGCAAAGGCTCCTTCAGGAAAGACCCTAGGTATGTCTACACTGCAATTAAAAACCTGCAGCTGACTGCGAAGTGGAAGGGTCCCAGAGCTCGGGCTTAATGGCATGGCAGGCTTAATAAAGCTCTCAGTGTTACTTTAAAACACCTTGGGACTTAATTTAGTTTGTGAATGGAAAAAGCATGTCAAATGGTTAAAGCAGAGTATCAGGAAACAGGAGGCTTAGGTTCTGTTTTGGGCTCTCATATATTTTGTGTGAATGTGGGGAAGTCACTTAGCCTCTGTGCCTCCGTTTCCCCCAACCAAAAGAGCGAGATAATGCTTACCATGGAGGGTGATGTGACACAAATTCATTCATATTAGTGAAGGGCCTGCAGAAGGGACTCTATCGGAACTACAGTCTTAAAAAAATTGCCTAGATTGAGGAATTTTTCTTCTTTTGATGGCTGTCTAAAACATCACCAGTTTATTCATCATTATGCATCATCAAGGACAATAGATTTTGTGCCTGCCCTGATGCATTTTCATGACAATTTTACAAGGCTGAAATGTTATAACACGTCCATAAATTCCAACTTTTTACATTGTGATATTACTAGTTTCTAAGAGCTTCCGGACCACAGTACGCTAACACAGACCAGTCTTAATTTCATACCATGAATCTACTCTGCAGACCATAAGACACAATGAGTTACTCAAGTTTCTATTTTATTTTTTAAAGAGGTAAACAGCTACGGTGTCCGGGCAACAGCTACTTTTGTTGTGACTTAAAATATTCCCTCTCCGAACCACCACAAGTCAACAGTATAAAGTAAACCACTCAACCAGCGTTATAAAGAAGAAACCTGAAAAACGTTATGCAAAAAACAGACAACGAAGTTACTGTGTAGTATGCAAACATCTTGACCAATAAAGCTCATGCGTTTTTCCTTTCATATGTTAAGAAGTACTAAACTAATGAAAAAGTTATTCAGAAATTCTCCCTGCCTTGGACGAAGTTTGAAATCTTAATTGATGAGTGGAAACAATAGCTATATAATTGATTTACAGCAAAACAGTCACTATCTCTGTGATCCTACCAAAAGTCTCTGGAAAAACAAAATGATAGATTTTGTTAACTGGATTTATTCCAAAAATCAGAATATTCTTTCCTCTTCAATTACTTTGTTAACAATGCATAAATGTACAAAGTACATTATGAAATTGCAATTATACAAATAGGCAGTGTCACCGTTTTGTATTAATCAGAAAATAAATGGTTGGATGATTCAAAATAAAATAAATAAAGGCTTTGAATTTAATATTTTCTTGCTCAAAAGAAAGAGTTGTACTGCGCTCAGTAAACTAAAAACCAAGATTTCTACCAGTCAGGAGTTGTACTTGCTGCTTCAAACTAAGAATTAATTTAATCTTTCTCACTTTGCTCTTAAATGTGTTTTCTCCACTAAAGAGAAGAGATAAAGTCCAAGAGCAGTATAATGTTGTTTCTCTATTTTGATCTGGAATCACTCATCAAAGTAATCAAGTCACTATGCTAGTTGAATTTTATATTAGTTTGACAACTGAACTGAATAATCTCAAAGTCTATATGTCTTGATAAGAATAAAGTAGATGCTTCTCTAGAAGGTCAACATAGGAGAGGAATCAAATTAGCTAATTATTCTTCCATTATAAGAAAATATTGGCGCTCTCTAGTCAAACCCCATTTTGAGTCTAGAATGTATAATGTATAATATAAGGCTGTAAGGCATTTAGTGCATCTCCTCAACACACAGGCTACCGCAAACATATCAAATCTGTCCTTTGCTTTTTATCTCAAAGCAAGTCCAGGTCTCAATCCTCATCTTCAGAATGTTCCATGCCTGATTCCAGGATATCTAAAAGACTGTCTCTAAAGCTCCAAGATGAAGATCATGATTGACAACTCTCTCAGCTGGCACAAAGGAATTCTCAACAAAAAAATTATAGCTCGTCTGGGCAGGGCACACATCTTGTCTGAGGGCAGTCTGACTTTGGGATGGAAGTCCCCAAGAAACTAAGGACCAAAATAAATGTCACCACCTTCTGCTCCAAGTGCAAGGAGCATTTCTTTGATCTTGCCTTCTCTGACAAACATAAACAACAACAGATGTCTATACTTTTCCCCATATAAAATAACACCTTCAAAACACGATGCTCTACTACACTCTCCTCCCTCTGGAGAGAAGGTGAAAAAGCAAACAACATGTGACAGATGCTCGTCATGTCGTTTAAATGACTACCAGACTACTGTGATAAGTGTGGTGGTAAAAGACCCTATACAGAATAGAATGAAAAAACAGGGTGATCATGAGAATCACAGCACCCTCACTTTTCTAGGAAGAATGAACAGAATTTAAAGGAAGAAGCAAAAACTAATGCAGGTCCTACAGGAAGTTAGTATTTAATGTACTCTGGGTTGGGAGAGACCCCAGACTCAGTTAAATGTCTTCAAAGGGCTGACGTATCATTGTGGAGCCATTAGTGTTTTCCATGCACTGCAGCCAGAGAAAATGATTATTGTTTCAGAAGCGTGTTTGATTTAAAATTATAACACACACACACTCACTCTTAAAATAAAGGCAGGCGGGTAGGTGGAATTCATTCCATATTCTTCAGGTCACTAAACCAACATCTCCCAAGTAACTTAGAAACTGTCATTTTTATCTTCTCCATAAAAATCACCAATGAAGACATTGAGTAATTTTCAGGCAACATATTAACTGGGAGTCAACTGGAAGACTATCAACTGCTCAGCTTTAATGCAAACATTAAATAAAAATAAAGTTATATATGGATATGAGACATCGGTTTTTAAAAAAATCAAAGCTCTGACACACAGGTTACAAAGCTACAGCAACATCACCAAACCAAAGAAATTCATCAAGCCAAAGGTTGCGTCAAGTATGGAAATAACACTAACATCAATGTAAAAGTGAATCTGCAGAGGCGTACCATTGTTTTAGTGTTTTCAGAGAAAATGGCAGATGCCGTGACCTCAAAGCCAGTAACATTTCAAGATTTATATCTGTGACGTTAATTTGCTTTGAGGAAGTAAGTTAGACAATGACCTGCAGCAGAATAAGGATCTACATTTTAAGCAGAACAGACTGCCTAGGGCAGTACAGGCCAGGAAAATACTTAGTGATTGTGAGTTCTGCTGTGAAGTGCATACATTTCTCAGAATAGCAAAAATAGCCTAGAGCCTGTCCTGACCGTCAATATTCTAGTATGTGCTCAGTTCTCTTGCAAACAGGCTAACATACACCTTTGTATCCTTTTCAAATGATTTTGGCTATAAATCTATGTGAATGGAGAAGCTGGACACAACCACAGGTCACCTGTGCCAAAGGTTAACATCTGAATTAGCGTTCTATGACCAACAGTAACTGGTTAGAATAACACCTACAAGACATTTAACAGATGATAGCGAGCTGGAGTGACTAGCCTGGCAATCAAATCAAGACTAGTAGTCCATGGAATAGGGAAAACAGTTGGAAAACTGAAAACATAAGAAGGATCTTATTCTTCTCCCATTTGTTCCCGGTTTATACCACTGTACCTGTACTGAGTGCCAAGAAGTTACTCTTAATTTACACTGTTGTTAGTAAGTGGGGAATCAGGAACAAAATATTTAATCTGGAACAAAAAGTGAACCTACATTTTCTAGGCTATCTACCTTAATAAGCATCAGCTGTGAGTCAGGTCTCAGCTGGTAGATGCTAAAATCAATTTAAGGGATTTAATTAGCAAATCCATCACAAGCAGTATAAATAACAGCTAGTTTATAGATGCTGTGAAAATCTCTTGATTGCTCAGTCAGCACTAGCGTTAACAGGACACATCTGTTTGAAAATCCCCTTCAGGCCTGGAGATCTCATTTGACAAACTGTTTTTACTACAAGTGCATTATCCCTAGGCTCCAGCAATCAGGTTTTACAAAGGACTAACAAATATCAGTAGAAAAACCATACCTCAGAATGCAGCTAATTTCATTGAGGAACACTGTAAATAACTAACTGCAGTACTTTTCTTCTGTCTTAAAGATGCTTAAGTGAGAAATCACTTGCATTAACTCCTAAACAAATAAAACATATTAGCATATAAATGGGGGTTTACAGTAGGTAGGTATTTAAGAATTATGTATTCAGTACCCAAAGTAGTCTCTTTAAAAAACAAACATAAAAGATGGATCCTGCCCAAAGAGTTTATAATCCACCTTTGGACATTGTGCAGTGGGAAGAATGAAGGATGTTGGAGAGAGATGCTGAAGAGGATGACAACCTTAAGTGGTTATTTAGGCACACGCGCGCGCGCGCGCACGCACGCACGCACGCACGCACGCACACACACACACTCTTCTGCCATGGGTTTGGTGGGGATTTAAACCTGGGTTAGCTGGCTAGGCTGGATATATAGGTGTGAGCCCAAGCTGGTAACCTACCCACTTTGCAGGGAGGACACGGGCTAATCACGCACAGACTCTGACAGTCCTCCAATACTTTCCCACAATTCCATGTGGCTCATATTTTCTTACCCTCCACCTACTTCCTCCTTCTGCACCAGAAGTCACCTTTCAGCTTCTATAGTGTTTAACCCTCACATTGCACACACCTGGATACATTTCTATTGTGCTTTCATAGCACTTGAACAGAGGTGCCATCCAAGAAATTTGTCTACTAGTATGCTGCCTGCTGGCCAGATGCCAACACCAAGGTTCTGATGTGAGGTCAGTAAGACCCAAAATTTGGGAAATGTGCCTGAAATCAGCAGTGCTATGAAAACCTCTCCAAGAAGCTGCCAGAGGAGAGAGCTCTCTACAGAAATGGTTCTCAACATTTTTTATACCAGTAACCAGCTTGCTGCCTTCCTAACCTATGTCAGGGACCAGTCATTGAGGAACACTGCTCTAGAGGGCAGAAAGAAAAATCAGAGTCCTGAAGACTGCGTACAGGAAGACCCAAAGATCACAATAGTCAGTCTGGTAAGTTACTGCTAAGAGGCCTCTTCTACAATGAGTTTGACCAGGTACTCAGCACTTTAGCTTACTTTCCTGCTTATTGGGCTTTTGGGACTAGAAGAGATGGAGCAGATGCTGACTGTTTTAGGGCTCGATTAGGACAACCTCTGGCTGGAGTCACAGGTTCTCTTTGGGGAAGAGATTTGGGAACAGACCAGAGAGGATTTGGAAGAGGTACCAGCATTGCTATAGCTAGGTAAGATGTGGGCCACCCTATATGTTAATGTTATGGGGAATATTACAGCATAAGGGTATGGCTTTGCCTGTTTATGGCCAGTCTCATTATGTTAATGGCGGATGTTGTATGCTGTAGGGCGGACTTTGAAGGAACTTCCATTTTTCTTGCCCTCTACCTTGCTTCCTCTCCCAGCCCGTGATATCAAAGATGGATTACAAATGGGGGGAAGGGGGGTAAGTGAGATAACCAATATGCAACCAATGATTTAATGTGGCATGAAATGCTGCATGCATATAAAGCAGGGATTATGAGTACAATCAGCATAACGCCGATGGGTGGACTGCACAAACATATAGACTATAGATCTTGCAGTATGGTTTTTTTTTTTTTTTTTGCATACTGGCACTAGAGTTAAAATATATATTTTCAGAGGCAGCCTAGCTATTAAGTCTGCTGCATGACTTGTCACAGCATGGAGTCCTGAGGAGTACCGAAGTCCCTCAACACCACATGTATAGCAGGGTACCAGTGCTGTGATTAGAAGGGGGAAGGTAGAGCATTACAAAGGCATATCTGAGGGTGATTCCATGCTGCTGCATCATATTTCAACATTTTGTATATTAGCACAATTTTTTGTCCATTCTGGGTTATGCTGCAGGAGAACTCGTCATACAAAAGGAATTCTAAATCTAAATGGTATGTAAAGTTTCTAGGCAGAGCAATCTTCTCACACCCCACTTTCTGGTTCACTAGACCCCATCCAGGCATTAATCTCCAAATCAGTCACCAGGCAACAAAAGATTTCCAAAACACAGGTGGATGGCTTTCTATTAGAAGCCAGGAAAAGGATTTTTTTTTTCCAATCTGACACAGAAGTTAAAGCTATCAAAATTTAGTATTGGACTAAATAAGTCTCTAAAAAACAATGCTTTGAATCAAAGATGCTGTTCAGACATTCAGCAATAAATATATACACTCCCGCAGTAACACATTATTTTCCTCTTAATTTCTACATTTAGTCTTGATTCAAAGAATCTACATTCAATTGTATCTAAAATTCATATTTTCCTTCATCCAGGGCAGGGGTATCCAATGTGTGGCCCGCGGGCCAGATTGCAGCATGCCAAAGGGTGCAGTCCAGCCCTTTGTGGGCATGGAATAAAAAAACCGCTAATTTAGTGAAAGAATAAAAATCATCCTACAAGACTTAAATATGATTCTATCATATACTAATATCCAGTAATGACAATGTCCTAAAACTACTGGAAGACCACTCGGCTTCATTTTCAACAAGTGACTCTAAAGATGCAGCAAAGGTATCACCTATCATGTACACCATGAAATCAAAGAATCTTAGGGCTGGAAGGGACCTCATGAGGTCATCTAATCCAACCTCCTGCTAAAACCAGGACCACTCCCACTAAATCATCCCAGCCAGGGTTTTGTCTAACCGGGCCTTAAATATCTCCAAAGACGGAGATTCCACCACCTCCCTAGATAGCCCATTCCAATGCTTCACCACCCTCCTAGTGAGAAAGTTTTTCCTAATATCCTACCTCGACCTCCCCAGCTGTAACTTGAAACCATTGCTCCTTGTTCTGTCCTCTGTTACTGCTGACAACAGCCTAGCTCCCTGCTCTTTGGAGCACCCCTTCAAGTAGTTGAGAAACATCATTTTTAATGTGCTTGTATTATAAACGATCAGGATAGTGTCTAACTTATAAAGTCAAATTCAATGCAGCAATTATGGCAAAAGTAACTAATTCTATGCGTACAGTTGCAAAAGGACATCCTTACTGATTTCTTTGTTTTTTGTTGCAGGCACTAACTGACCAGAAAAATACATAATTGGTTTCAAAATGACCAAGTTTACAGCGTGGCTTACATCAGCAAAAGGAATATTAATTACATAAACTGAAAAGCTTTGGAACATAAAATACAGTGTCAGATAAAATGTTTAATTAGTCATGTTTATACTGTATTTTAAAATATTAATTTATGCACATATTTAATGGGTAGTTGAAGTTGTTCTGTGCTGATGCGCCAGCACTCTAGTATTGTAGTGAGAATATCAGTAATACTCATTTGCCTATAAATAGCAAATAACACCCTTACTGTGTTTTCCAGGATAATTACAACACTGAATTCTTGTTGGCAAATTTACAGAATAAAAGTTGTTTTAGATGTTTCTGAAATTAAATCATCCTAAAACCTAACTTGAACTACAGGGAGAAGACCTGATTTTAAACTGATCTACTGACAATGTTTTTATTTTTACTACAAGAAAGTTTCTGGCACAGCAGTAAATATTGCTATTGCTAGATTATGGTGATATTAGATATATAGATTTGTTTTGCCAATGGGTGTGTTTGTAACGAACTCATCAACATAATGTATAAGCACTGTATTTTCTACAAATTGCTATTAGGTGGGTACTTCCTTAGAATAGCTATATACAAAATTCAGTCAAGCAGTATTTCTTTGGATAACTGGCTCGCTTTTTATGAATACTTTAAAAGGATGTATATTTTGCCTGTGTCTGTATAATACAGAAATAATCTTGGAAGCAGCACGGGAGGATGTTGCTCCCTTTGCTCTTTCAAACTGCACCGTTCCTAACTATGAAGACAAAACCTGCGTTAAGGAAAACAAAAGATAACATCTATTTCCTGGATTAGTGTGAAGCAACATAATCATCATCTTTGATTTGTACTGCTTTATTTCTTGCAATGATTAGCCAAGATAAGGATAAACATGAGAAATCAAAGTGTGCATGGAGCGTGATTTTTTTTTCTTTTTATTACATAGCAGGGGGAGGGGGAGGATCATTGGGTCTCTGTGCCTCAGTTTCTAAATCTATAAAATGAACACCACCTGTTCTTTCTATAATTTATTAATGTTTATAAAATATTTGAGGCCCCCTCGGATGGAAGGCGCTATAAAAATGAAAAGAATGGGTGTGTCTGGAAAGATTCTTCAGCAGCCGCAAAGATTTAGATCCACTTTTCAGTTCCTCTTGAACTTACACTCAGTTCAAGGGTAGAGTTTTAATTGTTTAAAAACCAAACTCCTGTGGCTTAGCCAGACAGCATGATCTGCCCTAAGGCTTCTGAAAAATGTCTCTCTCTCAAATATACCTCATACTTTTGTTTTCATGCCCTTGCTTCAATTTTTCTCTAAATAATTACTAAATAATAAATCATAAATTACTCTAGTCAGTCAGTCCAAGTAGAACCAGATTGATCTGACCTTAGTGGAACTCTGTAAAGAAAAGAGGGCTAGCTACACGGCCGGGTCCCTTACTAATTAAAACAGACCCTCTTCCAAAAGCAACCTCATTCTCATTCTCAGGTTGGATTTGCCAACCTATCAGACTGACATTTAATCTTGGCTGGTTTTGCCTCTTTGAATTTCAGTCAGAACACTGTAGTGGCTTCTCACAGACCCAGGCCACTGGCTGTAGGCAGAGTGCCATCAGTCTCCAATCCTGAAATTAAAGGTAAATCCAGTCATTCTAAATTTGGGCTCAATGTAGTTTGGAGAATGGTGGGTCCTAAAACAATCTTATACAAGGATGCAATTTAACTGGGTCAGGTCAGGAGAATCCATCTGCCAAGATCTAATCATAATCTGATCCTGCCTGGATGGAGGAGAGACGAGGATGCTTTGAGGCGTTTTGTGGCTCAAAGTGGAGCCATGATGTGAAAACCCCCATTTCACTTAGAGGTAGTGTAAGATGCAGTGCAAGAGTAATGCTAGAGGTTTTGTCTCCAGCGCAATCACAAGGGTGGCTGCAGCACTTGTAGACATATCACCAGTTGTCTTTAATCTAGCTAGCTCAAATAACATTAGCAGTGAAGGACGGCAAGGCTGACTAGCTGCTCAAGGACAAACCCAGGATCCTGGGTGGGCTTACATAGGGCGTGCTGCGAAGGCTTCACTGCTGTTATTTGAGCTAGTTAGCTAGATCAAAACTAGCCACGCTGCAGCAACAATCAAACTGCAGCATAGACGTATCCTGTGTTGTTCCTCAGCTCAATGTGACTTTTGTTCCTAAGATCAGAGTTTTTGGACAGCGAGGGAGCTAAGTTGTTAGTGTACAAAGGCGCACAGAGTGAGAAAATAAATCTCAGATATGATTGGTTTCATTTAGCCATCCATATCGAAAAGGAATTAGAAAGGAAAAATGGTGAGCAAGTAGCCTAAAAAGGATGATTTGTAAAGCAAAGAACGCTACACAGGAGCAGCTAGCTTGCAAGCTAACAGTCACCAGTTTCCCTCAAATAGGATATCGGTTCAGATAAATACACTCACTGACTTTTGACTTGTAGAAATGTGGAGATTCAGCAATCGCCTTTCTGCAGTAACATGCTCCAGGTGTGGGAAGTGAGCAGTAATGCCGCCTTATTATTTATTATTGGTTTTGTGGTAGCAGTCGTGATCATGACTCCTACGTGCTAGACAACGTACAAACATATAATAGAAAAAACTTAAAATTTTGGCCTATGATGAGACAATAGATGGATAACAAACAAATGGGGAGGGAGGAGTGGAGATGTATGGTAACACGGAAGCTATCAATAACAATAACTAGAGCCCTGCAGATCAGCAGATGTCCCACGTTATAGCCATGGGTGCGACGCAGAAAGCCGTAGACCTTTTCTTGCAGATGCAGATAAAATGCAGAGCCACAAATCTGTATCTGCACAGGGCTCTACCAATAACCAGCAGTTTCAGCACACGCTAAAAACCTAGCTATTGCCTCAGACAATTATAATACTTCCAATGACCTTTGAGAGGGCAGAGTGCACACACAGAGTAGCAGCCATCACGCCTTTAAAATTGCCAGCTCCCTCAGACCTCACATGATCCTATGCCAAAGGGCTTGCTACAGAAGTGCCTCTTACATATGAGAGATTTAATAACCACAGCTGATCTCTGATCTGATGGGCACTTTTTGTAGGGAGAAATGACATCACCCCAGTTTCAGCATTTTCTGTCAGTTGATGCCAGGGAGAAATCAAGTATCTGGATTGGAATAGGGGAAGAGAACGCCAGAAGAATCCCCTACAGCCTTTGAATAATTTCTGAAAACATACTCAGGAATTCAGCACCATTATGCCCTAAAAATATCCCAATCTTTTATTCGTATAGAATTGATATTGACTGTGCCAGGCATTTATATATGCAATAATTATAACAAAGAGGATTAACATTCAATAAGGCTCCAAAGGAAAAAAAAATACCCTTGAACAAAATGTAGGCAACCTTAGCGAGTCAAGAATACCATTTATTACACTAAGGGATTTAAAGATTATGAAAGGATTTGAACCCATCTGTCACATTTGGCCTGGTTTCATTTTGGGAAGCTTTCTTAGCAAAACTTCTCTAAAAAGCTTGTCAACATATGACTATTTTTAGGTGATCTAATTTTATATGCTGGCTTTGATGTACTGTCTTCCTAAAGGGAGAGATTTACAAGCAGAGGCATTAGGAATGTTGAGTCCGCTGAAGCTGAAATTAGTAATACAGCACGCTACAGCAGAAAGGCAAAATTGACATGCAAAATTGAATGATAAACCCAAAATATAGTAGCAGGATATTTTCCAAATACAAGTACTTGGCATCAAACAATTTGTTGTTTATAAAGAGCTGAGTTCTGCAAGGAGAAATATATTGGAAGTTATAGGAGATAATGGAATAAGGAAGGAATAACTAATACAAACAGATTTGTACAGCCATCTATACTAGGGGTTTTTTTTGGGAAGACATCTATAACCATGCCATCAAAGTGCAGATATCCATGTACTTCTCCTTCAAGGAGTTTATTGATATACTGAAAAGGCAAGTGGAGCCTGAAATGTACATGCTCCCAAAAAGCAGGCAGAAGCTCTACATTAAAATTGCTCTCAACGTAAGAATGACAATCAACATTTACTTAATCCACAATAAGTATTAGTTTAGATGCTTATCTACCTTTTTTTTGTCTTTGTATGAGTGCAATTTCCAAAATGAAATCTCACTGTATCAGGTACGTCATATGTTTTAACTTTTCAGTATTCCTAGGTGACATTTAACAGAACCCCAGCTGCTTGTGAAAAGTCAGCCCCAACATAACCTCCTGCTGCTGTAAAAGGACACAACTGTACTTTCATATTAAATTATAATAATCGTTTTATTTTAAATTACAGTGTCGTTTGTCACTCAATTTCTACATTCTATATATACTGGAAATGGTCTGACCACCTCATTACTTTAAAGGGAGTCTGACAGGACAAAAAGTACTGCAGGTTTTTTTCTCTTGCACGCAAGAGGAAAAGTGGTGTTGCCAATACAACTGTTGTGTCACTTAAAAGCTGAAGGACTTGCAATTGTGAACATCTGCAGCAATTATTTTTAAGTGTACACATTTTGCACTGTATTTGTAATCAGATCTCACTTCAGGAAGAAGGGGTTGCTTACCTGTAACTTCTGTTCTTCGAGATGCGTGT
>ML685816.1:2394922-2433160 GCA_007922175.1 Pelusios castaneus
AGAATTAAATAAGATTTTTTTGATAGCTTGAAAAAGGATGATAGATGGTTCTAAGAAAAACTGGGAGATAACCGGTCTGGATATAAAACATTCCTAAAATCAGATAGTATCCTCAGGACCAAACCCTCAATTTTCTGGGCTTGGATTAGGGTTCCAGAGAGCCTCATTTTCCAGGTGAGAGGTGAAGATTCCAGAGAATATGGCTCACCAGGATACAGGTAGGATTCCGGAGACTAGGGCTCGCTGGAATAGTGTTAGGGTTCCAAAGAGCAAGGCATCCTGGACTAGAATTAAGTTCCAGAGAGCTGGGACATGCAGGCTAGAGCTAGGATTTCAAACAGTAGGGCTCCTCAGGCTAAGGTTCCAGAGGTCAGGGGCTCCCAGAGCTAGGGGTTAAGGCTCCATAGTTTAGGGCTTTCTAGAACAGGTTAGAGTTCCACAGATTAGGCTCCTTAGAGAAGGATTAGGTTACCGGAGGATAAGGCTCCTTTGGTAGGGTTAGGGTTCCAGAGAGTAGGACCCCCAGGCTACAGTGTTCACTATGAGATAGCAAAATCTGGAAATCTCTTACTTGTGTAATGTTAGATCAATCACCACCACCACCATGTTAAAAAAGACAAAACCAGCAATAACAAAATAGCTGTTATTCCAGCTATTTAGTATTCAACCCTTGGGTTGGGGGCATTTTCTTGATTTTAGTAGAAGAAATGTTTTACTGAGTTACTTCATAACTTTAGGCCAAAGAAATTTTCCAACACAACCATTAGCAACTTAAAAGAATTTCAAGAAAGACAGAAGGCAAGCTGATCCGTTTTTCCCATTAGTTGCAATATAGAAAGAAATGTGATTATACCTGCTTCATCATAGGATACAGTCAACTTTTCCAGCATTTCTTGATCAATTGACAGAATCTGCTGTTCCAGGATGGTTTGGTAGGACAACACACTATTCTCTTTGTCTTTCTCATAGTCTTGAAGATGTTGTTTCAGGACTTCAGGCAGGCGGGACTTCACGTATTCTGCTGCTGACTATACAGAAAAGAAGAAAATGCCTCAGTTAGCTCCTAGCTCATACCTTTTCTGGACAGCTTTATCTACATTCCCCTTATAATCTATCCTTCCCTGTCACATAAAATCTTCTAAAATTTAAGAGTTAAGGTTCCTCCAACATATTTCCTTACACTGTAAACACTGAAAGGAAAGAAGGAAATCAGGTAAAGATAACATTCACACTTAGTACCACCATCCCCCAAAAGTGCCAGAACCATGAATCAGATCCCTAAAAATCATGATATTATGTATTAAATCATACTTCTTGGTCTAACTTCTGATTTTTGAGTTCTTTCTGCCAAACCCAATGTAAAAGTCACCACTGTACTGTTACTGACTTTCACAAATGTATTGCAAGTGATGTGATTTTGTCCCCTGCTGCAGCAGTTGTTGCTAGAGAATCCATCTAAGATCAGGGTTCCATGGTGCTAGACAGTAAGAGACAGTCTCTGAGCAAATAACTTAAAATCTTGTGCAAAGCCTAGTGGTGAGTTTGTGACACAAGGTATGTTAACACAGCAAAGAAAAACGTGTGGCTGGCCTCTGCCAGAAAACTCAGCACACGGGGTTGTTTCATTACTGTAGACTTCCAGGCTTAGGCTGGAGCCAGGGCTCTAGGACCCAGTGAGGTTGGAGGGTCCCAGAGCAGAAGCTACACAGCAACGAAACGTCTGTGCAGCCCGAGCTCTGTGAGCCATGTCAACACACATGGGCCAACTGAAGGTTTTTCTTTGCTGTGTAGAGATACTCGTCAGGGCTGGAAGCGGGCGTCAAACTAACTACCTACAAGGGCTACCAAACATGGATTAGATTATAAGAGTCTTTTTCCTCTACTCTTTGGGTAATATGCAGGGGAGGGAACCTGGGACCTTTGGGAGTAAAAGTGTGAGCCTCTACTAACTGAACTACAGCCCTAGGTCTTACCAGCATGCCTTCAGCAGCTGTCTTAAATCTTCGTATGTGCTTTAGCCACTAGAAGGTGACAACCACACTGCGTTAATGTGGACATCTGCATCTTGTAATTTGGCAAGTTCCTTCCAAAGGATAATGGCCTATATTATTTATATATACAGATTTAGTGTCTGGACCATCTTTTTGTTCAGTGTATATACAGTGCCTAACACAATGAGATATTGGTTCGTGGCCTGGGCCCCTAAATGTTAATGTATAATAAATTAATAGTTAATTTTAAAAAATGATATAAAAAACCCAAAAGTTTTCCAGATGAGACACCCTTAAGGAAACACACTAAAAGGGGGGGAAAAAAAAAACAACCCAAGTACTTCACATTGGAAAGACTTCTTGTATGAGGAATTTTAAAATACTTAAATGCATTTGTCTGCAAAAAGTTGGATGGCCAGTGTAGAGAGTGTGATGGACACAGTTACATTGGCTATCTGACCTTTCGCAATCAAAAATGTTTAAGTGTTTTATAACACTATAACAACACTTTCTTGTGTACTTGTGCACTTCTATTAATGTAACTGGGAGTTATACACATTCATCGATGGACGGACTATATCCCCTAGAGAACTGAAATTAATCAGCAATACATTGAAATGACTGGAATAATCTCTAGTTGAGGCATATTTGAATTCATGAGCAGGAAGTTTATGATGTAACATTAGGTTTGGGTAATTCCGTTACTGTTACCCATGTTTAAGCAGTCATTTACAATAAAAACAGCTACATTCTCTCTCTCATCCATCTATAGACTGGACTAATGACTTACACAACAATGACTAATTAGTCCTATATAAACTTAAAGCACCCTTCAAATCACACAAAGCTATCACTTTTCCCACTGTCGAAATGCACTTATCTCTAGGACGGATGGTAGTTGTAGCTGATTAATAGCATTCAAAAACACTATATAAGAGAAAATAAAAATAAATAAATAAAAATATTACTGTATGCCCAGTCCAAGCCAGCAAGATGGCACCAATATACCAAATTAGGGGGCTTTGAGCTAAAATTTAACTGGCAGTCTATAATGACTGAATTTGTGTCCACATCACTATCAATATTAAAACCAATTGGTTCTCTTATCACTGGTGTCAGCAGCGACTCTCAGTTACTCTGTTGCTATTAGAGGCAATTCTTCAGATGAAGGATGAGGTACTTTGGTGAGCTGGTGGTGGGGAAGGCTGCTCTCGTATCTCTTCTGTGGAGAAATACAGGCTAGCTTTCTGTTCTCCATTGCTGGCACCTTTCATGAACACCACACTCACTCTAACAGAAAATTCTTCTCTCTTGGCATGTATTTTTTGCTCCTTTCATACTAACACAGCTGAAAGGAAAGATGCAGCAAAAGCCATTGCTCAGTGCTTCAGCTTCATTGCCAGTACCAGAAAAAGAAGAAAATATTAAAATCTATCTGGCTTGGGACTGACCTTCTTTAGATCTGCACATACACACTTCCCAGATTTATTTTTAGTATCCCTAAGTCCCTACGTTGGTTAAATTACATCTTAAAATATCACTGAAGTTGCTTTCAATTTTTCTGAAAGCTAGGGTGTGCAGAATAAATGAAATTATTCCACAAATGTATAAGAACTCACTATATAAATACAACGTATGTAATGCTATGTTTTAATAGTCATTTCACACAGCACTAGAAGGCCAAAAGATGTAACATAAATTAGCCCCTCCCCATCTTGGTGTCAAATTCAGGCATTTACATTTCATTTTTACTTGGAAAATAATGTATGTTTTCTTTAGAGATATTTTTGTATTATCTCTATTAAGACAATTCTAAAAGAGGATACAAATAACTGAATTTTGGCCAGAAAATCCTCTTTAAAACATTCATACATTACATAATAAATGTATAATTCTTATCAAGATGATTGTACAACCCCTTCAAAACTGGCCAAATTGAGATATGCCATTTCAGTGCATGTTGGTGTAATCTGAAGCTTACATAATGCTTCAGCATTTACTTTAACTTGGGTACATTTTTGAAAGGCACAGAACAAAATTAGGTGATTTATATTTCCAAATACTTATTAAGAAACCACTGTCAGGCTGAGCAGGGTATTCTTAACAGGGTAGAATTTATACTTGTCTTTAACTTTCTAAGACAAGACAGGCGGACAGACACCACCTAATTATTTAAACAAGCAATGACATGACCACATGAGAGACTACTTACAGGGTGACCTCAAAACAAAATCTCAAGGGCAGCCTAAAACAGAAATTGAAACATTGTTGAAAAAAATCCCATGCAATCTTTCACGTACAAAACAGTTTTCTTAAAGAGGAAGAAGAAAAACATACAGATCCAGCAGCCTTTACATTTTACATCTATGTGGACATAAACAAACAAATAATAAAGTTTGACAGATGATCAATCTCTATAGGTTTAAAAAACTGAGTACAACTATGATCACACTAAAAACATTTCTTTTAGTCACATTTCCTACTCACTGCAAAAACAACCGAAATACGGTCAGGCGAGCAAAGAAATATCTTCACGCGTCATTGAACTGAAGAGGAAAAATACTTTTTTTCAAGCTCTACTAAAACGACAGCATTTTCTTTTTTATTGGGTGTGGGGGGAATAACTGGCTTCCTCAGTGCCGTAACAACAACAGTTTGTGCTCCATACATTTCTACAGCACACAAGTCTTGAAACTGATGGATCCTCAGTGTTTGCCTTTTAAGCACAGGAAAACACTAAGACAAATGCATGCTCCCATAATAACCACCAGCAGAAGTTTCAGCTCAAAAGACAGTTTTCATCTACTATTTTAGCTAGAGGAGTGCATGATAGCGACAGGACTAAGATGAATCAAGGGTGCAGCAAGGAAAAGCAGGGCCGTCCCTGGGAGGGGGGCGAACGGGGCGATCGCCCCGGGCCCTGCGGTTACGTGGGCCCTGTGCTGTCCCGCTCCCATTCGGGCAGTGCGGGACCTGCACCGTGGCCCCCCCACGGCCACACTCTTCCCTGCTCCCCGCTGCCTTCGGCAGGGAGCCGAAGGCAGAGGGGTGGGCAGGGAGCACTAAGCCCAGCCCCTGGGCGAGCCCTCCCCACCCCCAAGGCGGAGCAGGCAGGCCCAGGGGCGGGGCAGGTGGCCGGGACCCACCTCTGGGCCGGCCTGCCCCATGCGGCCAGGGCCAGCCCTCGCCAGAGGGCTGCCCTTGGCCGGAACCGGCTCCCGGTGGTGGCCTCAGGTTCCCGGCTGGGGCACCGGCCGCAGCAGCCTGGGGTGCTGGCTGCAGCCGGCTCCCCCCACCAACGGCCCCCCTTTCCAGGGCTGGGGCTGGAGCCAGCGGCCTCAGCCTCCTCGCCCAGGCTGGCTCCCTGGGGGGGGGTGGAGCGGCCTGACTCCCCTCCAGCATGGGGGGGCGGGGCCCAGCCTAGGCCAGTTGGCCCTGGGCCCCGCTCCCCCCACAGGACAGCGCTGAGGAAAAGAGAAAAGAACATTTAAAAAATAATGAGAAATACGGCTGAATTATGTTACAAAATAATTTAGATCAGATCTGCAAGTTCTTCTGTTATATATATAATTTAAACCTGAGAGGTTTAACACAAACCTCCTGAAACTTTGTCAGCGCCTTGCCCTGCATGAAAGGGTATTTCAGACGGCCAATATTCTGTAGTACTTTCAGCAGTCAAGGTTTCATTGCCCTCGGAGGAAGCTGTATGCAGTGACAATCTGGCAACAATAAAAGCAGCACATACTTTAATTTACTTCTGTCTACCTTGAAATTCATCTTTGTTACAGTAGCATATCATTAAACTTCTGACAGCTGCTCTTTGGCTCCAGGCTCCTTGGAAAAACATGTCAGAATGCATACACTTGCCCAGGAGGGAGGTGTGGTGCAGTGGTTCTCAACTTTTTGTGGGTTGTGAAATACTTGTCAGCATATTGAATCTACAGGACACACTAGCCCACTCTCTCAGGCCCAATCTAGCCATCTCCCCACGACACACTTACCGCTGGGTGGTGACATAGTAATGTGTCCCGACACAGTGGTTGAGAACCACTGTTGTAAGGAGTTGAATTACAGAACATTTAAGCCTGGGTTGGGCTATAGTCTGTTTACACTGTGGCAGGCAAGCTGTTAGTGCAGGCTTCAACAAAATTGGCTCCCAACTAGGCGCCAGCAGTTTTATTTTTGGTCACCATTGCATTTCCACAGCGGAGCTAGGAGCCAGGCTACAAACCCTGGTTTCCATGATGATCTGGTTTTGTCGAGCCCTGCTTTAGTGGAATTTTTGCTAGCATTGACGACAGCAGTATGTGCAATTTTATACTTAAAATTCTTATTAAAAGAAGGGAGGAGGCATTTTCACTCCCTGAAGAGTTAAAAATATGAGAGAATATGGTACTCATGAAACTGAGGGAGTAAGAAATACTACTAGCTAATACCAGACACAGTATGGGTAGGAACTGTGTAAACTACCATACAGACAGTTCTGCTAAGACACTTTAATCCTGACCAGACACCCCGACTAATCTAGTCCTAGGTAAGGAAGCCAGACAAGACAGACTCTTTTGATGGTTCTGTGATGTAGGCAAGTCTATAAGACTATGAAGCAACCACAAAACATATTTCCATTTGTATTACAATTTGAACCCAGGTTTCTAGAAAACAGCTAGTGTAGAATCCATTTCATTACTACTAGACTCCTTCAAAACTGGTTTCCCGTCTCTATGCACTGTAGTCCTTGATATGGTGCCTTGTAAAAAAGGAACAACGAATTTGTTTGTCATCAGACAATGTTATAATTCAGTCTTACAGTTCCAAATGACCTCAGTGGGAGTCTGTCTGCACATGAGGCAAAACTAGAAAGGAATGGTTCCGTATCTTACCTTGATTCAAACAAATGCATCCACAATAAACTAACTACTTTCTAAAACTGATTGTGTGTAACATGACAGGTTTTAATTAGTTGTACTGTGGATTAAATGCAATAAATATTCAAATTCCTGTGCGTTATACTAAAACAACTCTCTAGCAACTTTACTAATTTTGCTTCTATCCTGATTGAGACATTAAGGCTTGATCTTGAGGGAAGCTCAGGTTGTTCAGTGATGCAGCTGCACAAGAAGATATATACTGGATTTATTGAAGCTTCTAGCAAGTTCTTATACAACCTACGGGTATATAAATCAAGTGAAATAACACTGTGCACTGAAGTAATCTGAGAAAATATTTTCTGTGAAAGGTCAAGTCTTTGGCTATTTTTCCAGATGTGATATACAATACTAGACAATTTCGTTCACCACTGTCTATGAAACATGACAGATTCCTTATGTATGTCTATAAAAAGATTGGAAGCCACTGGGCATATGTAAACAATGGTAGTCTTGTTCAAAGACAGCTTGCCATTCTATATCTATTCGCAACAGTCCACAGTTTATAATAACTTGACTTGTCATTTAGTAAAAAGCTAGAGAAACAAGAAAAATTATGATCAGGAAGAGCCTTGGGATGAAACCTTGTGATTTGGTTGTTTGAATCTGAGGAAGATACACCTCAGTTCGAACAATGTTGTAAAGGACAAATCCTCTATCCCAGCATACACAATATGAGAGAACCGTGAACTCAGGAATCCTACCGTACTTAGCACTGACCCATACATCCTCAATTCTCACTGCTACATGGATTTGTTTAATTCTGTCCCCAAAACCCATAGATGTCTTGATCCGATTTTGACTGCCCCATGACATTCAACATTGTGGCGTGTTTAGGAAATTCTTACTGATTAAATGGAGTGAGCTGTTGAATTCTAGTAACTTCCTGGTAATGTGTTTTGGAGAAATCCACTTCAGTTCCTTCCTCAAACAAATCACTGCTTCAGAGGCACAAGTGAGAAACAAATTAATGGCTCATTTCTAGGATCAACTGTAGTAACCCATGATTTGCTTGTGGTAGAGGATGTATCTGTCCATTCATCCCAATAAACGAAAATGCAGCAGCTTGAATTCTCACTGGGTTTACCTACATTTCTAAATGCCCCCATTCCAATTTCACTCCAAAAGTACCTAACTGATTTTAAAGTATCTTTTATATTTACACACATAAAAATGTTTTCTAGTTAAAACTGAAGTCAATTTTTAAAAAACCATGCAGAGAGGAAAGCAGAGGTTGCAAAATCATGTATTTTCCTTCCATTCACTTTGAATCAACCTAGATTAAAATCACCGTAGGCTGTGTCAGCCTGTGTAATACCCTGAATCCCAAGAGTAATTCGTGTTCCTCCAGTTACAGTTTTTCCATGTCATATCTGTTTACTTGATGAAGAATCTTTATTCAAACTGAAAATGCTTAAAAATCCATACTAACTCATTGCTGAAGTTTGGTCTGATTTTCTGTAGTGTAACTGTTTGAGAAACTCATTGTATGTGGGTGAGTGAAAAACTGAAACCGTTAATTACCAGGTTTCTTCATAAATCTATTCCAAAAGGCAAGTTGGAATGGATCAGAGAAAAGTCACCCTGTTTTACTACGGTAGATTGTCAAACATTGGTAGTGAGGCATTTAGGAACAGGACAGCCTAATGTCTCATATTTCACATTTCAGACACTGTACCCATCTTTTATATATTTATGGGGGCTGTCCTACCTACCTCTTGCTAGTACTATAACTTGCTCGTGACCTGTTTGGGCAATACCTAAAACTAAAAATAATAGTTGAATGGATCTTGATATTGTCCACACAATGACTAAAAATCTTAAAATGGAGGCAGGCAGAGACATTATATAGAAGATGAGGAGAGTATCTGACATGTGAAAAGACAACTCCATATGTGTAGGAAAGTTACATGCTTCTTCATTTTTGTCATATTCTGCACAGATTGCTGAAGCTCAAAAGTTTTTATGGCCTGGAACTACCATACCAATCTGTTCAACCTTTACAATTTAGAATCTTTCACTGAGGCAAATTCATTGACCTTGAATATTTCTCACACATGGAACAATCAAGCAAGTCTCATTACACCACACATCAGAATAAAAAAAACTCATCTGTGGCAAATCTTCTCAAACTGACAATGATCTGGGGATCTGATCTGCTCATTGCAAACTCTTATTTGCTATCCTCCATCACCACTGACAGATGGTAATGTGATTGCTGAATATATAGAGCAACTGGGTAGGAGGAATACAACATATTTGTCATCTGCTGAATTACATAATTTTCCACTCACCATTGAGAGACTCTCTTTTCAAAAAATCAGTAGTTCCAACATCAAAACCATAAATACTTATTAGCAGAAAAGACACATCCATGAGCACACTTGTAAATGGTTTCATGTACAGAAACTGACCACAATACTTTATCGCAAACTGTGTTCATTAAAAAGGTAAATGTTAAGCGACCCTTCAGAATCTGTGAAAAATGAGTGTGCCATTTTTACTGCAACAGACAACAGTTATTATAAACTTACTCAAAAGGCAACAGAAGAATCTAATTACCTGGAAGGGAGGTCATCATTTATAAAAACAGATTTCCAATGTAGAGCACTGGCAGAATGAAGAATCTCCATCCAGTGATTTGCAGGAAACAAAGCAATACCATAAATTTTGTACTCTGTAGGCATATAATTCACTGTGTCTCCCCTAGCAGCTTGTGTTGATTGGATTGCGAGAGGGGAGGGTTTTATTTCTGAAATTTCTTCTACTACAGACTAATTACATAACCAATTATGACTTTAAAACATAACCAAAATTTCTCCCTTAATTTTTCACCCTGTTTTTCTTTCTTCATATGTTTCTCTCTCTGTAAAGGATCTGTATAGGAACCCTGGGCAGCCCACTCCCTTCATGTCCACAGCAAAGCTAACTTCTTCCTAAGAGGACTTCTATTTTCACTGCTATCAGCGATTCTGAGCAGTACCTTCATCAATTACATTAAACAGCGATTCTGAGCAGTACCTTCATCAATTACATTAAACATTTGGAAAGCTCTCAGTTTAACTATAAAAGACAACATCTAAAAATAACAGAATCCTGTGGCACTTTTAAAGACTAACAGATTTATTTATCGCATGAGTTTTCGTGGGAGAAAATCGCACTTTGTCAGATGCTTTGAAGATTTTCTCCCATGAAAGCTCATGCAATAAATAAATCTGTTAGTCTTTAAAAGTGCCACAGGACTCTGTTGTTTTTCTGCAATGGACTAACACAGCTACCCCTTTGGAACATTAGCTCTAAGAAGCTCACATGATCAAAGGAGAAGAGAGATGAGTTACAGATGGTCAACTTCAAACTTCCTCCTTCCATGTGGGGGAAAGGGAGGGCGGGGGGGGGGGGCAGTATTTACCCCAGGTGTTGAAATTAGGGAGTGGGTGTTTTAATTGACAGAGGGGTAGGATTGAGGGGTGACACTGTGAGAGCAAAGATAGGCTTCATTACATTGTAACAAAAGCTGAAAAATGTTTCACAACCATTTTATTAGATTTACCATGTTTTAAAGGCACACAGATTAATATTGGCTATTCAAGACTTCTATGAAGCACTACAATTACACACTTCTTGGTTCTTTTTTGTAATTTTGCACAACTCTGTTAATGAACTTCTTGATTCCAATGTGTTCATATTTGGTGGCTTCTCATGTGTCCAATACTTCCAGTCCTTCAACTGATATGCTCATTAGTTCATTCACACAATCAGGCAGAACACAGATGGCAGCAATTTCCTGCAATATCCTGGAAAAAACTTTCTGAATTAAGTTTAATACCTTTTTGGTTCATTGTACTAAAAATGGAGGGTTTTGTGTTTATTCTGAGATTGTGTTTATCTTCTCTCACCATATTCAAAGAATTTGCGTACATGGCTGATGAAAGCATCAACGCAAACATGCGTAAAAAATTAAGTCACTCAATACATTAACTTGTGTCAAAGATAGGCCAGTAGATGCATTTTTAGATTTTCAGGTTACAGAAGACAACCTGCATCTTAGAAGAATTAGATGAGTTTAAATTGCACTCTAAAAAGATTTCCCCTCAAACTAAAGCTTACATATATCCCTAAAGAAAAACCTTTGAATACCTATGATAGATGCTAGAGTACAACAGAAGAGAAATACAGAGAATTAGAACACCTGGGAATAAGTGTATTCATGTCCTCTTGTTATAATAATTAAAAGTGGTGTTCCTTGACATCTCAGAAGTGGTGCAGCAATATTGTTCTGTGCTACCATGAAAGTAAGATGGCTTGAGGACAGCCCGGGATTCCTGATACAGTGTAAACTAGGCCCTATCTACACTAGAAAATTTTACCAGTAGAAACGTTTGCTGGCACACAGCATTGCTACATCAGCAGAGCACACACAGCTGCCTTGCCACGCTGCACATCCTCACTGACAGACAGTGTCAGCAAAAGACACAGTACAGCCTGGGTAGACAACCCAGTGTCCCCTGAGCCATTGTCCAGCACACTGCCTTCTGCAATACACTCGGGGAATTATGGACTCTTTAGATCATGTTCTCATTATTCCCTTTCTTCCATCCCATATATCCCATAATATTTGTGCCATCTTTAAAAAGTGTCACATGCCATTTTTCAATCCCAGCATTTTGTCAGCGGAAATGTGGATTCTGCACAGATCAACAGAATTCTCATGTCAGTTTTAGAGACAGGCCACACAGTTCTTCTGTATTTGCCAGACTTCAGCAACTACCACTGCCCACAGAGGCCTAGTGCTGCGATGAAGATAAGACAACCAAGGAAGAAGAATGGATGATGAAAACAGTGCCTACAAACCACAAGGTGTTGTAAGCGTTTGCTGACTAGCTTCACATGGTGAAGCAGCACTTCTCAAAATCACACAATGAGCACTTAGTGGTGGAATCATGTTGCAGATTTAGGATGATCAGCAGCGGCTTCAGAACTTTTGGATATAGAAGGTCAAATTCTTGGAGTTTCATGATGAATTTGCTCCAGCTACCCAGGACCAAGATACCATTCTGAGAGCTGCTTCAACAGAGGTAAAAGTAGGTGGTGATCATGCCCAGAAATCCAGGCTGCACACTTCCACTCAATCAGTGGGCAATCAATTTGGTTCTGAAAAATGTGTGGTGGAGCCAGCTGTCAGCCTGATGCGTAAGGCCATTAAGCATCTCCTGAAGCACAGCACTGTGACTCTCAGCAATGTTCAGGAAGTAATAGAGGGATTTGTAGCCACGGGCATTTGTGAACTGTGATAGGATGGTAGGCAGGACACATATCCAGATTCAGCATCAGACTCCCACTCCTGGCCTCCCAGGCTAGTGCTTGGCATGCCAGCACGTGAATGGATAGCGCACCAACTTGCCATTCAGTAACGTTCCGGGTGCACACTGCTACAGTGCACTAAAAGTTCCACAGAGACCTTTGCCATCTAAATGGGATTATGTCAAAGTGCATTACAGAACCCTCAGTGAGCTGTTGAAGTGTCCACATGGGACATTACTGCACGACAAGCCAGTGTGCTGCAGAATCATATGCTAGCTTGCTGTGCACTAATGTCCCATGTAGACAAGCCCTCCGTACATTAACAAAAACGGGTATTTGTTCCATGGTTTACGCAGGTGCTGGTGGATCACCCGAGATATTTCAATGACACTAACACTGGCTGGTCAGGGAAGGGCATGACTCAGGATGGTGGGGTATCTGCCAGGTATAGCATGGAGCTCAACCACATGGAACAAGCATGAGAGGCTGGGTCCCAGATTTTCTGTTGGCCTCCCTCACCTGCTGGTACGACTACTGTAGCTCCTTCACCCAACACTGCTTCTCATCTTTCTCATAGTCCAGCTCTTGAACTCTCCACATAGACATCTTTATTCCCATGGTTACCCCACAGTTGGGTTTATGCTATCTCTTCTCTCCACATCCAAATTTCTTTCCTGATCCAGGCAGCAGCACAAGGATTAACTGAAGTTCATCTCTGTACAGAGCCATTGCTGTCTGTTCACAGAGGTGGGCTAGTAGATTTGCTTGCAAAAGAAAAGACATTTCCAAAATATGATAGGATCTGAAGAGGAGTAGGTTTTTATCACTGCGAGCCCTAGACAGAAGACTTTAAATCTGTGACCGGTGCAGATAGTGTCACTGTTACAAAGCTAGACACATTGTAGGACTATTGCTAAGTGGACTATTTTTACCAGTAATCCAGCATTCACGCTGCCATTTTACCAGCAGAAGTTTTGGTAAAGGATTTATGTTGCTTGAGATGGTTTTCTTTTGGAGAGAGAGTGAGTGTCAGGATTTTACAACAAATTTGCATGTGGATGTAGGCAATCTTTGCTGACAACTTCTGCCAGTCAAACTTTGTTGTGTAGACCAGGCCTTAGACTCATGGCAGATGCAATATCTTCTCACAATCTATTCACATTACAATGCAGGAAAAGTTTGTGTTGATTGCTGTAAATATCAAATCTCTGTCTTCCAACATATGTGCCACTCCAACTGATTTAAAAAAGAACTGAACATATGTATCTGAGTCCTGAATTTGGCACTAGATATTTAAGGTCTGATTATAA
Source organism: Pelusios castaneus (assembly GCA_007922175.1). Taxonomy (NCBI): domain Eukaryota; kingdom Metazoa; phylum Chordata; order Testudines; family Pelomedusidae; genus Pelusios; species Pelusios castaneus. The sequence continues at coordinate 2,408,450 of ML685816.1, forward strand.
TTCTCATGTCAATGTGAACCAGGAATAACTCAACTGATGTCAGTAGAATAACATTGGTACAAAAACCTTGTGAATCAGAAGACATAGATATTAACTAGATTTTAAGAGTCTGTTTCAGGGATGTCAAACTCATTTGCTATGGCAGGCCAGATTTGACTTAAATGTACTTCAAGTGGGCCGTACATACCATAAATTGAAATACTAGGGTACTCTTGCGGCATTACAGAGCGCGGTGTATGCGAGACTGTGCTCCGCAAGACCACCTTCTTTCTCTCTGTGTGGTCTTGTGGAGCACAGTCTTACATACCCAGTGCTCCATGATGTCACGAGACCTGACACACTTGGGGCATCGCGGAGCACTGCGTATGTGAGATCACACTCTCTCTCTCTCTTTGTGTTAGGGAGAAAGCGTGGTCCCAAAGAACATAGTCATGCACCAGATGGAAGAGATTCGCAGACCGGATGCATATGTTTGACACCCCTGGTCTATGTGATAGCAGAACATAATCTGTGTCTTGAGACCCTAAAACAGAACCTCTACATGACGTTAGAGGAAGCGTTAGGAATTTGCCCCTTTAAAGCAAAGAAACACGTTTAAAAATAGTTATGTGCCAAAAACACTTTAGAAAGAGCATTCCCTTAGATTTTTGGCATACTTAGCATACTTATTGTTCTAAAAAAAGTAGTACTTTCCCCATAAGAGAATATTCAAGAACACTGTAAAATATGTGTGTAAGGATTATACCATTTATTGTTGAACATTGCGTAATTTTTAAAAAGTCAAAAACAGTTTTCACTGTTTTAGACCAATGGTTCTCAACCTTTTGCAGGTCATGAAACACTTGGCAGCATATGGCGACCCTACACATCACACCAGCCCACCCACCCCAGGCCAAATCCGGCCATCTCCCTGGCTCTCCATGACACACTTACCACTGTGTGGCAACACAGGAATGTGTCCCGACGCAATGGTTGAGAACCACTGTGTTAGGATAGTGGTTCTCAACCTTTTGTGGGTCGACACATTTGGTCATGACATGCCACCCTACAGGACATACCAACCCACCCCTAGGCCAAATCCAGCCATTTCCCCGGCTTTCTGTGACACACTTACCACTGTGTGGTGACACAGTGGATGAGAACTGCTGTTTTAGACTAATAATTCACAGAAAAAGGATGATGCACGAAAGGTATCCAGAGTTCAGAAATTCCCTTTTACGACACTCCCAGTATTGGGCACTATTAACACCATTGTCATTCTGCAAAAAGTGCACACAATTCTGCAACAAAAAAACTTTAAACAACTTTAGCTTCACAAAGTCTTCAGTCAATCAGAAGTCCCATAATCATGTGAAAATTAACCTGGTTTCAAGAATATGTGACAAGTTTGAATTAGTACTCACACTGGATTGTCAGAGATATATTAAGTCCATAATTACAGTAATCCACAGCTGCTTCCGTTGTAGAAAATAATGAATTGACCAGTGAGAACCACTGTCCATGAAGTGGAAAGAAAAGGCCATCTGCTATAGAGCTTTCCTCTGATTTTATGCTTTGAGCACAGATAGCTTGATCTTCCTTGACACAGTCTATATGTGGATGTATGGCTACAAGCACTTCCAAATAATGATACCACAAAATGGAAAAGGTAAAGCTAACAAATTAATGCTAATGATTTATGGTTCTAAATTCTGTATTTTGGTTACTTCCCCACGGCAGCCCTTGCCACTTTTTCTTTAAATAGATTGTTTATTTAAATGTCCTAGGATAAAAAGCAAGGAAGTCAACATAATTTGTAATGTAAAAATTACATGCTCTGTCCCTCCCTCTCTCCCAAACATTAGTCATACAAAAATTTTCTATGTAATACCAAGCTTATGGCAGAACAGCTGTATGAGACTTAGGAAGCACATAATATCTGCTTCTACTCCAAGACATGGAGCAGAAAAGGCAGACGTAAACATAAAATAATAACTTGCATCTTGCATGATGGATATACTTCTATGCCACCTTTCCTCTAAATATTTCATTTTACAAACATTAATGAATTAAGACACAAACTTCACTGAGGATTGCCAACTTCCTAATTACTGAAATTCGAACATCAGGGCTAGGGCAATTGGGCACAGCAGGGTGGTAATGGCGAGAAGTCCACCCCTGGAGTGAAGGGCCAGGCTGGGGAAATCATGGTTCAGCGGGGTGTGGGTGGGGTGAAATAAACAGGATTCTCCTTCTTCCCCCTTGCCCCGCCACGCCCCCCCCTCCCCCAATGGTGGCAGCAGCATGGATACCTAGTTTGGAGCCTGGACCAGAAGCCAGCCTGCTCTCTCCATCACAGTAAGGAGACAAATACATACAAACAATTTAACGAATCATTTGAACAAAAGCTTTCACTAATTTGTAAAACAGTTCTAGGACGAGCCGTTTAGCAACTGACAGTGCAAGGTCATTATTACACCTCAAATTGCAAGCACTGTGGTCTCAAGTGATTGCTATGATACTAACACATTAATAACAACAATGAAGTCTCTGTTTGCTGAGCACCTACAGTTTTCCTTAATAAACCTTCATTCAGGCAGGAAGAACTTCAATCAGATGATTTCTTTCTTTACCATCAATATAACCAGCTTTAAACAATGAGGAATCAAATTATTTATTTCAGCACACAGGTGGAAGAGAAATAGAAAAAAGATGAATACATTTTGGTGAGATCGTATCAATAGCTAAGGCTATGTCTACACTTGAAAAATTAAGTTGACTTAACAGAGTGGCTACACTTTAAGTCAACTTAAGTTGAGACCTTGTTAAGTCGACTTAGCAGTAGACATAGCCGTCCACATTGGCTTTAAGTCAACTTAATAAGGTCGACTTAGTGCTAGTCCCCATCCACACTGGTTTTAAGTCAAGAAGTCGACTTATGGCTTAAGTCGACCTTCAGAGGTGGTGTTATTAAGTCGACTTAAGGAAGCGCTTAAGTCGACTTAATAAAAGTCCAGTGTGGACACGGCTTTGTGTAGGTTGACTTAAGTGTCCTTAAGTCGCCAGTGTAGACACACCATTACCATTGCAGGAGTGCTAAGGTTAAGATCTAGTACTCCAGTCAACTCTTGGTCCAGAGCTTTAGTCAAAGAAACATCATTTTTGTGTTATTTAACAATTGTGAATAAACCAGAGATAATTAGAGTGGAATTATTTCATTTGGGTAAATGAAACAATCAGTTCCACTGCATGGTAAGATACAGTAATGAATGAACTAAACAAATTGTTAAATATCCCCAAAACTGTAATAAAAGACACAAAGTATGAACTTGCAGTAATACTATTAAATTGTATGTTGTAATCATCACATTCAATAGCTTGTACTTTATATATCATACCTCCACACTATGCTACACCCAACTTAAGTAATTTCATCAGTATGAGACTAAAAGATACCAATGTGTCTGGGTTTGCTTCATATTAAAACTGAATGAGCAAACTCTAAAAAGTGAGTGATTAAATGTTCAAACAGCGTCTGTGCATTATCGCTTCACTCTGCAATTTCTCACTATTTTAAGAGCAGCCCCAGAGTGCATTAAATGTTCATGATACCACACCAAAAAACTTCAAAGACACAACTGGAAATTATTTTGCCTTTCCAGCAGAACCACCCTGAACGGGCTCCTGGTCTGAGGAGATAACAACCCAGCTTTGATTTCAAGCCTTTTGTAGTGCTCAATGTTTGTATATTGAAGTGACCCAATCTGAAGTTTTCAGATTTCACAGTGAGTCCTAAGATGATGGAATGCACGCAGCATTATTGGAAACATTCAGCAAAGCAATTGTTGGAACAGAACTTATCATTTTGGAAAATTCCCACAAATATTTTAATCTTTAGCTTCTAAAGGTTTTAACAGGAATTTAAATAGGGCTGAGCCAATATTTCTAAACTAAAAAAACAGGTTTAGCCTTCAGAGAGCCCAATAAAATGTAGAACCTGCTTTGTCAAGTCAAGCAGAATAGGGTTTGGCCTCCCTTCCTAATAAAGCAAGTGCTGCCAGTGACCTCAGAATTGCCACCTCTTTAATCTATGGAGCCTCGGCATACAGAGCAGAAGCAATCTGTTTAGAAACTGGTATTGTGAGTGAAGGAAAGCGTGTAAGGATACCAGTCCCACAGCACTGCTTTATGTGCACTCTATGGAAGTAAATTCTCTTGCCACACACATTACTATGGTACCTGGGCAGCTGAAGGTGAGGCAACATCATTTTCATTTTACAGTTGGGAAACTGAGTCACTGAAAGAAGTGGCTTGCCCTAGATCACACAGAAAGTTAGAGGTAGTGGTGAGATCACAGTTCAGGCCTCCGAACCCAGAGTCCTAGCCAGTGGCCCTATCCTACCCTATTATTAGCCTATTAAAAATAGGAAAACATTTACAAGGCAATAATTACAGATCCATAATACTTGTTCTGTCTCAGTACGAGTATTACATTTCTCTTATACTAACTGCTCCTCACACTTCCCATCCGTCAATCAGCTCCTGACTTTCTCCTTCTATTACATCTCACTTCCAAAACTAAGTATTAGGCAAAAGTGCCTGCAATCATTTAAAATTCAGACAATGTTAAAAAATCATTTAAAAAAAAATCTAAAGGCAGGTCTACAATGTGAGCCATTTTCAGTGGCAGTCAAAGGGAGATACGCAAGTTACTTTACTAACTTGCATATCTCTCTTTGACTCTGTTATGTCCAGAACGTCCATTGCACTGAGTTGAAAGGAGGGCCCTCCTTTCAACTAAGCATTACTCCAGTTGCCAGGGTGGTCTTTAGTGACCGACTTCCCAATCGACTGAAGGGGTCTTCACAGACCTGCTCTGTTGATCGGGAAGGTTGATCTGATGGTGGCAAATTTGAATACTAGCCCTAAAACGTTTCCACTTCATGTATCTTGGACAATAGAGGGGAAAAAATTAATGCCTTTGTAGAGGTTACTCTTAGTATCTCATGCATGTGCTTCCATCATCCTTTAAGAGCCAGTTGTGCATCCTTTGCTTTGGTGGAACTCCATAATCTTTCATCTTACCTCTGTTCAGTATTCTAATACATGGGTGTAACTTCTGGGAACAATAATTCTGCACAGATTTTTATCAAGGGCAGCAAAGTATAAGATTGTTCCTTAGGAGCCAGATGACACTATCAAATTACTTATCTCACAGTTTTTTCCCTTCAAAAATCCATTGAAATACCTGACTCTTTTGAATAAATTACTGATGTTTTTATGATTCTGTAAATAAGGTAAGCTAAGCTGCCTATGTCAAAGTATAAGGCAGTGGTGAGTGCGTCAAATCAAAAAGATCAATTTCTAAACAAGAGAGGTTGGGAGCAAACTTTTTCTTCACCAGTTAGCACTGAGCCTTTGTCTTCCTATATTTTGCATTCAGACAAAAACAGAATCCATACTCTCCAGTACTTAATACATTTTGTGCCAGACAATGGAACTACAGTGGTTTACACTAACTGAGGATGGCCCATTATTTGCACAATGCCACACTGTAAGTGCATATGGTACGAAATACTGCAGACCTGTAGTCCTAAAGCCTTATAATTCCACTTGTCCTGGCAGGGGATTTCTTTTCCACTGAATAAGAACTGAGTTCCTGTAAAACAACATAAAAAACATTCCTTTCCCACAGAACGCTAATGTTCTAGGACTGCATGTTAGATTAATAACAACATGTTCCTGGAATTAAGAACTTATATTTTAGGGAGGTATCTGGTACAGTACTGCGTAGACAAGAGAATATAAAACACAAACTAAGTAGTGGAAATATATTTTTCTGAAAAATGTCAGATCAGATGCATTTCAAGGTTTCTGAAGACAGAAAAAGGTTGTTCCAGTCCTAGCGGTGCCATGAAGGAGTCAAAGCTGGGAGTGAGGAAAGGAGATGAAAAGAATGGCCAGGAGTGACCCCTGAGTTAAGTAAAAGAGTGTAGGGGGGCACAGAAATCTCAAACATCTTCCTAGCCAGAGCTCAGAACATGTACTTCATCCTCTTCCTCCTGGTCTTTTGGCTGACTGTGATGTGGTCAACCATGCACTTCTTTTGAAATCCTGTCCTCTCTAGGCTCGCTGCTCTCCTGGTTTCCTCCCACCTCGCTAATCATTCTGTCAGCATGCCATTCAGGGTATCCTCCCCACCCCATCCCTAACTTTTTGCAACGGTGCCACAGGGCCCAGTCCTTTGTATCACACCACATTGGTTCTTGGCAATTTCATTCAAAACCACAAATTCAATGATCATCTCTCTGATGACTCACAGATCTGCCTCTCCGTTCCAAACTTTTATCTTTCTGTCCAACTAAAAATCTCAGCCAGTCTGCCTGTCTTACATTTGGTGTCCAACCATCCGCATGAGCCAATAATGGTAAAAAGAGATATCTTACTTAATCTTCTCACAAAAAGTCCTCCTCTCATCCTCAGCACAGCAACCACCACTTTCTCCCCTATGAAACTGGAGAGAAAATAAAAGGCTCAGAAAATCACAAAAGATTTAGAACGCATGATCTATGAGGAAAGTTAAAAAACTGAGCATATTTAGTCTTGAGAAAAGACTATGGGGGCAGGATACCTGATAACAGTCTTCAAATATAGTAAGGGCTATTATAAAGAGGGTAGTACTCCATTGTTCCCCACATGCACTGAAGTTAAGACAAGAAGTAATCATGTCAACTGGCAGCAAGAAAGATTTACATTAAATCTTAAGAAAAGTTTTCTACCTAGAAGAGTAGTTGAGTACTGGAACTGGTTACCAAGAGAAGGTCTGGAATGCCAATCATTGGAGATTTTTAACAACAGGTTAAACAAATCCTTGTCGGGGATGGTTTATATATATACGTGGTCTTGGCTCAGCGCAGCAGGCTAGACTAGATGAATTCTTGAGGTCCCTTACAGACTTACATTCTTATGATTCTATTACTGTTCTCCTTCAAATTCCTCTTTAAAACTCATTTGTTGTAATGCCTACAAAAAACTGTTGTTATTCAGCAGCTAGTATGCTGAGACCACTGACTAGCGTGCTAACCAGTCCTATTATTGATTCATTGTACTTCCCTCCTCTGCCTGTTTGCATCATAGAAATGTAGGACTGGGAGGGACCTTGATAGGTCACCTAGTCCAGTCTCCTGCACAAACGGAGAACTAATTATTATTTACAATAGACCATCCAGAACAGGTGTTTGTCTAACCTCTTCTAATGGAGACTCCACAATCTCCCTAGGTAATTTGTTCCAGTGCTAAACTACCCTTACAGTTAGGAAGTTTTTCCTAAGCCTGCCTGGTTGCAATTTAAGGCCATTACTTCTTGTCCCGTCCCATCCTCAGTGGATAAGAAGAGCAATACATCACTCTCCTCTTTATAATACAACATTTTATGTACTTAAAGACTACATCCTCCCTCAGTCGTCTCTTCTCATCTCCAGATGAAACAAACACAATTTTTTCAATCTTTCCTCATAGGTCATGTTTTCTTGATCATTTAATCATTTTTGTTGCTCTCCTCTGGATTTTCTCCACATCTTTCACAAAGCCTGGTGCTCAGAATCAGACATACAGTTGAACCTCAGAGTCACAAACACCAGAGTTACAAACTGACCAATCAACCATACACCCTTTGTGAGACCAGTAGAGATACACCAAAAAAAGAAAATACTGTAAAGCACAGTATTGTGGTAACCGTGAAATACTAAAAAAATAAAGGAAGTTAAAAAAAAATGACTTGGTAAGGAAACTCTTTCTATGCTTATTTCGTTTAAATTAAGGTGGTTAAAAGAAGCACTTTTCTTCTGCATAGTGAAGTTTCAAAGCTGTATTAAGTCCGTGTTTAGTTGTAAACTCTGGAAAGAACAGCCAAAATGTTTTGATCAGAGTTATGAACAACCTTCATTCCCAAGACACTCGTAACTCTGAGGTTCTTCTATAGTACTGCAGTTGAGGCCTTAAAAGTTCTGAGTGGAAGAATTGCTTCTCATATCTTACTTACCACACTCCTGCTATTATGTGCCAGAATTATGTTTGTTATTTTTGCAGCAGTATTACTTTACTGACTCATATTTAGTTTGTGATCCATTATAAACACCCAGATCCTTCTCTGTAGTACTTCTTCCTAGGCAGTCATTTCCCATTTTGTATTTATGCAGTTGATTATTCCTCACTATCTGTAATACTTTGCATTTGTCCTTATTGAATTTCATCCTATTTATTTCAGATCATTTCTCCTATTTGCCAAGATCTTTCTGATCTTGTTCTCCAAAACACTAGCCTGCAACCTTTCCCAGTTTGATCGTCCACAACCTTAAAATGTATGCCATTATTCTCTATGCCATTACCCAAATAATTTATGAAGATATTGAATAGAAGTGAACCCAGGACAGATCCCTGTAGCATCACACTCAAGATTCTTTCCAGCTTGACTGTGAAGCATTGATAACAACCGATATCCTCTTGTTGTATCTTGTAATGTAAGCTCTTTGAGGCAAGGACCATCTTTATGTTCTGTATTTGCAGAGTATCTAACACACTGAGGTACTGGCCCACATCTGAGACTCCTATGTGCTACTGCAGTACAAATAAAATAAAATAGAATAAAATAAACTATTCAGTAGAATAATCCAGGACAGAGTTTTGAAAGTGAAAGGCAGGGACTTTACAAGAGTTGGAAACACAATAAGTATTCAAGAAAGGATGATTTATGGTCAGAAAACAAGGATAGGAAAGAAAACTATTTTAGTTGCTCTGTCTGCATGGACAGGAACAATGAACATGGGAGAAAGGACTTTCAGAGTAGAAGACTACTGGTGGCAAACTCAACAGGCAATTAAGAAATGGACTAGTTTCTTGGCAATTGAATTTGAAAGATAGGGACACACTGTAGAAGAAGACAGTACATTTTTACTAGGCAATGAGAGAGAAGAATGTAAGATGACCTCGGAATTGTGAAAATGGTTGACAGGAATGTTGATTTTCATGGGGAAGGGATAAAGGACAGGACCTTTGGGTGTTGGGAATGCTGGGGGAAGGGGCAGGAGGAGGAAAGCCTTAGTTTTGAACACAGCAAACGGAACATTCACAGGAAATGTTGGAAAGCGTCAGACGTGACTTGGAGAGAAAATGGTTTTGCAGCCACTAGCATTGAAGCAGCGGTGCAAGTCAAGGAATGAAAGATCACGTAGAGAATGAATTTGAAGCGAGCAGAAGTGAGATAGGAGACACAACCTCAAAATGGGTCAGAAAAGAAACAAGGACAGCAAGAAGCAAGAGAGCTGTAGACAGTCAAAGTCCCCTTAGCCTCTCCAGTCCATTTTGCCACCCAGACAAAGTGGACTTGGTGATAAATGGTCACTTACACCAAAAATCACACCACATTTAGGTTGCCTCCTATCCCAAGAGATGTACCTCAGAATAATTGGTATCCTAGATCATACCAAAAAAAATAAAAATAAAAATCACCCATAGCCAATCATCTAATAAACTATTTAAAGGTTATTAACTAGGAAAAAGGACTAAGTTATTTACAGGTTAAAGCAAGCAAATATATACACACAAATAAGTTAACATCTAAACCCGAAGATTGACAGAGTTGAAGTGATCTGCTAGTTCAAAGAGTCTTTCAGGGAAGCCCCAGGAGGCAGCTGCAGGGATCTCTGGCTTCAGTTTAGAGCAGGAGTGTCAAACGCATTTGCTATGGTGGGCCAGATTTGACTTAAATGTACTTCAAGCGGGCTGCACATACCATAAAGCGAAATACTAGGGCACTCTCATGGCGCTGCGGAGCACTGTGTACGTGAGACTGCGCTCCGTGATAACTCACACACTCTTCTCTTGGTTAGGAAGGGAGTGTGGTCTTGTGGAGCGCAATCTTGCATACCCAGCACTCCGCAAAGTCATAAGACCTAACACTCTCACGGCATTGTGGAGTGCTGCATATGTGAGATTGTGAGACCACTCTCTCTCTCTCTGGTAGGGAGGAAGCGTTGTCCCGTGGAGCACAGTCACAGGCTGCATGTTTGCAACTCCTGATTTAGAGTCTCTGGCCCGTCAAACAGTCAAAAAAAGAAGAAAAATCTTCACATCAACAATTGTAGCTCTCTTTTCCAGCATTCCAAGCAATGGAATGAGGCCTTCTGCACATACTCCTCCCTGAGTGCAACAGGACCATTAACCAGTTCTTTCTATTGCTATGATCTTTGGCTGCCAATCTAATTTTGATTCCTCTGGATGGCCAAGGGGGATGATCCCCCTTCCAGAGTTCACAAGTTCAGAGAAAACATTTTCAAAGTTGTACAGCATTTTATAGCATGGAACACAGACATTACAAATGATATTAATGCATGCAGCAATTTACAAACATTTCATAGAGTCTAAATGCTAAATACAGGCTTATAAGACTAATAAGTATTTTGAGCAAAACTAACACACAGGTGACCTGGTCTGTTCTCAAGCTATGAGCCTGTCCATTCTTAGCTAATCCCTGAAGCCTGGGCAAGAGCAGCCATCTGGCCTGCTGTGTCACAATTCAAATTATTATGTTTTATTGTTATATTAGAAACTATGGAAATTTCTTATTTATTAGATTATTAGTTTTGTTTTTTAAACTTCAGATTTGCATCAAGCTACAGCTGATAGAAATTTTAATTAAATTTAAAATGTATAAAAACAGTATTTTAAAAGTCTCATTTGTAAAAAACCAAACCAAAAATTTGCTAGATAATTGTTAAAAATTAAGTTTACTGAGACATATTTTGTGCATACTACTAACTGATTTATTAAAAGGGGACCAATGATCTATAATTAAGGAATGGTACTGATTATTTCTGATCACCATGGGCCTTCAAGACTTTAGAACTAGTAGATCTGATCCACATTTTTAGTCACAGATTAGAAAAGACAAGCTTTCCTGTTCTTTTCACTCCCAATGAGCTATTCATTGTTCTGAAATAGTCAACAATGGAACTGAAGAAAATATTCTCTCTGAACCTGTAGGAGAGACTATTCCTGTCAAAAGCTGGGTTAGCAACTCATCAGACTCATGCTCCAGAAAGATGCTTAGCCAATGACTTCCGCCAGTTTAGGAGTCTGACTTTCCTTAAAACTTTAGCATCACCCATGTACTGCATGACTATTTTTTTAAATGTAATTTAAATGGCTTTCATAATTATAATAAATTTAGGCCTTGTAGGGTATCAATTTTAAATTTAATTTTGAATGGTTTATTTTAAAAAGAAAAATGTATTTAATTTAAATATAAAATCTGGTTAAATCAAGAAAATCCAATTTAAATAAAACATGCTTTAAAAAAATCAATTTTATCTACTTTGCTAAAATGTAAAGGGAGAGGGAGCGGTCAAGGATGTCAAAGGCAACTTTCACTAAAGTAAATCAGAATTGCTGGTGCTCTATGCCTTTGGTAATCAGGCTGCTTAATTAGATGCCGAAATATGGATTTAGGAGGTTTAGGCATTCATTTGTAAAATCTCTGATACTGTAGTTAATCACACAAAAGATAATCCCACGGCCCCAAATCCTTCCTATCCTTTCACAATACATCGATGTCCAGTGCACCAGACTGCAGCTGTACACAGTCTTTGCCAAAGAGAAAGAAAATTATGAATCAGAAGTTAATGCTGCTAAAAGCAGCATTAACTTCTAATAATTTTTCTGCAGGCATATCCACTGGTTTCTGACATTAGAGAGCATACTGCTTGACATCAGGACACTGCATAAACCTACTGATTCTCTCTTAGCAGAGATTAACCCCTTTCTGAAAACCAATTTTTCTGAAAAAGCTTCTTTGGTTGGGGTGAGTGTTGGCGAGAAGTGCTAAGATAGGCTCCCATCAGAAACAGGAACCTTGCACTCCAAAGTGATGGAAAGTAGCTGAGCAAGCTACAGAAGAGAACAAAACATTATTATGCCAATCCATCTCACAGTGTAAATGCCAATACTGCAAAACCAGATTAGTTTGCCCTGCTTGGCCTTTTTGATTGAATCTTGAGTACTCTTAATCCACCCCATTACAGAAACAACAATAAAAACTTCTACAAAATGAATACTGGATTGCATGATACTCATCCTCCAGAGTGATAGCTATTACAATACATTATAACTGAACTGTTCTGGAAATAAAAGTGACTAAAACCTTATTAACTAAGAAAAAGTCAGCATGACATGGTAAATTTAATTTAAGCATTGTTTGTCTACAAAAGTTATACTTTAAAGAAGCACAATTTTATTTTCCATTTAAAATGCTCTGCAAAATGTCAGTACCAAATAAATAAGTAAAGAAGCTTGAGAAAATTTAATCAGGTTTACTTCTGAACATCTCATTTCAATTTGTCGTCCATAAAGCCCCCTTTTGAAACATGTGTAAGCTACCCTTAAAAACAGAAGATATTTATGAAGTGGTAAATTTAATTTGCAGAACAGTTGCTTTAGGAGATAGTAATAAAAAGCCTCAATTTCATGCACATTGGTAATTAAAACCACAAAAACATTGTATTGTTGAGGATCTTTATTGTTTTTTCTTAGTTTTGTATTAGGCAATTTGTTTGAACTTGAATTACAAATAAGAAATTCAAAAGGAAGGACAAAGAAAAATCTAACGAATGGTGAGACTAGACCAAATTATGGTATAGGCATATGAAATCTATATACTAAACAATGTGGAATAAATTAAGTGAACATGAGATTGTTTGTTTCACAGCATAGTAGGAAAAACGTAGTACTTACCACCCAGTAATTATAGAAATACAGTGACAAAAGCAATCACAATTGAACTGATTGTATTCCACTGGATAAAACCTATCATACCTAGAAATTCTTCTTCTGTATCATGAACTGACTTCTTGTTGTCAGAATTGTTTAAAGCTTTACACGAGCTTCCACTTGTAACTGAGGAACTATAAGTCGCTTTTCTTGATATTTTACATTCTTCATTCTTCTATTGCTATTTCTAAATGTTTTTGTCCTTGCCTTTGAAAACCTCTTCCTCTCCCTGTATCTTTATTACGTTTTCAGTTACTTTAAACCCATTCTCAAGCCCCTTTCTTTGTCTTCTTAATACCATTCCTTCCAATAATTTATATCCCATCCCCTTCCTTGTAAGCCCAATGGGCTATTTCCACCAGGAGAGTGAAGTCACCTTATGCTACACCACTGGTGGACAGCTGACATCCCTGTCAGCAAGAGAGATCCTCCCGTGATGTACAGGCTCTCACACGCTCCGTGTTGCCAGTCTAAGTCACACAGAATCTGGCCCTTTATGCTGTTAACAGTCAATGTAAGGTCCCTGCCTTTGCACCTAAGGATCCTGAAAGCACAAAGATGAGCTTTATTCCACCATTGCAAGCCTAATTGGTGCTACAAGCTTCTACCCTGAGCCAAGGAATTGGTTCAGTATTTTGTTTAGACTCAGGACTACTAGCTGTTGTCTTTGTTTTTATTACAGGTTATTGTGTTTGTCCTATTACCCTTTCTCAGTCATTTGGCTCACAGGCATTACAGAAGTAAATGTAATATAGATTTGCAATGTCAAGCAACAAGAACTTCAAGGAGTTTCAATACTTTTTCAATGATGATTTCAAGAAATATTCTTGTTTGCACTTGAAAACTATACTATGAAATCTGATAACTAGATGTCATCATTTGCAGAGTACCTTCATTGTTTGTACTGTCTGCGATTAACAATATAAACCAAGAAAATGAGCACTCTAAACCGTACTTGCAAAATATTGCTTAAATAAGGTGGTTTGTTTCTTTCTTAAGCAAAGTAACTGATACTTTTTAAAAAACTCTTTCTAAAGAAAACCTAATAATAGTAAATAATTTCCATGCAGCTCTGTCAGACTGATAAAATACTCATTCAGAAAATATTTTGATATGGAAATATGGCAAGAAACTTGGGTAATTTTTTTTTAAATAACTGGCTCTCAAGCAATTCTGTGACTGGTTTCCTCTTCACTGTCTATTAAAGAAGTGTAGCATAAAAAACACGTCAGATTTGGCACTTTGTATTTTTATTAAAATACCAAACACTATTGTTAAATAAAAGCCTGTCTGAAATTATTTCCATAATTATTCAGTTTAATCTATTTGTGTTCTGAAGATTTTCATTTCTTGCAGCACTTTGAGTGATCAACTTTGTTTGGATTACAAATGACGTACAACAAAGACAATATATGCAAACCTGCACTCTTCAATTTTGCAAGGTGGAACTAAAGACTGAGTTATAATGAAATGGTAGATTTCCCCAAGCGCTGACAATAACAATGAGTCAAATTTTCTTCTACGGACTATGCCAATAGGAACTAAATATGTATGCCACTTCTTAGAATTCTGGAAAATTATGTACTGCAATAAATGGAAACAACTTTGCATTCCTAGTTAGTGACTGTTTTGTAGAGTTAGCCCATTCCTCTGATTAAAAAAAAATAACCACCCAACCTCTGATTTCAGAAGAACAGAGAAAGACTGCAACAATGCAAATAGCTCTTAGTTGTGAATAAAGTTCTCTGTGGGAAATCACAGTTACCTTGTTTCTGTAAAAGGAAGACTGGAAAAACCCACAGCTTGGCAATCTGGCACATAAAAGGGCACTTTCCGTTGACCCTACTGCTTTTTCCAGTTTCGAATACAAGTTTTCTTGTTTTAGATTGAGAAACAAAAAAATTCTGGTCAACCCAAAGACTTTGTGGAAGCACCACAGGCTGCAACAAGCCACACACGATTGTTAGGAGGTTTTTTGAGTAATCACAGAATACTCGTTACTCTTTCCAGGTGAGCTCAGTCAAGTCATGAAGGAGGTAATGTTAGGCTACCAGGGAAGAGATGATAAGGGATAGTTATTTGGGGTATGTGAAGACTGCAGCTGAGAACAAGCCTCTCTGGACAGGTAGACAGGTTTGCTTGTGCGGTGGACATTGCTGCTTTAGCAGAGTTTTGAGTTAGCCACCAGCCAGCTCAGTGAGCTTGAAAGCTCAAGCCACAATGCTCTCACTGCTTATTAGCATGCTAACAGAGCCCCACTAGCGTGAGTCTGTGACCCAAGCTAGAAGGCTCGCTCCCAGCTGCAGTACAGACATATCCTTGTTACACAAAGATCTCCTTATGACTAGTTTAATGGGCAGTATTAATCTCTCTCTTGAAGCTAGAAGAACACCATTATAATCATGACCATGTACAGAATACAGGGCTGAAAGCAGCAACATATCCCTCATTAACCCAAATTCCTAGCAACCCCCAAATTCCTACTGCATGTGAAGGGCAATAGAGGAAAAGGAAAATGAGGGTGATAGGCTGCAATATTTGAATAACTTGCAAGATAATATGTAAAAGGTTGCTTTCCTATTGCGTAACAGTCAAAATTATGGATCATGGCTTGATTCAAATAATCTATTTTATTAATATTCATTTGTAATGAACCTTAAGGAGTATATTTAAAGGAGCACATTTTATTAACAAACTGAGAAAAAGAATCAATTTCTTTATCTGTAGACCTGTATGCTGTGTTAAAGTCTATAGTATCATGCTTTTCTTACGATGGCACCTCTGCAAATCTTCAGAAGTGTTTTTTTCAGATTCATTTCTCATCACTAGATCAAGAAATCCAACAATCAAGAGTTCTCGCTAACAATATTAACATTTACAGGTAATCTACATACTAGCTTTTAAAAGTCTTAATATTTTTATCTAACCATCTTGTGATTTGTAACACTTTAACTTTTCACCATCACCACTCAGGTTAACACTATTCAGAAGGAGCTCAGCAATGGAAATTAAATAAATAGAAAATTATATCTGATCTTTATTAAAGTTTCAAAATACCAATACCTTTATTTGAGTATGCAGAATACAAAAGTTTCCAAGGCCATTTTGTTATGCAAATAAAAATAATTAATAGTGTTCATTATTTGTTAAGCAACAACCATGCTCTGTGCAAGACATAAGATTATGACAATGTAACTAAGACTTAGTTCTTCAACAACATGTGTGTGGAAAAAGGCAATATGGTGGGCAGGCTCAAGACAGTGATACAAGACAAATGCAAAGTACTCCATTTACGAAAGAACAATCCATTGCACACATACAAAATGGGCAATGACTGCCTAGGAAAGAGATGTAGGTGTCATAGTGGACCACAAGCTAAATATGAGTCAAGAGTGTAACCCTGTTGCAAAAAAAGCAAACACCATTCTGAGATATATTAATAGTCCATCAGCTCATAAAAAAATCATATTTGTGGCCCCTATCCCCAAAAAATTGGGAACCACTACACTAAACCAAGGATCAGTGCAGGATGACTGACATTCTACAGTAATGACAGATACAGAACAGGAATAATAGCAGCGTCGCATGCCAGAGATGAATTTTGAAATTCTAAGCTTGTTGCAAGAGACACAAACCATCAGAGTAATTAGTACTTTACTTTCATGAGCACTAAATCAAACAATTTGTTATTAACAGAAAAATTCTAAAGCAAAACAATTACCACCAGGAGATTCCAGCGTCTTCAGGGAACACTAAAGGCATCTGATCATGCTACAGATAATTCTTTACAAGACAGCTTAAAAGAGATCTACTGATATTAAATAGCAAAATGTCATTGTTTACACCTATAGAAAACTATGGAACTATGTTTTGTAACATCTACATTAACTTAACTACATTGTAGAACATAAAATTATAACTAATCACTAACCACACCAGCTCATTCCACATGATCTAATTAAAAATAAAATGGTTTTACTTTATCCGTATCCACGGTGAATATTTTCCAACTGTGCTGAAATCCCATATGTTAAAAAGCTCATTTAGACACCACTCCCAAGGGGCTGGCAGAAGTGGTCAAAGCTCAAAACAGTTACAAATATATCACGTACAGAAATCTCTTATGGTTGAGCTTTTAGTAAATGTCACATCAATCTGACAAAACAAAAGCTATGAAAAGCTGGTATCTGCTAACTAAATTATCCCAAATTCTTTCTGAGGTGTAGTAGTTATTTTGAAAAAGCATGAAAACTTCAATCTGAATGTATTTGGAGAAAGAATAATGCCTTCACTTTGCTTTGGTGAGTGACTTCTCATACTACAGAACCTGTGGTAACATTCATACTGTATTTGCAGTCATAACTCCATGGGTTGAAACTGCCCAGTTTCCAAACTATAAAGGATCAGGCACAGTTAATATTTGGATGACAGCCTTCCAAAGAGACAGACTGGATGCTGCAGGAATTGGTGTTTGGGGGATCTGGGCCTCACTCTTTCCTCCATACTGTATAGGAATCATGCTATTAAAGGTCATTATCTTCCTAGAGAAAGTTTCATCTTTTGGATGTAAAAAGAATCTAAGTCCTAATTATTTGTAGTCACTGAAAATATTATGGGATTTTTCATAGCAGTGTTGTGTCCTGTACAAATTTCTTTGAGTAGTTACATTTGACTTACCCATCTGTTTTAACTTGACACAGTTCTTCTCTTCCCTCTTTCTGCCCTACTGATATGCAGAATCATTGTACACTTCTTACAAGAACAGCTGCTTTCCACTTTGGGGGAGACTACATTTCACTAAGGTGGTTACTCATGGATGCCCAGAATACTGGACATTCCAGTACTTCTGGGAATATGATGGGCCTGTCCCCATCAGTGTGACCCCACCTGCTCTCTTCAATGAGGATCCCATTTGGAAGAGCATGCTATCTCCCATCCCCACCAGTGTGACCTGGCAGGCAGTCATGCCAGTGTGGGCGAGGGGGCATATTCTTCAAAATAGAGTCCAATCTGACACAAGACAAAAGCATATCCAGTTTTGTCTCAGTATCGGATGGTGACAAACCTTAGAAACGCAGGACCGTTCAGCTTAAAACCAGATAACGGCCAGTTTACTGATTTCACTGACAGGTGGAGAAATTCCAGTGTATGTAGTTTATGAAGTCCTCTGGATGAATGGTCCCACAATATTGGTACTGGTCTATTAATATGACATGACTTATTTTTGGCTTCCAGTATAAGCATTTTCAGGAAACACTGAATCCAGATGTGAGCAACCTAACAACATACCCAAATTCTGTAGCTGTACAAATGAAAGATGATCCATTGATTAGAGTACTAGCCTAGAGATTGGGAGATCAGGGTTTGAATTCCTGCAGCACCACGGACTTTCTGTTTGACCTTAGGCAAGTCACCTAACTTTTCTGTGCCTCAGTTCCCATCTGTGAAATGGGAATATTAGCACTTTCCTACCTCATAAGAGTGTTGAGAGGATAAAACCATTAAAAACTGTGAGGCACTCAGGTACTATAGTTAGGGACCATGTGATAGGGTGTACCTACCCTGAGCTGGTCAGGAAGGAGCTAACCTCACACTATAGTTGAAGAAAGTCCCACCCATCCAAGAGAGCTGGGCATGTTTCAACTGCTGCCTCGGTATAAAAGAGAGCAGCCCAATCTAGGCTGACCACCAAGGAGGATTTGGGGTGAATGTTCCAGCCCAGACTTGAAGAAAAGAGGCAATTTTAGAATCTTTTATCACCAGGACATGCTACCCGAAGCCTGGTAGTAGTCTGGGGGTTTCTAGTGTCTGGGTCATCATAGCCTTGCCCCACCCCAAGGGGAAACAGGTGTACTTACCCCATGACAGGCCCATATAAGTAGGATGGACAGAAATTAAAAGTGGCATTCATATACTTGACTGCTGACCTGAGCATGCACACACTGGATGTGGATGACCTATTAGGTTGTTCACAATTGAGAACTAGGCTCAATGAATGCTAAAAAAACAGCATTGCATGTTACTTGTAGTAATTTAATTACACATTTTTTAGAATCTTAACTCAATAATTGATGTCTGGTCAAAATAGGACAATATTTTTGAAACCAAACACATGATCTACAGAACTGCCCTACTGAAATATATAGGTACTTCAGTGTCTTGTAGAAATGTTTACTATATGCATGAAAAGCATGCCCTCATTTAAAATATCCATCTTATCACAAACTAGGGCAATTACAGGGTTGGACTCTGCCATCTGGATTTAAGATTTGCTAACAATTCATATGTTTATGTCCTGAACTAGGCAGAAGAGATTTCTAAAACCTCCATAAAAAGAGATGAGGAAATTGGGTATATCTCACTTCCATTCCATTCTTTCACAAGAGTCTCAGGCACTGGTATCTTTGGGTCCTTCCTGTTTTACTGTGTGCCCCAGACAGAGTTTAGTGTCCTGAAGGCTGTAATACTTTGGTCTAATTCCAGCTGCTAGATTTAGTATGTGGGTGGTTGGGTAGGTCTAGTGGTCTATGAGATACATGAAATCAGCCTCAGTGATCTGGTTCTCCCTTCTGGCCTTAAACTCAGTGATTAAAGTACGTATGTCTACATGAGCTGCAATAATACCTCAAATTGCAGTATTGGCATACCTTGAAAAAAACACAAGGAATGTACTGAAATTTCTTTATTTTTCTTCTTAAAATCCAAGGCAACACACTCTTCAGATTACTACAAATTCCAGTTTATGTCCTTTATTGTCTTATTGTTAGCCATCCACTAGGGGAAGTGGATGTTAAAAATCAGGGAACATTGTTTTCTAAGTAGGTAGAAGGCAAAGGAGGGAAAAATCTGGAGTCTCTTGTACCAATATGAAGACAGACAATTATGAGCTGCACATGACAACATCCAGTCCATAGAAAAAGATATTTTATTTGTTTCTTTAAATAAGAAGATCTACCACCTAATTCCTGATAAGTCACAAAAATGCTTTGATCTGTCTTGACCTCCCTCTAATTAACAGTTCTTTATTGTCGGTGTACCAATTCAGCCATTTCTGGATTTATTCTGAAAATAATACAAAGCCCTTTCTAAACATACTTACCAGAGAGCTGAGCATAATGGTTCTTTAAGTACTCAGGCATTGGGTTAACCTTCTAGAAGCAGCATTTGACTTCTGGTTCAAAGGAGCTGGCCTGCAGGAATTCATACCTAAGAAATCCTCCACCAGCTTCTTTTTAATCCTCCAGAATTTCATACTTTTTTTGCCCAAACCTCAATGCCTGAGGAGAAGCTTTCAAAACATTTCTATAGATGAGTCCACCATCCTCTTTCAAGATATTTACATTTAAAAAGAAAAATATTTTGCTATTGAGGTGTACTAATCCTATCAGATTATTTCATTTACAGAATACACCAAAACACACTAGGCACTTTACAGAGGACACAAACCCAACTGAATGTTTTGTGCTGTCTATCAGCTTTGAATAATTTTATCACAGCAGCAGCAGCAGCTACGAATCACCAGCTACAAATAGAAATTGTATCATACAGGGCTCTTAGTTATATCCTCCATCAAATTAGACCTTCATAATGGTCTAACTGAAAAAAGGGTAATAAAAAACTGATGACAAATAGGCATCTTTTGTACATGATTTAATAAAATCTGTAGATTTGATCACAATTCTTAGGAGAAAAATAATTCGCACATATTGCACTACATTAGTAAATTAACACAATTAGCTACACCTTTTAAAAGATGAGCTGTAAAAATTTTTCTTAAAACTGGGCCTGCTTGTCTTCTTTCCCGCTCAACCCATACTTTTTAACAGGGTTATAGAGAGGGCCTAGAGAACTAAACACACACACACGTTCCTGCTCATGTGTTACTAGAAATTCAGATCTTAATTAAAGAGAAAGAATATGGTGGAGAAATTCAGAGATTATGATGATAACCCACATAGAGAGCAAAAGCACATAGAGAGCAAAAGCTAAGCAATTAAGAGATTATACAATTTAAACACAGATTGACAAGTACACAGAATGGGCTTTCAAGTAAGGCTACAAAGCCAAACAGTAGTAACATTTTTCAGCCAAAATTAACTATCGAAATGGCATCTTTTCATCAGTATAACAATATCCACACTAGAAACTGTACCAATTTAATTATTTTAGTAAAAAGCAATCACCCCTCTAACTGAAGTACCTAAAATCAGTACAAACTGTGTGTAGACCAGTACTCTTGTGTACAAGTCCCCCTGACTTTCAATGAGATGTGTCCTCCTAAATTACTTAGTCTGGGGAAATCCCACTGCATCTAATATATTTTGGGCCTGACTGCAATATAATTAATAAGGGAAATTTTTCTTTGGAAAATAAAGAGGTGGGAGACACTTCTATTTAAAAAGAAATCTCGACAAGTAATCTATCCCCACATCTCAAAATTGTTATTCCCCGCACATACTCCCTTTCATGGTTTATTGAAATTCATATCTTGTCTATGCTGTAGAAGAAATATTGTGAAAATAATTACCGAAAATGAGAAATGAAACCGATTACATCCAACATGTAGCTGTAAACAAAAAAAATAATTTCTTTACTTCTACTGTTTAGAGATTTTTTTTAAGACTAGAAAGATTGGAGATTAATTCAATAAACATGAAGCTGTTTGCTAGTTTTAGAATCCATACGCCATAACCCTTAAATACCCTTCAGGTCCACAACATCTAGAGAAAAAATTAATTTATATTAATGAAAGGAGAAACATGCTTAAGGCTTTTCTAGAGCTTGCTCTAGTTTGAGTTGATCTGACTTGCATGTAAAGAATTTTGAATATATTAGCAGTTCAGGCTTGCTTAAATTAAATAGCTGTTTATTTGTAAAGAATCAACATAGCTCCCTCACATTCATGTGCACTGTGCTGTCGGCTAGGAGATGCAAATCTTAAAACTGATGTAGGGTCTAATTCGATCACAGCAGTAAGTGACACATTTAGATTACAGAAGTACTGTACTGACTAATTTGCTCTGGTTCCCCACCCAGATCACACTGTGAATTATTCAGATTGGTCCCATACACTTTTCCAGGCTGGTCAGGGCATCTGTAGTACTTTGGGGAATTACCCTCTCTTCTGACTTCAGGAAACAAAATCTACACAAGCCAAATTGTGGTTCTTATTCCTTATCCTGTACTTACTGTAACAGAACAAAAGCAACTTTCATTACAGGCACCATTAACATCAATTATAGCACCAGTCTCTGCAGCAGCAGTTACTAGCTACCCTTCATGCTTGGGAGGTATTTCCTGTAAACATCCCCCAAACCACTTCATTGTTCTTTAAATTCTTCCTTAATACTTTTCTTTGCCATAATACTCCGCCCCTCACACACACCCCAAAAGTTTAACTGCTGACATGCTAAGATTATAATAATCATTATGACCAATATTATCTCATTGTCTCCTTGTACTTCTGTCAGCTGGTCTGTACCCATCTGTTGTGTCTCATCCTATAGCTAGATTGTAAAGTCTTTAGGGCAGAGACGGTCTTTTTGTTTTGTTTGTACAGCACCTAGCTCAATGTGGTCTTGGTCCATGATTAAATCTGACTTCTGATGTTAAACTTATATCGAGATTTCATTTAAACCAATAGGAAAAAAAATAGTTATTTCTGAAACTGTAGTTAACTCATAAAATGGTCCACAGGAAATGTAAAGTCTGAGAAGGGACTGCAATATAAAATCAACTCCAGTGGGCCAAGTCCAGCTTTGATGGAGACTCCATCTATGGCATGGGCTAAATTATTTAGCCTCTATGTGCTCCAGTGTCCTCATCTGTAAAAATGTAACTATCTCATTGGGTGCTGTGAGGATTAGTGTTTACAAATAAACTGTCTGGTCCATGTTAAAAACTTTTGATGACTTTTTCTTTGAACAAGCTGTTCATCTTCCTGTATCAGTTACCTCTGACTAAGTGGGTTGCAGCCCACAAAAGCTTATGCCCACTGGAGAGTTGGTGTCTAACTTGTACAGATGCTGAGTATCACAGCTGCCACTGTAGTCAATGGGAGGTGCACTGGGAACATATGAAGTGTTTCATAGTGCTAAGAACTTAAAAAAATCAGAACCTGTTTCTCTCAGATTGGACATCCAAAATTAAAGGAAATTTTTTATCTTAATCTTGGTGCCTCAGCTTCACATCTCTAAAATAGGGATAATATCACTCCTCGCTTGACAGGAGTATGATGGAAGCAAACCAATTAATATTATTGAAGCACTCAAATACAATAATGATGTGCACCACAGAAAAGCCCATGAGGAAATTACTTTGTGTTCAGAGCATGGTTTGAATAGTATGCAGTAAATAAGGCATGGAACCCCACACACCCCCAAAAAAATACAACAATACTGAATAGTGCTTATTAAGTGAGGATCATCCATCTCATTCCCTGAATGAGACAGGAATCCTGCGCACAGGGAGGGGGGACAGACTAGTATGCAATCATGCAATTAAAGATTATATCATAATGCATTCACATGGGGGGAGCGCTAATTTAAGGTTGCATAGGTACCCTTAATTATCACATTTTTTAATCTTTTGTGTGCTTGACATTGCAACCTTAATACTCTTTTAATAACGGGAAGGAGGATGGCTGGGGGTGTGCGTATGGGTGTGTGTAAGTGAGAGATTACACATAATTCAGTCACTGGTCAGAGATCCCTATGGATCAAAACATTGAGGACTAGGGATAGTTTTCATCTCTTTTCACAACTTCAAAGTTGAGCTACATGCCTTTGAAAATATGGAACCCAGCAGATCCCTTAAATCATTCCCAAGGCATTTGTAAACTCATATTTCTGTACACAAGCCACACTATTTATATGACAAAAGAATGATTCCTCTCAAAGCCATGGGTAGGTACTTTTTTTTTTATTTTTATTTTTTTTAAGGGCAAAGAAAACTGAACTCTTGATCAAGAAAACTCTTTCCGAAGAGATACTGTGATGGGGTGTGAGCTGCTGCTCCAGAGGCTGCAGGAGGGGTCTGTAATCACTGCCATCAGAAGCGAAGAGGAAGTCAAGGGGCAGAGGTGGAGTTTATCCGGGAGGTATTGCCTCCTCTGATTGGCTGGCCTCTGCCTCCACTTCCCCTCCCGCTGAGGGATCCGGCCTGGGATTATTCCAACAGTTAAAAATCAATAACAAACTGAAGATACTAGGAAGTAAATAAAACTTACACCACAAAACAAATGAACTGGGTTCACAATTTCACAATACATGAATTTGCCTAATCCACTGCTGCCAGGGCCGGATTATGGCAAGGGCATTATGGATTTAAGCCCCAGGCCCCAGCCAAAAGGGGGGCCCGGGTTCAAGCCCCTAACCCCCCCCCCGGCAATAGTCCAGCCCTGCTCAGTGCCAGCAGGGTAGGAGCGCTCTCTCAGTGCTCCTATATTGCTGGTGCTGGGGCGGGAGGCGGAGCCTAGAGCCAGAGGCCCGGCACTGTGCCCTGCTCCACCCATGGGCCAGCTGGCCCACCTCTGGTGATGGAACAGGGCCAGCCCCTGTATGCTCCGCCTAGAGGGCGGGGCCAGGGCAGTTATGGCACAGCCTCCCAGTGTGCCGGAGGGCCTGGGATGCTGCGCGGCCTCCCAATGTTCCAGGAGCCCCCCCCCGCAGAGTATGGCAGTGAAAATGCCATATTCTACTGTTGCCTGTTTGGATTCCTTCACAAGCACATAAATGTATGCAATTGCTCTCTCATGTAACAATGAATTCACATCAATCCTGTATTTTTTATTGTTAATTTTAAAACAAAATTAACCTAGGAATATAAGTAGCCTAATAGTTTGCTTCACTGCATGCATGGATTAAAAGAAAGAAAGAAAGAAAGAAAGAAAGAAAGAAAGAAAGAAAGAAA
>ML685816.1:2433170-2531559 GCA_007922175.1 Pelusios castaneus
AAAGAAAGAAAGAAAGAAAGAAAGAAAGAAAGAAAGAAAGAAAGAAAGAAAGAAATCATGAGCTGATGAGAACTCAGCAATGAACGTGCATCTCCAAAATATCATAAATTGAGAATAGGTACTATTGGTGCAAAATATGGAATCTTTCTAAAAGACTGTATATAATTTTGTTTAATGAGAAGTGTAAATGGAGCCTAAAACCTGTGCCTTGGCCACTGTATTGTTTTGCTTGTATAGTTATATGCACAGAGTAGTGAAGAGTAAAACAAACGCTGATGACATGCACCCGTGTTTTTAAAAGTTCAAAAGATTCATTTCTATTTTAGAATCCTTTATGCTGAAGAAATTTCAATGACTTCATGATCACAATGTCACAGTTTATTAGTCATAGTGAAATTGATTTACGCATCAGACAAACGGGTCAAATTGTATACTGGCCTTCTGAAGCCCATTTCGGAAATCATACAACATAGCCGCAGTACTGATAAGAATCCTATTCTGAAAATACAGTATGATTGGAATGTAGACTTGGCAACTCGGAGAAGCTGCAGCTAGGTAGCAGTTCACATACAATTCAGATTGGTAGTGTCAAAACTGCCAGCGTACTGCTCTTTAGTGATATATGAAGTGAGTTGGTGATCTTTGTTCAGCTACACTAGACATATGTCCCCATCATAAAAATCACCTCTATAACCAGAACTTTAGAACTTTAGTAGATACAGCAGAGATACCAAGGAATTGTCAACCTTGGACATGATTTAGCTACACTTGAAAATTAATCCAGATTAAGGTAAGGCACAAATTTGAAGCACAATAGCTATTCCTCCACATCTTCCAAATGGATTAAGCTAACCTGGAACAAAACACTTATGTTCCAGAATAAGAATGTCTACACTTGGAGTCTTCAATAACTGTTCCTGAATAACTCCAAGTGTAGATCCAAACTAAAACCTCTGACTTCTGAAGTTGATCCCTACAAGCAAATGAAGAAGTAGGGAAAAGAAGTACACAGCTGCTACCCATTATATTTAATATACACTGTTTGTAAATGGCAGGGGCTAAGTCAGGGGAAGGAAAGAACTTAAGTGTGACTTTTTCTCCCACAAAAGCTCATGCGATAAATAAATTTGTTAGTCCATAAAAGTGCCACAGGACTCCTTGTTTGTTAATAGTCAGTGTCTAGTTCATGGAGGATTCGAATGATTTTTTTATTAGTGCCAACTCAGGTGTAGAAGCCCCCTTTTAGAGCAAAAGAATCATGGTTCTAGTACAACAGAGGATATGTGCATGATTTCTAAGTAAACTGCACATATGGATTTATCATTCTGTGTTGCACCTGTTCCATACTTCACTCTCTAGAACTGTTAATCTGGCATCTTCTACTAACAACAAAAATAAACAAACTAGAAAAAGGAGCAGTTGTGATATGGGTTTTATAAAAATTGCAAATATAGTCCCAGAACAAAGAATAGAGATGGAGATACGTAAACATCAACAAAACCAAAATGGTGAAGTGGGAGACTCTCACTACACATCTTCTGAAAGGTGTTCAAATCCAACTCACATAAGGAAAGTAATGTTAGTGGTAATGTGACACTGAATGAGGAAGGGTTACGTGACTAACACAAACCCAACCTTTGAGACATGCTAGAAAAATACTGAAATGGTAATTAGGACCTTTCCTTATAAACAGCTAACTAGTCATGTGGATAGAGGTTTGAAATGTAGACTTGGATTGTTAGGTTTCTATTTGTCTGTTTATGTATCTTGACAGATCTGTCTATTATGGTTCTATTTATTTCAAGACCAAAAGAAGATACAAACTTTTATATGGAACTTGAGTGTAATACCGTTGTTTCTGTTTCTCTTTGAAGTTTCAGTAATAATTATCTCTTAATGGATAATTACTTTGCTCTAATCAATGTAGCTAATTAGCCATATGCCTAGGAAGTAGGGGTTTACTTCAAAGCTACCTGTTCTCCAACCAAGGAGATACCAGCTATCAGGAAGATTTCGATAAGCCTACCAAGAATCTATTAATGGTCTTGATAGCCCCAATTCTATCATCTCAGAGCTGCTTGAAGGTTGAATCATAAGACTGAGGTCATCACCTTTTGTCTGGATCTCTGCGTCATTTCTCATGGAAGAAATCATACAGACTCTGTAGATGCATAGTTTATTGGACTATAATTTATGTACTGGTTTCTGGAAAGAATTTTTGTAATTTACGATCTCTACTATGAAACTGATCTGAGGACTTCAGTCTCATCTATATGTATAATGTAAATCTTTTAACCAATATTCTTTTCCCTTTTTAAACAAATATTAGTTTAGTTAATAAGAATTGGCTATAAGCATGTATTTGGGCAAGATCTGAAATATTAACTGACCTGCTGTGTAATTTGTCCATCTTTGGGGATTAATAGAATTTTTTCTCGTGATGGACAAGATTTTCATTAATCCCTGTCATCTGATTTTGATGTGTAGATGGAAGCTAGAGAGCTGGATGGCTTTAAGGGAACTGCATTTTTTGGCTTCTGGATAACCAGTGAGATATTGGGAAGATGGTGGTTGTGGTTCTTGGTGAATCTAATTTTTATAAACAACCACCAGTATTTGTGAATTGCCTGTCCCATTCTTTGTTCTTTTGCCCATTCTATCTCAGCATAGCCCCCATAGGGACCAATGTGTCATAAGACGAGAAGAACCAACATAGAACACTGACTCAAAGGGTAATTCTGTACTACTGTTCTCTACAAATTCTGAAGATAGCATCTGAAAAATAACACTCCAGAAGGATTAATGCGGACAACGGAATCTGATTCAGAGGATTTAGAACAAAAACGAGTTATGTAGAATTCCTGTCCTACATATGCAAAAAGGTTTATTGTGTAACTGCCTTGCCTACTCGAGCACATTCTTTAGAACAGTGGTTCTCAACCTTTTTTCCATAAGAACACACCTGACAGATGTTCCCCTGTATGACACATGGCCATCTGCCAGTGGCACTTGGGAGGCTATGGCGCTCTGGAGGATGCAGCACTCTGGGACCTGGGTAGGGGCAGAGTCAAACCAATGAAGGCTGGTGCCCTGGTGGCCTGGCTCAATGGAGGCAGGTGATGACCCCCCAGCCCAGGACCTCTGGGTTGCAGCCCCCAAGTCCCTTTACTTATCTGGCCCTGGCTGCTACTTATGTTGTGTAGCAGGAGCAGGTTGTTGAGGGCAGCAGAGAGTGGCGGGCGGCAGGAGCCCCAACCTGGCTCCAACCTGAGCTGCCAATTTTCTGGAACATCTCCAGGCTCTTCACGACACACATTTGTGTCCCAAACAGTGGTTGAGAACTGCTGCTTTAGAATAAAGGAGACCCTCCCATACTGACTGTCATCTGTTTGGTATTCAGTTACCATAAAGGTAGAGTATGGATTGGAGTCTTTCTAATCTTGCAGTAATCATGTAGTAAAACTGATGTAGTTCATATTCAGTCATGCATTTCAAGGATTAGATATGAAGGCATTTCTGCCAGGGAAAGCGTCATTAATGCTAAAAGGAAAAAGGTCTTTTGCTGCACTGTTAAATCGTGTGGCAAACTGAGCACTCTCAGTCCCCGTGGGTCTTGCGCTTCATGTAGTGGCAGCCAGCTGAGGCACAGTTCTCCCACCTCCAAACCCCCAGCACTATGGATCCTTAGTCCCTCCTACCCTGGGCTGGGCTCTCTTCCCCACAGGCTGCTGGGCCTGGGGCCCTAAAGCCTGTCTGGGCAAACTTGCCCTAACAGCCTGTTCTTCCTAGGTGCTGTCAGTAACAGCTACTGGTCAGCTCTCCTCCACTCTTCTTCACTATGTTCTCCTCCACACACCAAACACTGCTCCTACCTCCACCTCCGAACACCACGCCCAAAACTCCCTCACTGCCTGGCTGCTACAGGGGCTTTTTATCTTCTACCCTTAATTGGAGTCATGGTGCTCCAACCAACTCTAGATGCCTTAATTAAAGTCAGGTGCCTTAATTGGCTCAAAGCAGGCCCACTCCAGCTACCCTGGGAACAGGCCCTTGCTAAGACACGGTCTAATATATCTGCATTCCACCACCCTCTTGTAGCCATCAGGCCTGACTCTGCCACAATTCCGGGAAACCTATTTTTATAAAACTGTTTTGGGAGGGTTACTGTATGTAAGTGAGAGGTGATGTTCATCTCTTCCCACACAATCTTGAGTAAATGGGGGCAGGGAGGCAGAAGGACTAGACATATTTACAACTCTTCTCCGTGGGCTGACCATGATGAAGTAATACCTTCTAGTATCACAACAGCAATGACTGTGACAGTAGTTCCAGAATAAACAGCACTGGCAAAAGTTTTATGAAGTGTATTGTACTTTTCCTCTAGGCTTCAGGCAAGGTGACCCCAGTTTCCAAGTCAGAAGCTATTTTAATTGAATATTCCCTGATAAAGGTTTTACAAAGATGCTCATTCTGGAGATGTTTATCAACATCACATCCAGAGAAGGTTCCTGCTTTGAACAATTTGATTCGATGCTTTTTCCATTCACAACTCAAACCGTTTCAAGAATATATCCCAATAGAACATATAGTCTACCCCTGAATCTTATTACGTTAATAAAAAGAAACAAAGAAGTTGCCTTCCTTCTTCAGTGCTTTCTGCTTTTGCTCCAAAAAAGCAAAAAATTACTGCTTAAAGGCAGAAAAAACTAAGTTCCAAATTCTGCATTCAATTTTCACATACAACTCCCAGTGAAGTCCCTTCTTTTCAATCTATGAAAACAAATATTCAGAGTCTAATTTTTCCTCTCAAACCCACAAGAAGAGGTGAATAGAATAAAACAGTTGCCTTGTTTGCACTGATAGTGAATCCTTAAATCCCAAAGAAAGATTTAATTTGATTATAGTTTCCCTCTGACATTTGAACTTGTGTTGGGCTGAAAATCCATCAGGGAAAAATAACAGAAGAATTAAATATTAAAATTATATTTGGTACTTGTTCCAGGGACATCAGTTAACAAGAATAGCATTTGATAAGCTTCATTGAAAACTAACAGTACAGTCTAAAGAATTTGTTCCTTTTAACACCATTACATTGCTATAAATAAAGGTAATGTGTATTCCTTTTAGGCATTTTCTGTTACTAGGTCTTTGCCTTATACATACTGCAACAAACTTTATCCAACATCAATCTGTAGAAAAGTTGTTGCCTTCTTTAGCTTTAAAATCCATCTCAGATTAAGTGTTTTTGTTTTGCAGATTAAAGACAAGACACCTCATATATCTACTTTTAAATGCTGTGAAGGAGAAAGGAGGAGCTCCATGTTTTATTAAGAATCTGAATATTTTTCATTTGCATGGCAACATGTTTAAAAGGAAATAGCAAAACTTGTTTCTAAAGAAGGCCTGGAATTCTGCATTTACCAATAGGCTTATGTAGATATATAAAACTCACAATGATTGCAGAGAAGAGCTGATTTGTAATCACAAGAGCAAAGTAACGTGATTAAGATGTTCCCAGTATCACTTTAAAATGGATTTAATTTTTGGCTATATAGTTTACATTTATAATACAACTCTCACCACAGAGAAGATAATTGAAGGACAAAAATTCCACCATGGTGATCAAGAGAGGCAACATACACTAAAGGACTTTAATCCATGAAGTAGTATTTACACATCTCAGTTTAAGGTTCTTTAAATAACTTTATTCTTTGTAGGCTGTGCATGCAACAACAAAAAAAATGAGTTTAAAATATATTTTTTACATGAAGATGGTATGATAACCAACATATGGGGTCTCTGTACAAATTACAATCATGTATGCACATTATATTTACATATCTTGATTCAATCTATATACTTATATCTTAAATACACAGAATCCATTATTAGTGGGGGATAAAGGTCTTTCTCCAATCACTTGCAATGACCTCATATATTTGTGGCTTTATGATTTATGTGTAATGGACATGGACCCATGTCAAATTCATTCTGACAAAATATTTATATGCTGCCATGTTATCTTCACCGGGTCCTCTTAATTTATCCTTAGCACGAGTCTGAACCAGCAAAGTTATGGTTCCTCAATTTTGTCAGCCACATCACAGATTGACTGGAACTCTAACGCTTTCATTTTGAAATCTGTCTGTCAATGCAACTACTTTTACAGAGTGAAAGTATCTCATCTCAAGCACATGTAGGCACCGAAACAGCCACCTTCTTTATCACCCATGTTTCCACACTATACAACATTGTGGGGTACACCACTGTTTTATACAGTTGGGCTTTTAGCCCCAATGGCATACAGTTGTACCACACCAAATGAGATGTTACTGCACATTCTCCCTGCATTCCCCAGCTTGAACTACATCCCACATTCACATTCGCCATCTTCCTTGACCCAGACACCTATGTACTTGAACTGGTCAGCTGGGTTTAGGCTCAATCCATTAATCTCTACCTCCAATTTCCCTATGTGGCACCTCAACTAAGCAACATGTCTCAGTCTGAGTCATACTTATTTTCTTCCCATGCCATCTTAGCTAGTTATATCACTGGTTTACTGTTTCTTCTAGGTCCTCTTCTGAGCACGCCCTTAATGCTTTAATCTCTGCATACAGCACCTTTCCTCACTGGGATCATTCTGCTGACATAGTCCATCAATGTAATAAAGAGCAGCTGACTTCAGGATAATCACTAGTGGAATCCAACTTCCCCTTCAAAGGGACTTCTTATTCCAACCATGTTCCAATCCCTGTTTTAGGCGATCTGCACAGGGCACTTCAAAAAAAAAAAAAAAAAAAAAAAAGTTATTGCCAGGGTGGATTTAGGGCTGAGCTCCCAACACTTATAAAATGGTAGTGTTTATGGCTGTCAAAGGCTACTGAACTCTCCTTCACTCACCTTTACATGCAGAGGTGGGGTTTTGCATTTTTTACTAAAAGTGGGGGGGTGTGAAAGGTAGGTATCCAATACCTTTCAGATAACCAGCTAGCTCAGGACCGGTGAAGTACTTTCACAAAGGAGGGCAGCCTATCAAGTGTAAGAAAAACTGTGATCTCAAATCCTCATCCATGGGTTAAAAGAAGACTTATCGGAGAATAACTACTCTTTGTTACTATCAACCTGAGGTGGTTTTATATAGCTGCATAATTAAATAAGACAAAGGACAAATCACACACACAAGTCATGACTAGAATGGTTCAATAACATGTTTTCCACTTCTACTGTATATATTTTTAACGAGTATCAAATGAAAAACCTGTCACTACACCCCAATTTATATTTTGACCACTGCAGTCCTCTTCTCCTTGAACAGCATTTATAATGGTGACAAGTCTTATGTGCCTGTAGTAGAGACATTACAGATTAAATTATTCACAGCCCAATTCTGTTAGGTATCTACTTACAAAGAATATGTGTTTTTACTAAGAAAATTACTAAGAATCATGCAAAACACTTTATATTAGATCCAAGAATATAAAGCACTCTGATTACAGCAATACCACACATACTATACATCAGTACCGAGGTTGTACTTCCTTGTGGACTAAAGGTTTTTAAGTTTGACTTATTTTCTAAACTCAGAAGATCCTTCCCCATCCCAAGCTATACTCTCAATGACTATGAAGTTTAAAAGTAAAACTCTATTTCTGCATTCCTCTTCTGGGCAGACAAAACTTAGTGTTTCACAGAAGAAATCCACTCACCCCTCCTCAACGCCAAGATACATGATAATATAAAATGACAAAAATCCATGAGTAAAGTTTTTAAAAATGGAGCTTTGAGTCTGCACATTCTAAACAAAATTCATATGTATATTATATATGAATAATTCCTTAGTTTAGGGATAATGAAGTGCCTATTTAATTTTATATTGCAAATCTTCAAGTTAGGCAAATTATTTTGCTGGATGCTCTTCTCTTTAGAACGAATAGTCTAATATAATTTTGTCCTTAATAGTGTAGTTCCAGTGCTCCATTTTCCACTATAATTGGCCTCACTGATGCAGCATTTTATATACATGCACCTAAGAAGGCACCAGAGCTTTCACCCTAAAAACACAAATTTCTACATGAGCATTATACATCACTGGGTCAGCAGAGGACAATCATTCCATGATGCCAATCTTTTCTCTAAATATGTAAATGGCTTTACGCTCTTTGAAATGGCCATTAACTGTACAAGAGGCTTGTTCACATTGCGTAATCTTCTAGAACACAATTCAATAGTACTGTATCTTCTCCAAGTTTCACTTCGCTTCCCCAAAACAAAAAAAGTACATTAGACAAGAGAAGGCAATATTTTCTATGGGCTAAAACAAGAATTGGGAGTCAGGACTCCTGGTTTCTTTTAAAGACTTCTCCATTAGTGAAACTATTAAATAAATAAATAATAGCTGTGCTCAAACAAATGGATAACAAATCAAAGCGTCAAAGAGAAACTTCAGACTTGGAACTCATATGCAGATTTGACACCATTGCCTCAGGGTTAAATAGGGACTACAGATTTTTTGCTCATTACAATAGGTGATTTGACCTCATCTTCCTCTATATACTGTTCCCCTGTGTTTGAATTTAAACAACTGCTTTGATTTGCTGAAATAGTCTGACCTGATCCTATGACTTACACTTCCCTGCATTTATTTTCCTCCCAGTCTGTAAGTTCCACATCTTCAAAGCGTCTGACGAAGTGCGATTTTTTTAACCCACAAAAGCTCATGCGATATATAAATTTGTTAGTCTTTAAAAGTGCCACAGGATTTCTTGTTTTTTCTGTTCTACAGATGTAACGTGAGACACCTAAAACGTGTTTTGCAGAGGTGCTGAACTCTCACAACTCTTTCAAATCCAGAGGAACTGTGAATATTGGCCTTAGATGTTTTACTGGATAGCCAAAAACTGAACCTTAACCTTTATGCATTTCCATATGCCCATGTATAAAACCAGTGGCTACATCTATACTTACTAAAGTTAGTTTGAATTAGTTAATTCGAACTAACTAATTCCAACTAATTTTAGTTAGTTCGAATTAACTTAATTTGAACTAGAAAAATTTACTTTGAACTAAGCAAGTGCCATTCATGGCACTTGTTTAGTTTGAATTAGCAAATTGCATTGAATTCAATGGGCCGGTTAGTTCGAACTAGAAAAGTAGTTCAAACTAACGTGGTCACATTGGTTACTTCAAACTAACTAGTTCGAATTAACC
Organism: Pelusios castaneus; assembly: GCA_007922175.1. Taxonomy (NCBI): domain Eukaryota; kingdom Metazoa; phylum Chordata; order Testudines; family Pelomedusidae; genus Pelusios; species Pelusios castaneus. The sequence goes on from ML685816.1 coordinate 2,442,381, forward strand.
CTTAGTTCGAATAGCATATTTGAATTTATTAGTTCGAATTAAGGAAGCCCTTAATTCAAACTAATTAAAGCCTAGTGTAGCCATGGCTTTAGTTAGTTCGAATTAAGCTTCCTTAATTCGAACTAACTTGCCAGTGTAGACATAGCCAGCAAGATTATTTAGCACTTTACATAATTTTTAAGGCTTAATTATTGTTTATAAAATATTTTGAGATCCCTGGATCAAAGGTGCTATACAAGTACATATTACAGATGAGGAATGCATTCTTGTATAATGCTGCTTATAGATATCATGATTTTAGTGTATCGTAGAAATAAATCTATGCTTGAAACTGTCAACTTTAAAGGAGGTGGGAAGAAAAAAAAATGTACTTTATTCATATAGTTATTTCAGAAATTGTTTTACTTGCAACAGCTGCATATTAATCAGTCATTACTGTTGATGAAGTTTGAGAGATGCTTTTAAGCCTGAAGCAGTAATAACCATATCATTTATCTTTCATAAGGCTGACTGCTGTCAAAACAAATACCTTCTTAAGACAAGGTTCAGGTGCTACTAGCTGAACACTTGTTTTGACAGCCACGCTGGGTTCATAGCTACTCATCATAAAAAAACAGAATTAAAGCAGAATGAACAAATGTCATTTAATTAAAAGGTTAATGAGTGATGAATTGATGGTTTCAATATATGTGAAAATGCCACTGAACCTTAGCAATGAAAAGATATGAGAGAAAGCTACAATTTAAATTGGAGAAAAAAAGTCACAAATTTACAGAATGATAGAAATGTAGAGCAGGAAGGGACCTTGAGAAGTCATTTAATACCGGCCTTTATGTTAAAAAGCAGGAACAGGTAAACCTAGACCATTCCTGACAGGGAGTTTGTCTAGCCTGTTCTTAAAACCACCCAATTACGGGGATTACACTACCCCCTTCGAAAGCCTGTATCACAGGTTAACGGCTCCTACAGTTAAAGTGTTTTTCACAATATCTAACCTAAATCTCTCTTGATGCAACTTAAGCCCTTCTTGTCCTAGTGTCAGAAGGCAAAGAGAACAAGTGATCACCCTCCTTTTTATAACTCTCCTTAACATATTTGAAGACTGTCATCAGCCCCTCTTTCCTCTCTGCCCAATCCCTCTTTTCTCAAGACTAAAAATGCCCAGTTTTTTTTTTTACCTTTACTTATAGGTCAGGTTTTCTAAACCACTTCCAAATATTTTTTAGATCTCCTCTGGACTTTTTTCAATTTGTCCACATCTTTGCTAAAGTGTGGCATCAAAACTTGATGCAGTACTCTGGCTGAACACAATACAAGAGTGACCAAGTAGAGCTGTTGCATCTGACGAAGTGGGTTATAGCCCATGAAAGCTTATGCCGAAGAAAATCTGTTAGTCTATAAGGTGCCACAGGACTCTCGTTGTTTTTGCAAATAGAGCTGGACAATTATTTCCAGTGTCTTATGACACACCTGTTAATACACCCCCGGAATGATATTAGTCTTTTCCACAACTTTCTCCTGCAGGCATTATACTGTATAAGTGTAAAATTAATGTCCCCCACAGATTCTCCCCTGCCCTACCACCATGCCCCACAGAATAATTGATTTGGTTGGAAAGGAAAGAAAAGTCCTAAGAGAGGTCATGATGCAGTTACATCTTTTGCCCACTAGGGGCAGATGTGGCCTCAGAAGAGATGGAAACTGGCTCACAGGCAGAGCCTTGCGTGCATACAAATATCTCCGTCTACGTCCGATCTGCATTCGCAGGAATACATTTTTAACCGACCACAATCCACCCTCCCTCTTTAGATTTAGCTGCACCTGCATGGCACATCAGCTGAGCCCCGGCCACTCCAAACAAATGATGAGCCCCACCACCTAACAGCTCATAAGCTGTTGAGCCCTGCTAGCAGCCTAATATCTGATCAGCTCTAACCCCCCACCTAACAGCTGATGAGCCCTCCCAACTGCCCCGCCCTCCTAATAGCTGATCAGCCCTTTTCTCCCACTTAATAGCTGATAAGGTCTTAACTGCATTCTCGCTGGCACCTGCTCCAGCCCTTCCCCAGAAGTCAGAGGTTCTGACCTCTGTGACCATCTGACCACAATCCAGAAGAAATGGTCTGTGGACATCTGTGGATTTGCAGGGCTGTACTCATGGGCCAAAACAGCCAACTGTGAAGAGGGAAGAAGCAGAGGCTGCCTTCCTCACACCACTCTGCTTCGGGACCAGGTGAAGAAGCACCGGATATGGGGCTGCTGGAGGGGGTTACACAGACTGAGGTTCAGAATAGCTAGTGGGGGGCACAGACGGGAGCAAGAGCATAGGACATAGTGGGGTGACAACATCGAACCAACGTTTAACACTGGGAGTAGGGGGTCCAAGGATGCCTGGGGACAGGAGGAAACAGTCCCTCTTCCTCCCAGGCTGCAAAAAATCGCTGTTCCATACTTCTCCCACCCACAGTCAACTACCTCCAGTTTTGCTCTTTCCCAGCAATTATTTCCCTTTCCCTCAGCATCTCTGTTACCACTGTCTGCCCCATGTCTTTCCACTGCTTCTGAGGCATGCAGGAAATACATGTCTGCATTGTAGCTTAAATGAATTACTCAATGTTCTATATTAACATGTTTAGTAAAGAATCTATTTGTCAAAGAACATTTCCTGAATCTTTTTTATTGTCTGCATTATTAGATTGCTTGCTGGCAGGTATTTTGAAATAAATTACCCAAACTAAGTAATATTGGCATGATTATATTGTTTTATTTTAACAAAATATGAAGAATTTTGCAAAATTTTAAAATACTGTGCTCAATAATTTTCAGTGCAGAATTCTCCCAGAAGTAACAACGGCATCACATTGTGCCTCATTCAATTTGTGATCCATTTATTCCTACTTCCTTTTCTGCAGTACTACTCCCTAGCCAGTTATTCCCTATTTTGTAATTCTATCATTGATGATTTCTTCCCAGATGAAGTACTTTGCTTGTCTTTCATGAAATTCATCTTGTTGGTTTCAGATTAATTCTCCAACTTGCCAAGACCATCTAATCTTGTTCTCTAAAGCGCTAGCAATGCCTCCCACATGGTGTTATGCTTGTGAAATTTAAAGATATTCTCCACTCTGTTATCCAAGTCATTAATGAAAATACTGACTACTACTAGATCCAGGACACCACTGGCTAACTATTCTAAGTACAATTTTCAATCAGATGATGAGCTTGTGTAGTATTTATGCTATGACTTTAGGGTTGAATGAATAAGGCTTAAAAGGGCCCATAAACAAAAAGAAACAGGAGCTCTGTTTTAGATGACCAAAATCCAGTCAACCAAAACATTCCATATAGACTGCTATACCATCAGTTTTCTACTAAATTGTGGATCTGCAACATTATTTTTAAATATCTAAAATGTACACAATAAATAATGTTAAGTTCTTACAGCATGCAGCTATGGGCTAAACACGTCCTTTAAGAAATTTCGCACATTCTGCACCTTCCACCATTTGGCCAACAGCTGTAAGGTACAGTTAGATAGATTGCTTTCTCTTTATTTTATTTTATTTTTTTTACACCGCTGATTCAGAGGAAACCGAATGGAAGAGATACTATCACTTATCCGGAGAACTCTGCCAAAGTCAGAGCAAAAGGTGCCACTTCCTCAAAGTATTGCCATGTAGAATGCAGTCAAGGCGGATCAATGGAAAAGCCTAAAATAAAGAGGGATGGGAGATACGGAAATCTATTGCCAAAGTGCCCTATTAGGCTTTGAGCCCTGGGTTACTGTTAACAACAACGTCCTTAACATCCAAAAGATAGTGTGGGCTAGTTTGTTTGCTTGTTTGTTGGGGGTTTCCTTGTTGTCTTAGGTTATGTACACACTACAGACTTGTCCCGCAATAAATTGTTGTGGGACAAACAAAGCATTATAACTGTAATGCTTTTCCCCTGTCCACACATTAATCCTTCTAATGCAAAGGAGCGTTCACACGGTCCTTTGCATTTTCATTAGAAGGAGCAGTGCATGGTGGGCACCTATCCCAGCACACACTGTGCAGCCAGCCTTTAGACTGGCAGCAGGGCTCTCCAGCTGCCAAGATCGCTGGCTTCTCGGCAGCAGGGGAGCCCCAGCAGTGGGAACCCCAGCGGCAACGGGGCTCTGGGACACTGGAGCTGTCATACTTGTCAATTTCACTGCTCTAGCAGAGCAGTGAAATTGACAAGTAGGAGCGGAGCTGCAGCTGCCCAGAGTGCCAGCACTCCTGGAGGCTAGAACCCTGCTGTTAAGGGAGTCCCTCAAGCCACTTGGTTTCCTGGCAGAGAGCTGGGAAATCGAGCGGCTTGAGAGAATCCCCACAGCGGTGCTCCAGCCGCCAGGGCTCCTGCTGAGAACTGGGAAACTGAGCGGCTTGAGGGACTCCCTGTAGCAGCGGGGCTCTAGCCTCCAGGAGTGCTGGCACTCAGGGCAGCTGCAGCTCCGCTCCTACTTGTCAATTTCACTGCTCTGCTAGAGCAGTGAAATTGACAAGTATGACAGCTCCAGTGTCCCAGAGTTGCCTCCATTGTTACTCTGGGACATTTCCAGAGGCTGTCTAACCCGCCATGAGTGTACACACACACACACACACACACACACACACACACACACACACACTAGTGTGGGACAGATGATCCATGGTAAGCGTTACCACGATCGTCTGGGTAGTTTACCTGTTGCGTGGCAAGAGGAATGTTGCCGCCAACAGCCAACATTGTAGTGTGTACGCTCACAGTCTTATCCCGCGGTAAAGCTCCTTACCGCACGCTAAGGCTGTAGTGTGTACAGGCCCTTAGTCTTGTCTCACCTGATATTTGTGCAGATGTGAGCCATGGGCTCTTCACTCTACTTCTGGACTCGCTTAAATCCCCCTCCTGTTTGATCACTGTAGCCAGTGCATTCTCAGAGCTGGATAACTGCTGATAGCACTTAACAGAGTTGGCAATAGGAAGTAATTTACTAGTTAAGTCTCGACTCTGATGTAAGGCTGCTCCTGAATCAAAGAGCTACTGCCTGGCAATTGGCCCAGCTGAAAATTTGTTTTTATTTGAAAGGAAACAGAGCATTTATTCCTGTTGTGCCAGTTCCTTCAGGATGGTTTTGTTTTTTTGGGGGTTTTCTTTTTTTTGTTTTTTGTTTTTTAATTCAAGAGCTGATTATCAGATAAAGAGAGAAAAAAATAAACAACTGAAATGTGTCAGGAGGAAAGGTAGATTTGTGTCAATCAATGGGAATCCATAGCAGCAAACAAACCAAAAGTCAGATTTGAAAATGAATACACAAGAATGCAGGAGACGAATAAAGTGCTGCGTCATTTTTAATGCAAGGAGGTTTCAAAATTGCTTCAGAAATCATACCATTTACAGTCAGTCATCATGATTAAAGAACATATATTTTCCTTGAGAGGATTTTTTGCTTGTTAGCCATATTTACGAGAAGATAACATATCCTAATGAGAGAAGTACGTTAAGCAGACCACATACCAACGGTTTCCAATAGAAATGATATAGCGCAGCAACATTTAGAATGCATTCAGAAGTAAGTGGGGGGCTTCAAGATACTGTGTCTATAGGATTATTATTTTTCACAGGTTATATCTGGAAATCTAGAAGGCCAGTCGTAACCCTTGGCATTTTTCATGTGAAGGGAGGTATCCTTTCTTTTCTACTGAGGCCAGGAAGTGACTATGGCTAACTGAAGACTCAACAATACTGTCCAAGGATTATTTTGAATTTCTGGTACCTGGACTGATTTAACCACTCAGTCCACAATGGGCCTTAATTTCTGTAATCTTTTGATGACTACTACACAGCATATTGAATAAAAGGCCTGTTCAGATTAGTTCAGCAAAACAGGCATAACAGCTCCTTCAGAAGTCCAGGAAATGCCATGAGACTCGCTGCTTTTTCAGATGTTTGCTTCTGGTTTCTTTCCATTAAATAGGTGCAGTAAAAGATCCACCCCCTCTTCTGAGAGCAGAATTCCACTAAAATAAAAATAATAGTCCACTGCTATCTAACACACTCGTACTGAAGCACCTTTAAAGAAAAATAAACGGAAATAATTGCCGTCCTCCAAACTACTACTTTTGTTATAGCTAAAATACAAAGCAGCTGTGATAGCCGCAAAATTCTTTTTTTTAATCATCATAGATTATTGCTTTTTTGGGACAGGGAAAAGAGGGAACAGGAATGCTATGCATGTGTCTTACAGCATCCCAGATATTAAGCATTTTTTTAAAAATGCAAAATTAACATATAAAACATCCTGAAGAAAAAAAATACTGGTTCTTTTACACTTCTGGATTCTTGCTGTCCAATTTTTATCTCACTTCAGATTAGATTATAAAATCTTTCCTCCTCAACACTGTTTATTTCCAGCCAATCTTAATAGCATTAGCATAAGAACACAGAGCAGCCATACTATGTCAGATCAATGGTCCTTCTGTCACCTGACTGTGGTAAATGGCAAGTGCTTCAGAGGGAATGAACTAAACCAAATGATCCATTCCTTGTAGACCATTTCCAGCTTCTGGCAAACAAAGGCTAGGGACACTTTAGACCATGAGTTTGCATCTCTACCCATCCTGGCTAATAACCACTGACAGAAAGATTTATCCTCCAGGAACTTATCTAGTTCTTTCTTTAACCCTGTGGTATAAACCTATCATCTGATGTCTTGCTTTTTGAAACATTCGTCATACATACTAAAAGCATCATTCATTACTTAAAAAATATCCTAATCAATCTTCACTGACCTCAAGTGTTTAGGATTTGATGTCATTTAGAGACAGCAGGCTAGATTCTCCCCTGCATCTAGGTTCCTGTTGGTTCTGGTTCTCTGCCTGGTCTCATCTATGCTACGGCCTACCCCTCCAACCTCACGAAGTATTATCTGCCAGAGGGAAGTTTCTGGAGCACTCTGGGCATCCTGCATCCTTGCCACTGAGCTGCACTTGCTGAGGAATATAGAGAAGATGGCAAAGAAGCTGGGTCCACACTTCCTGCAACCTGCCCCCCCTTGCTTGGGGAATCGTCAGCTTTGAGTCAGTTACCATTCACTTTGTGCCCTCTGAGTACCACAGAGAATCCAGCCCAGTGATCTAAAATAGGATTTAGCCATGAATACACCCTTTAATATCAAGAGCCTTACATGGATAAGTTTCTCTGCAGCACCTTGAAAACTTACAGGGGCTATGCTAGGTCCAAGAACCAGGAATCCACAGATATTTAATATCTAGAGGAGGTTTACTAGCCACTACTGACTAACAGACAACATTTCAAAGAAAACGAGATCTCAAAAACGAGATCTGTTTTTGAACAGATGTCCAAAAAGCTCCTGGATTTATAATCATGAGTAAAATACACGTTCATATACATGTAATACAGAGAAGAGAAATTTTGAACAACTATGTTGAGTGAAAACATGTTCTTTAGGAAAGAAAAACTAAGTATCCTTTTCATCTATTGAAATGAAGTCAGGGAGAACAAATACACACTGAAGATTAATATTCCTATTAGTGAGGTGTTACTTGCTAAGTGTGTCACACCTCCCAACCCAATGTTCAAAAAGTCACTCCAATGAAACTGTATAACGAGCAGTAGAAATTATTTTTAAACAATCAGAATTTCAGGCACAGTCAATTACTTGGATAGTCACATTGAAGACAATTATTTACTTGGCTAGGAAAAGCAGACAGGCAATTTTATTTACATTGATGTTGATTGAAAAGTCTTGTAAAGATACATACGATCACATTTTTCACTCCGTTCCTGAAGTTCAGGCAGTGATGGAAGGGAGAGAGGAAAAAGATGATGAAGGTACTTTTGTATTGCTAGGGCAATGTAGGGATCTACTCCTCTCCAGGCACAAGTTAGCTAAGCCTCAGAACTGTTCCGATTTATACTCTTCCCACAGCCCCCTTTGGGCATTGGGAAGCAGAAAATAACCACAGTGAAGTGCACTCTAGTATGCCCTGATAGGCCCACTAGGCTGTAGGCTGGAAGCAATGTAGAACTCTTGTGATAGCTTTCCTCTAGATACAGAGTAATTCCATCCACTTTGAGAACTGCTTATGCTGCAAAAGTGGCATAAAAAGTTATTACTCAAACTGAGATTCAGGCCCCACTCTTTTTCAAGTAGCTCCTATTCCAACTAGGCTTTCTCTTACAAGACTTTTTCATTATGGGAGTGAATTTAACAAAACATTACTACACCTGAAAATAAGAAGCCCTTAGCATGAGCTTCTGCCAAGCACACAGAAAGAGGACTCTGTGCCAGCTTCTCCTACCACATCTGCCAACAGAAGGCTGACCTGCAACATCTCCATTATTTCAGCACTGTACTTCTCCCAAGTACATACTGCCATTTGAGCTGAATTGTATGGTCATTTCATGAAGGGAACACCCCCCACTACAGAACAAGTTATCTTCACTTGAACCCAGTATGTCAAATTTGAAACCAGATCTTCAACGATCCAGAACAAGAATATAACCTACACAGACAGAAACCATGTAAGCCTTTAGACTTTGTACTTTGAATTTTATTTCCACCAATTTGCTATACATCATACACATTACACTACTTTTTGTGCAAGACAAAGCAAAATATATGCTCAATTATGCTTTTTCATGTCTTCTAAAAGACTTTCACACTCACTGGAAGAGAACCAATGGCTCTAATATCTGCAACTAGATTTCTGTTCTTCCCATAAAGAAAATATGATCATATTATACGAAGGGGGCTGTGAAAAGAAGGGAGGTGAAAATAATTTTCTCTTAGAACTCTACCCGATGTGAATGCAAAAATGATATTTCTCAATTTCTTATGGTACCTGCCTGAGAATACCAACTCATTTTAAAACTCTTAATACATTTAGATTAGTTTATACAGCTATTATTCTCACATCTGGTAATTTATTTGTATAATAATTTTGCTACTTTGGACAAACGAGTTAATTGTGTATTTTAACTTAACAACATAAATCTAAAATACAGCACTTAGTATTCTATTTTTATTTACTGATTGATATAATCTACCATTACATTGTTTTTCAGGCTTGGATAAGTCAATATTTTCGCTACAACTGAAACATCTGGATTACAGGCAATCTGATTAGAATATGCAGCAATGTACTTATTTCCATTGGAATTGATGAATCAGCAAGTATATTAGGAAAAGGGAGCCATATAACACCAACTGATTTGTGCCTTAGACCTCTATATGTTCAGAGAGGAATCCCATCTGCTATGTAAGGACAGTGGGTCCAGATACCCTGGGCCTATGGCTACCAAAGAAATTCCCAGTTTTAAAGACTTATGGACTGAGAAAGATGAGCCAAGGCTTTTTACAATTCTTTACATTTGGAAGGCATAAACATGTGGTTATAAATTTTTTTTCCTCCCAGTTCTTCACTTTAGGACATCATTCACCCAAGCTCAGCTTCATCACTTTTAAGTAAGTGATTACACTTTATTACGTTTATCCCTCCTTCCTATGCTTTTTTCCATTTTCAAGCACCTGATGAACTGGGATTTTCTCCCATGAAAACTCATGTGATAAATAAATTTGTTAGTCTTTAGCCTTGTTTGTTTTGCTGAACTAGACGAACATGGCTACGCCTACCCCTTTAGAACTTAGCAATTTTAGGAAAACAAAACCTCACTTTAAAAAAAAAATTAAAAATCACTGAACATGTAAAAAAAAAAAAAACCCCACAAAACACACTATAGACAGCCTCTGTATGTCATTTGTACTATCAATCCAATCCAAACTTACATATTGGAAAGTGGGATTACCTCTCTTCCTATTTACATACTATCAGTATTGAGACACTGACGTGTAACCTACACCAAATTAGCAGTCGTAAGGCTAAACATCACAAAAATCAGTTCTTCATGAAATAACTAAACCAGGACCCAGACGTTCACTATATGAACAGTGTCTTCCCCCCCGCAAACATATTAGTTTAATCCTGTTCATGATCTTGAATCCTCTCACCCAGCTTTCCAGAGTCATGACTTTCAGGATCTAATCAACCATGGTTTCATGATATTTAAAACCTAATAATGATCTACAAGTAAAACAGGAAGTGTTTCGTGTGCACAGCATAGCTTTAAATCTTGGGCAAGAGGGGGATGTTGCCAGCAAGGTGCTGGCTTTTTGTCTTTACTGCCCCCTCCCATCTATGCTCTTAATAAAAAATGAAATGTGAAGGATACAACTGTGGAAGCATTTAAATTAGACAGACATATGTCTGTGATTACCTGCTTTAAGTTTGCAAACCTTTCAGTATTTCATTTTAATACTGTTTCCCAGGGTGCTGTTCAGATGTCTACATCCCAGCATCTGATTTCATCTTCTCTAGAGTCCGCCTACTGGAAAGCTAAGAAGGAAGGAACTCCCATCCTCAAGTGATGTTGAAGGAGCAAATACAGAAGTGCTTTGCTCCAACCTGTTCTAAGTATTCTGCTGTTCTAGAGAAACTGCAAAGTGTTTGCCCTTCACATTTTGCAGTCTTTTATACACAATTAGAAATTACTATATGATTTGCTGGCCCTAACTTTTACTGTTTATGCCAGAGTATCTAATCACATCTGCCTGTCACAAAACAATCAGGGCTTAATTCAAAACCCACTGAAGTCAATGAAAGCCTCTCCTTTATTTTAACAAATTTTTGGATGAGAAAACTAACGAAAAGCATTGATGGAACCCCAGAGGAAGTACTGTGTTTAGCTACAAAGTGCAGGTGTGAGCATCCTGAAAGAATGGCTCCCAGAACAGGCAAATTTAAAAGCAGGGGTAAAGAACTGATGAAAAACAGGGGGAGGGGTGGGAAAGTCAGGCATAGGGAATCCAGCAGTCATCCAACACTGGATGATTATTTAAATATTTATTGCCACCAAGAGCTAAAGTGCTAGACAGCTTTTCTTCCTCTGTTTACCTTCTGTATCTCTCTCAAAAACTGCTGTCTGTATAAGAATCAAAACTAAAAAGATAGCACTGGATTCGTTTATTATTAAAAAACAAATAAGTGATGTTAGGAAGAATTCACTCTGAATACCAAAAGGTAAAAATTAGTTTTAAAAGGGATCTCATCTGATAACCAAAACCGCTTGTGAATACAAACAACCAAAAAGCCCTTTTGACAAAAAAGCAGCATACCCTGCTTAAGATAGGCCCTGACATTCCTGCAAGAGAAAAGGAAGCTCATAGAGCAGAAAGCTTTCAAAGGAACAATTGCCTTCCATTAGGAAAGCATACTAAATAGGGTGACTTTTTTTTTTTTTTTTTTTTTTTTAAACACAATCCATCATTGTTCTTCTCTATCTTCTTTTCCTTTACTTCTCATACCCTCAGCACAATTGTTGTCTCTTGTGGATTGGGTGGGAGGAAAGTTGTGTTTTTAGTACAGTGACATTTTTTCAAAGGAGTAGTGATATTTTTTTCAATTATCTACAGAACCACAGCTTCTTCATCAAATTAAAAAGGAGTCCTGTGGCACTTTAAAAGACTAACAAATTTATTTATTGAGCTTTCATGGGAGAAAAGCCCACTTCATCAGACACTCCTTGTTTGTTTTGCTGAACTAGACTAACATGGCTACCCCTTCAAATTCATCTAATTAGCATCTCTCTATTTATAGCTAATAATCCTGTATGGGTGATCAAAAGGAGACACCCATAGAGCGATACAGCATTGTCAGATTCAACTTTGCTCCCTTCCCAGCTAAGACTGTACCACAGAGCCAGATGTTTAATTGTGAGAGGTTCAACCATGATGCAAACATGTTCAAGTGTCGGCAATCATGGAATTTTAAAGGTAACCTACTCATTCAGCATTTACAAGTGAACAATTCAAATATGCTTTTTTCCCCAGAGTATTTGTATTCCTAAGTGATAAAGCAGTATGATCATTCTAATTAGGCACTGAATAATGACTCTGCCAGTAAGGGAAATCAGGACTTGATAAGCATAATCAGGGAAAGGATGTAACTATAATTGTGAGATGTTACTATGCAAAACTAATAAGGAAATGAAAGTATCTGAAAACGTTCTGATGTGTGGCTTCTTTTATTACTGGCAAGTAACGTCTTTCCTATCAGACCTTGTAATATTATGTAACTGTGCCCCAGCAAGCCTGTGCTGACTCCATAACAGCGTAGAACCACTGTGAATGAACTCCAAACTTCCTCCCTGCCAATATGCCCTTATGATTTGAGCAAAAACATAGCTTCTCCTTTAAGAGGAGAGAGGGGAACAGAGCATTTGGAAGGCAGGCTGATTTCCCAGAAATGAGGGGAAGCAAGGAACACAGCATCCCAGGCAGAAAAAGGAACTAGGATGCTGACGGTTTCTGTATGTCCAAGAAGAGGCGGCAGTCTCAAAGGAGCCCTTCAAAGAGATAATGCATTAGCATGGTAGCAATAGTATATCACTGTCATACCGCTTGGATGACTTGGTTACAAAAAGTTACACTTAAAGCTCAGTCTTGGTAGTGTAAACTGGACCAAATTGTTTTAGACATAAACCACACAATTTGCAGAGCTGCAGTACAATTTGGAAAGCAGCACATAAGTTTGTTTAGTTTCATCTCCACTAACAAATGAACTCAATCATCAGGTCATTACTCGGTTATAACCTGGCCCCCCAACACAGTAATGTTATAGTGTAAACAGGAATTGAATTAACTGCTTTTTGAAGTAGCTTCCCTATCAAATCACCTTGCTGAAATTCTATGCATTAAAAATGCATATTTATGCCAAAGGGGATTGTGCTATATGCTGACACATAAAACAGTTATTACAGTTGTTGATACATACAGATATTTCATTAATTACAGGATGAAGAAGAACTTCATTTATATGGTAAACTTTTTGCAAGAAACATTTATATATATATTAAGCAGATCTAATTAACCTTCTCATTTTTATAGCAATAAGGAGGTCTTCTACAGTAACTTTCTGGTCCTCGGGTTTTGTTCTTACTTTGTACTGCATTTTATTTCATTGTTGGAGTTTGAACTGAAACAGTTTAATTTAATTCTCCAGAGAGAATTCTCTTTAAATCTATGAAAGGTTGAGAAAATGGTGCCATTTATAATATGCATGTTACTTAAATCTCTATTTACAAGCAAACAAAAAAAAAAAATAGGATCATATTTCTACTAGTCATAGCTGAGAAGGAAAACAATTATCTTTAGTCAATGAAAAGGAAAACCTAGAAATCCACAATAAAACTGTACACACTAGTCTTTCGAACATTTAAAAAGGGGAAATGTGCAAAAGAAGAATCAACAGTAAAATTAATGTCATTTCATTTGCTATTTTTACTATTTTAAAATGTATTATATGTAACTTTGAACATATGCTAACAAAATAGATGCTCTAGTTAAAAATATGCCCTCGGGAGTATTTGTATCTGTAATATCTTAGCAGTTTTCTAGCTAATAAACTAGCCTCTTGTAACAGCTCTCAATGCATTTAAGAGATTTCTATCACCTTGTTTATCTATTTCTTCCTCCCTAACAGCTGGACCACCTTATGTCATACAACATGAATTTAACACAAAGCCTGCTCATTTCTGACTACGGTATCAACAGATGGGAGTGGAAAGTCATTTCTTGTCTGATCTCTGTTCTTTCCAAGGCTCTCCAATATGTTAAAGCAAAACACTAAGAAGTCAACATATTAATACTCCTGCACACTTTTGGGGACAGTGCTTCTGTCTTCCTACATAAAACACACAAAAAGCACCTACCCGCCAGTAAATACTTTTTTTTATTTATGTAAATACATTGTCAGTTTTTTTAAAAATGAAAATATTTATTTTTACCTGGTAAGGTTCACGTGCCATCACTTTAAAAAAAAAAAAAAAAAAGCCCACAAAAGTAATACTGCGTCAGGAGTCAAATTACACATACCAGGTTCACAGAAGACGTACTCCAAGCAGAACTCAAAGAAGCCTTTTAAGATGACTGTATATTGAATTTCCCATCTTTTTCTATAGCTACTCTGTCACCATTCAGATTTACCATACATTAATGGCCTTTTAAGCCATATATCTCCTCCTGGTCAGACATGATGGTATATGTAAGGTCAAGGGTGCTCCCCATCATTTCTTGGATGTCTGGCTCTGCTGTCCAGTGTGCTTTGTGGAAAACTGTCCACGACACTATTCTTGGGTGTGATGGTGCTGGCGGCACACTTTGCAAAAAAATGCAGACCACTTGTTCTTACAAAGCATTACTGGAATGATCTTGTCATTTGCCTTCAATTACTTCTGCTAGAGCTGTTTTGCTTTGACTCAGCACTAGGACCAGCTCCACGAGTGCCCTCATGTCAAAGCAATGGAGGGCACAAAGACACACCATTTCAGATGTACAGCAATGCAATGTGGGATAGCAGCAGGAAGATTGCCACTAGAGTCATTAGGAATGCATCCACCTGAACTTGAAAGTAAATAAACTCACTGCAAAGTGGAACTATTCCTGTTTCAAGGAGGATTCATCACTGTGATGTAGCCTCCAAATAATTCAGTTTAAAAATATTTAAACCATTAATTCAAATCAAAATGCAACAAGGTGCAAAAATGCCAAATTTCTACACAATAACTAACCTAAGTTACAAATCTGCTGTGTATTATATTGTAACATTACTTACCATGGGTTAAAAATTTATGCTGTTTGCAGTGAGGCAAGAAAATAGGGCCTGTCCCTTTTAGGGCAACCAGCTAAGATACTTTTTAGGCCAGACTTAAGGGACTTCCCCTACTTGGCTAGACTGGCTAAAAATATTTTGTTTATCCAGTAGCTCTCCCCCCCTTCTTTTCCCCTTTCTGCGAAATTATTCTCAGTACATGCACAAGCATTGTCTGGCAAGCAGTTCCCCTTTGTTCTGAAATTGTTCCCTGTAATTGCACAATTGTATCTTGTGATTTGCTACAATTATATTTTATGCTATGTCAGGATTAATTGACCTATAAACAAATAAGATAATGCAATGTATAAGAAATAAGAGAAGTACGTATGCTAATGTGTGATGATAATGACGCTATAAGGATGTACTAATGTGAAGTGCATATAAGGGGATGCCCCGATATGTTCGGGGCTCAGCCTTTGGAAAAGATTCCGCTGGGCCTGCTGTCGGCCGACAATAAACTCTGTTAGCCTCCTATTCCGGTGTCCGAGATCCTTCTGTCTTGCAACAGCAGATATTAAAGAGTTCTCTCAATAACTGGTTTTGTTTTGGGTTCTTTGGAAGAGGATATGCTTGTTTTGGGTGCTCAGTTAATATAATCAGTAAATATATTTATTATATAATAGGCTTTCCAAAATTCTTCAGACACTTGTTTTCACTTAAAGTTTATAAGAAGAATTTCAACTTCTCACCAATATTTTAAAAATCTACTTATTAAAAATTCTATTTCACAAAGATAGGAACCAGCGGTCATAGCTCCAGAGAAGCATACAACAAACTACAGATTTCTCCACACAATACTGCCCTGTACATTAGTGCTGACTTGAACCACACACATCTTTTACACTTGTGAGCCTCTTTAATAGAGCCTGAAACTCTGCACTGATTTTTATGAGCACAAGTAAACAGGTAAGGAGACCAAATAACTTTTGCTTGCAAAACAATATCAGAATCAAAGACTGCAGGGACCAGCTAGACCACCTCCTAAGATGAAAAATGATTTCATCCATATAGTTAATGAAGATGAGACTGAACTGTTTGCAGATAGGGCCCACTGCTGTCAAAACAAAGGCAAACTGTTCAACATGGGTATTCTTGTTATTTTTGAAGAACCTCAGCCTTACATATACCTGTAGTGCAAAATCCAAACTGTCGTGTCAATAGTTTATTGTTGCTGCCATAATCAAAGCTAAAGTTACAACAAATTCGCAATGCATCTTTGTCTAGCGTGTTGGCACTACAAAAATAGCACTGGTATAAGAGATCGCAACATATCACACAGAATTTTTAATTCTGTACTTATTTGAATAGTCATTGTGAAGGCTATACATCACCATATGCAACTGCAACCAATTACGGACGCAAATCAAAAACACTTGCAAAATTTCCCCGTTACTGGGTTGATAGATTTCTCTTTAAAGTCTGTAGCCAATTAATCAGAGTGATGGAATAGAATGTTTCTATAAACTACATTTCTAATGGTCACACTGCCTCTCGGAGAAAGTGAATTAGGTTGCAGATATGTGTTTCTTAGTGGTGAAAAGGACATGACATGACAAAATACAACGAATCCCCTCCAGCCAAAAAACCTCAAACATGCACCTTGACAGGTGGAAATGTGTAAAATTTAAAATTTTTATGCTCAATATTTATGCTCAATGAGATCAGAAGAGTATTCTTAATCTTGTACATAAATTTAGATTAGCTAAGGCACAGAAAAAGAACCAAAAAGAGAAAAGATTTCTGTTTGAGAGAATTTCTGTTTCTTGCTATAAAGTCCCATAGAGCCTTTTGTTTGTTTGTTTACAAGGGACCTAGATTTTCCAGTCTCCTGAAGAACGAGCTAATGCAGAATCAAATAATTTATCAAGGGGAGTCTTACAATAAGATATTTTCTATTATTATCTCGACTACAACAAGGACAATACATAGTCAAGGGCATAATTCAGTGCAAGGAAAGTGTGTGGGAGCCAGGAAAGGGGCACTCAAAGAGGGAGTGAGGGGGAAAAATGGCAAAAGTAGCTTACAATAAACTTCGTTTGTGAGTTGCCTTGCTTCTGCCATTCCATTCAAAGGAAAAAGTCTGCAATGAATGCTTTCAAATAAACCAGTGCACATGAAGAATTTTAGAATTGTGTGAATGAGGTTATAAACTGGATGTCAGATTAAATAAATATCTCCAGTACTACAAAGGTATAGCTTCAAAGCACCCTATTGAATGCTTTTTTACCGCCAATGCTGGAAGGCATCTGGCTTTGTTTGTTTAATGTGAAGAATGTTTAATATTCATTAAGTATTATGATTTATGGGCTTTCCCTAGAATTAATCCAGACTAGGCAATGTGAATTAGTAATTATGGGGTTAGAAATAGCTAGTTTACAGTAATTATTTTTGCTGCTATCCTAATGTCTACAGTAATTGTATTGGTACAATTTATATTATTTTCGATTTTCAGTGGAGGGGGGTAAAGTATGGTTATATTGCCTTTTGGGGAAGTTTTCCTCTTTCTCTCATTAGATGTTAAATCACAAAGCAAGACTTGGCTCTTTCCAAACCTTTAAACACATTATCAATATCAAAGTGCATTGCAATTAGTGTGCAACCTGTTCATCTCTAATATAGCTGTATTGGCAACAGACCTTTCAAACTGCAACTGTATTGTATTTTTGCATCTGACATCCATCTAAATTCTTATACCACAGGGCTTGACAAAAGTGGCTCTCAGACAGGCGCCAGCAATTTCATTTTTGGTTGCCAGAGGACACTCCTCTGCTGCATTTCCAGCAGATCTAGGAGCCAGACTACAAGCTCTGGTTGCCATGGCGACCTGACTCCCTGGTTTTGTCAAAGCCTGTTATACCATGTCAATCACAACATCATAACACGCTGATGATATGATGTGCGCCCAAAAGATATCCAGAGCACCTGCAACTCTCAAAATGGCTTGCCCAAAAGGCTACTCTTTTTTTGTTAGTGTACTCTAAACAGGTAATTC
Source organism: Pelusios castaneus (assembly GCA_007922175.1). NCBI lineage: Eukaryota > Metazoa > Chordata > Testudines > Pelomedusidae > Pelusios > Pelusios castaneus. The sequence goes on from ML685816.1 coordinate 2,460,108, forward strand.
ATAAATTGATAGGTTTTGTTTAAAAAAGGAGACAAACAGGAACTGATGTAGACATTAGAAGATTCAGGAACTTGCTTGGAGAATGTCTGTTGGTGAAAAGCTACAGCCGGTCTGCTAAACCCTGGCGCACAAACTCTAATGCTTGAACACTGTGTTAAACATTATACACAGTTCAGCTAGATAGAGTAAGATGCTTGCAAATTACAATACAGGTTATGTCGTGTTTCCAGTTTTATTTCATTATAGACTAGCACCTTTCACAGGTTACAATTGAGGATACGTACAGTCACAGTGGTTATGCATTTTGTGGCAGATGTTAAAAGGTCAAACTAACTGAAGCTGCGTGGTGCTGCTAACCATAACAGCTTCATTTAATATTCCGTATAACAGTTCAAATTGTCATGTAGTTACTGATTTTATGCCCTACAGCCATGATAACAGCTTGAATTAGCAATGCAAACTCCAGGACTTCAAGTTTCTTCTTCCCTGTTGCCCCTATATCTTTGTCAATGGCTATGACCTTTTTGTTTGTCACTCATGTTAATTTTAGTGTTAATTATTTCTTAATGCACTGAAGAATTTAATGTAAATTGTGAGAAAAATGGTAGACTCTAAGGTCAAGTCTGCTGTACATTTTTCCTAAGAATTTCCCCAATGGTTGCAGCTTCATCACTTGTAGCCAGTATATGTACATTAATGTACCACAGGATGCAGGCAACACAATGAACAGTTCTCCTGTGTCAGAACACCGACTGTTACTACAGTGATTTCCCAGGTACATATGAACTCCAAATGGCCCAATGAGCTTTAAGCAGGTTTGTTTTTGTTTTAGAAAAAGATTTGGCTTGTAGCAATCACTTATCTGGCACGTGAGCTGCTTTTTCCCTCTAAACATCCTATTAAAAAAACACATCAGACAACACTGACTTCCATATCTTACTCAATTCAATCAACAGTTCTTCCCAGGGACACCTAAAAACTTACAGGCATTCTTATCCTCTGTTCCTAAAAGGAAATAAATCCTAGTTCTTTGGGAATCATTCCAACAAAACTTATGAATTGAGGTCAGCGTTTTCCAAAATGGATGCCTATAGTCTTAAATCCTTAGTTTGGCCTGATTTTCAGGAATGGCATCTACCTAGCATGTCCTACTGAAGATCAGTGCTCAATAATTGTAGGCCACTTATGTGTTTGCATATGGCTTTACAAACCTAACATTAGGCACCCATTTTGAGAGGCTTGGGAGTTTGAGGACGATCCAATGAGACAAAAAGGGTGTTGTCTGAAAAGAGCACTTATGTGATTTTGGAGCACAAGCCCAATGGGAATTGTATTCCTAAGTGACTTCAATGCTTCTGAAAGGTTCCACCCTTGGAACTCCACAACTCTATTTGTACAGAGCAGACCTGTGTTTGAACTAAACTTGGGCTTAAGGTGTTAACCCATGTTGCAGCAGGGCTTCCCCATCCCCAATTCCAGAATTGAATTAGCTTTGCTAAAGCTATCTCACTTGCTATTTGCCTCCTCCACCTAATATTGCTGGAAGAATTCTGCACCAAAAAAAACTTAAAGTGTTCTACACAACATATTCTTTTTGGTAATTTATTTCCAAAATACCTACCAGCACGTCTGCAGCCCCACAGAGAACAAAAAAGATTCAGGAAATGTTTTTTAGCAAATAAATTCTTTACTAGACATATTTAACACAGCGCGTTGAGTAACAATTTATTTAAATTGTTGGGAAGGGCCTGGGACTGAATTTAGAGGATTGCTGGATGTAGGCAGGAGAAAGATGACATGTTTGTTTTGTTTGGGGCGGGAGGGACTGTTTGGGAGCCTCCCTCATGCAAACATTAGCTGACCCTTAGCCTCTCCCCAGTGGTTAAAGTATAATTTGATGGGCCCCAGAACCCTCCTAATCCCCGAGCCCCCTTCCTATATTGTCTGGGCCCCCTTCATGCAAGCCCCCGCCCAGATAGGTATTTCCAACCACTTCTTAGTACCATATGCATTGGTTCGCTCCATAAACATATTTATAATTTTATATGGTTATGTCTATATCAATTATTGTCACAAAACTAGCAAACAATGCATAACACAATAAGTATTGTGATGGGTGTTCCTTGCATGTACAAGCGGCAGCCTCACCTCCCTCCACTTCTCCTCTATCCTTATTTCAAGTTCACTTAATTTCTATTTACTGTTCACTTCAATTTTCTTTTCTCACCTTGCAATCACCTTCATTCATTGGTGCAATTCCCATCAGTGATGAAATATCACAACGAACCAACTCACTTAGAACAGGTTTTCACTCTTAATTTTGTACTGTTAAAAACTGTGGTGGTAAAATGCATTGACCTCACCTTCTTTTGGTTTATTTACTTTTAATAAATCCCTTTTAGTAAAAGGGTTCCTACTGATCCCTAACCTGTCTCATCTCCTTTGTTTCCTTACTCATGCTGAGGATACCCCAATCCTCCACCTCTGGCCTCAGTCAGTCATTCCCAGTACTGTCTGCAGGATTTTGGAAGCCCATGGATCCTTTGGGAGCAGCAAGCAGATACTACTGAGGAGGATCATTGCCTCCACAAGATCATATTTACTGAACTCATCAGTACTACAGCAGGCAGATGGAGAGAAGGAAAGAGGCAGTGTCTGGCACCTCTGGAAGACCTTAGTTGCAGCTGGTTTTTCTTGCCCACCCCGTGGTGGATTAGCCTGCAATGACCTTTCATCCTCCTTTATATTGATCAAGAAAGGATAGAAGCTAAATCAAGCCTTCTAAATCATTCCTTCATCTCCCTATGTCCAAAGATCCTTGTTGCTTCAGGGAAGGAGGCACTAAATCCCTACCCCAAGAAAGGCTTTTTTTGTTTGTTTGGCGGGGGAGGGGAAGATGCATTTAAGAACTGGCACAAGACTTAGCTCAATTTCTCTCTGCCCAGAACAGCCAAGAGAGAAACTGGACACCATGATTGGTTAATCCACAGAAGTCATAAGGAGTTAAACTCACTATAGACATGAGACTCTTGAAGCTACTAGAGACAGACTTCTTGTTATTTATTGGTCTTTTATGGAATTAAATAACTTGAAGCAGAAGCATTTTTTTCTGTGCTTCTGGTTCCCTGCTAAACCTAGAGTTTTCAGCCTGGCTGAGAAAGTTACAGGACACAAGAGAAATAATCAGTTCAGATGTTTGTGGAGGAAAAAAGTCACAGGTACTTTTCTTGCAAGCCACCACACTCTGTAATCACATCTCAACTTCACATGCTTAGAGTATATATACAGAGTAGAGTCACTTTAAGGGCCAAATTAGTTGTTTATTGGCATCAGTCCCACGGAAGAGACTTTTTATCGGAAACCGAATCTTCCTTTTCAATACAAGCAGAGCAAGGGTTGTGCGCCATCCAGTCTATTAAAGCAAAGAACTCTATAGCCAGGGTCCTACTAGGAAAGTCTGGCCCCAGCAACTGAAAGCCTAAATTTAGATTGTTATAGCCATAACAACTGTACTCTGGAGTGCAATTGCTTTAGAAAGCCATGAAAGGGGAGACAGTTTCCCCAGTAGCCAGGTCCCTCCTTCCCTCTCACAGTTCTGTAGATTAAGGCCACTACTTTAAATTCTGTTCAGAAACAAAAAGGGAAGACAGATCAGAAGTGAACAGGAGTAAGGACACTGTGGCTTCTGTTTAAAGAAAAACAGTAGTCCAATGTGGAAAGTGTAGTTGCCTGCCTGTTCATTCAGATAAGTAAGAAAGCCACCGTGAGAAATCCATACCGGAGTAGAATTAAGAAGTCCTGCATGACTTGAACTTCACACTAATCTGACAGTCTGGTCAGATGCTGCCTATTGTTTGCGAGATTAGACGACTGTATGTAAAATGAAGTCTAACTTTCTGTTATTATATCTCTGTAAGCACAATACAGTTACAAATCTTTAAAACTAAGTTACTATTTTGGATTGACAAACAAAAACCCACAGACCCGTTTTTGAATATTTCACACAATTCACAACTTAGCTGTGCAGTATTACAGACATAGCCATCGAAGTGCATACCTTCAGATACTATAAATAATTATATCTTTCGCCAGTTGAGCTTTAGCCCACTTCTCCTTATCTTTCCATGCATCTCTTCCAGGTATTAGGACATTTGGTGATAAGCAAGAAGTGCATCCTTGGCAAAGTAGTTAACTATCATCTACATATCAAAAGTACTGGGTAGCATGAGTCCATGGTATCGCACATCCTCAGAGGTCTCGTGTAGATATCTAGAGAGAAATGAAATATTGTGCATTTTGGGGAGCCACAAAATAGAGGGCTTCTTGCTTAAGAACATAAGAAAGGCCATACTGGGTCAGACCAGAGGTCCATCTAGCCCAGTATCTGTCTACCGACAGTGGCCAGTGCCCAGGTGCCCCAGAGGGAGTGAACCTAACAGGCAATGATCAAGTGATCACTCTCCTGCCATCCATCTCCATCCTCTGATAAACAGAGGCTAGGGACACCATTCTTAACCCCTTTCTGGCTAATAGCCATTTATGGACTTAGCCACCATGAACTTATCCAGTTCCCTTTTAAATATTGTTATAGTCCCAGCTTAGAAGCAAACTCCCTTCATGATTCCAAGGGATCCAGGGACTTACCTTATTATGGCCCAGCAAAGACAGCCAGCATTGTTTCTCATCTGTGGCCATTAGATATAGAAATGGTTGTGCTAGCACTGATGTATCATATTATGCTCTGAAGAATCATTATGAGGGATACACAATGCTAATGAAGGACAAGTGATGCTGGATGTTGGATGTCAGCACTTGATTAACTTGCCAAAAAAAGGACTGGTGGGTAATTTAAGTACTCATGAACTTAGTTTTGATATTCCTAGTAACAACTAGATCTTATTTTCAGCTCTCTCATCTGTGTTTTAATCATAATGGGATTTAGGATACGCCTTTTCATGTTGTTCAGCAGCATGGTTTTAATTCACCTGTCTATGAGGCAAAAGATGTATATTCCACCTGCCAAAAAAGCTTTTAAACTTCTTTGGCAAAGCCAGTGCAGGGCAAGGCCTGCCTCTTAAGAAACTGCTGCTACTCTGGGTGCATTTTCATTTGGTTCTTCTCTCAAGGCATTAACTGTAAATGCTGTTTAGTGTATCTGAAACAGCTATAGGAATTCTCAATATAGTTCAGACCCTATTTTACATTAACTTTTGCTTAAGTATTTATAAACTTCAATCCAAGAAACTAAAACACAGAAAAAGGGAAGACCCATTATAATGAAGATTTCAAGTTCACTCTGCATATTCCCCAATGAAGTCATTCAAAGATGATGCATGAGTAAAGCTGGTTTTGATGACAATCCAGATGTAGCCCCGCAACTACATCCAGTATGCAACGGGCATGCTAATTGATATTTAAATAACTTTTTTATATTCAAACAGACCATCAAGTGTTTTTTTGGGAGTCAGCAGAAGACAGAGATTGCTTCTGCCCCATAGTTTTAAAGATACTACCATTGCCTTTAAAAAAAATCATTCTAGTGCATAATATATAGTGGCTCTTTGATTGAATCCCCTTTACATGACAATTGCAGGGAAGAGCCAATCTGAGTAGTCTGCTTTTTGTTCCAACGTCACAGTTGTAATTAGTAATTTTAAGGCAAGTTCTATTCAATAGCCATATAGTACATCTTATTTGTACAAATAAGAGAATTACAACAGCTATTTTCAATGTTACATTCCAATCCCATCTTGATTATGAAGAACTGAACTTTACCAAGTTAACCATATTTTGACTTCATTTGTATTAAAAACATCTTTTTGCATGGTTTTGTTTTCTCCCTATTGAGTGTAAGTGTGAAAGTCAATGTTTAGAACACTTATTTATCTCTTCCAAAAAGGAAAAGAGAACATGCCCATCTTAGTTTATAAATCTACACAGCATCTTATCTTAGCCTTTCTTTTTGGAAGAGAAGCCGCACTATGGATGACACAGTTCTGGGAATTGTGACAGTTAGTATTTTGTTTTCCATCTGCAGCTGAGCCAAGTACTGAGTAATGCATGTAGGCACATGCCAGCAAACTTATGGCCAGCAGTAGGAGCACAGAGCAGAAGTTAGTGTCCAGAATCATGAAGCTGACACTGGAAAAACTGCTCCATGGGCCTTCCAGGCAGGAACACAGCCAAGGTATCCGGGGCATGATTTGCAAGTTAACAGACAGAGGTCCCTGACTCAGTAATGGCTGCTATGCAAACACCTCCTTTGACTACTCTGCCTCTGTTGAAATAACAGTAGTATAGCAAGCTGGCTAGGAGGTCATATTAAAAACAACTCGCAATATCACACAAATCCACTTATGGAGGAATAGAAAGTGACTACTTCACTTTTCATGCACTTGACAGAACGTAGCTCATTGTTCTTGCCACAATTCTGAGCTAGCTGCATCTTAGACCTTTCCCTGGTTTTGGAATCCCCCTCCTTCAGGCATTCATCTCATCTTCAGCTGTCCTAGGGCACAGATTAGGTTTCTCCCACTCTTACAGCTTGTCTACACTGCCCTGAAGTTCATACTAAGGGCCAGAGCTGATCAGCAGCGCATGCCCAAGTGTTGCACTGTAACTCTCCCGTGTGGATGCTGTAGGCATGAACTGAAAAGGTTCCTAAATTCAGGTTAAGATAGCCCTGCTGTGAGGTTTACATTAATGAGAACTAAGAACTAGCTAGTTGCACCCACATGGAAGAGTTACGGTGCAGCACTTCATTATACACTGCTATTCATGTCTACACGTGTATTGATTACTCAGCAGGTCTGATTAGGCTTGACACCTTCCGGAGTTGATCCCAGCCGGAAGTAAAAATAGCTTTGGGTACATCTACCCTACAGAGTTTATGGGGCAGAGCTGCACTGTAAGGTATGTCAGGTAGCCATGCTATGCCCACAGGAGAGAGTTCTCCATCAACATAATTAATAAATCACCATCATCGACATAATTAATGCATCCTCAATGAATGGCAGTAGCTAAGTTGGCGGGAGACGCTCTCCCACCACCATAGCGCTGTGCATAAATGCTAATGCCAGCATAATTTATGATGCTCAGTGGCTTGGAATTAACCCCTTGTCATCATTCAGCAAACAAAACAATAGTCATACACATGAACATAATATTCATAAAGCATTTCAAATATCTCCTACATTCCTCACAGTGTTGTTCAATGTCCTTTTTAAACCAAAGAGAAATCCAGAGGTTTTTATGTTAAATCATAAAATTTTAATTAAAATTCATGTACAAAAAGTATCACTTTTTTTTTTTTTTTTTTTTAAGTTCCCCTAAGTTTCTACACCACGTGCACAGAACCCAGGATTTATATTTTACATAATATTTAAATCACAAACAGTTATCCCAATACAATAACCACACTGTGGGTTGGAAGAAAAGATTTAGGCAGTTTCAGCTGAAAGCCCTTACCAGCAAACAAACACAGTCTCCTTTAAATTAGAAGTTTTTTGTTTTGTTTTTTTTCAAAAAAGGTATGTGACCTGTAGTGGATCAGAGAACTATATTATGGAACATGCACTTTCACTTATCAGAAGAAATGCTTAATGCCCTCCAGCAGTTTTGTAACTGGTAGAGGATGCAAAAGGAAAGAGATTTATTTCATTAAAAAATTTATTGGTTGAACACAGTACTGATTAACAGTCTCTGCTATTAAACACAGAATTTAATAAAATTCATGTTTACCCCTAAAGGGGATTTTAAAAAAAGATTTATCTTACATTTATGACTAGAAAATTTGCAAGGAATAACGAATTTTAATACTGAAAGTAAATGCAAATAAATGCGTATTTCTCCAGGGGAGCTTTGAGGTTTGCCAACATGAGGTGCAATGGATAATTACATTGTGATTTAGCAGTTACAACACCTACTCTGATTGTCTGGCTGGAGATGTCAGCTGCTCACACAGCTGTGAATCAGACAAGGTCGAGAGGATGAGAGCCAGCAATGTTTCAGCATCATAATAATCAATTTGTATCAACAGTATGATTGGTACTCCATGCTGTCATGCAGTTCCCTCCCTAAAGTTCATTAAGACACCCAACACAAAGAACTATGCTGCTGCTCCTTTACCTCACTTCATTGTAGTATCTGACAATCCTGGACTTCTCTACTCAGTTAGAGCCTTTGTTCCACCTGTCAGACGCTTTGAAGATGTCCCCATTCTGTAAATTCCCTCTCTTCAAAGCGTCTGACGAACTGGGATTTTCTCCAACGAAAACTCATGTGATAAATAAATGTGTTAGTCTTTAAAAGTGCCTGAGGACTCCTTTTCGTTTTGCTGAGCAAGACTAACACGGCTACTCCTTTGGAACTTTGTCAATATTTTATGGGTTCTGCTATTCTAGATCTGAAATTCTTCCAGCCATTACATTTATTATTTTGTGACCTAACTTACTGAACAGACAGGCAGTCTGAAATAGCACCATCTAGCCATACAGGTCCAAGAAGAACAGTTATTTTACAATGCATTATAGTCCAAATGGACAGCTTACAAACTACTATTTAAAAAGCACCATCCCCCTCTACTCCATTCATTCAATAAGGTGAACTATTTGCTAATATTCTGATAACTACAGACACTTTTTCCTGCAAGTTGTCAGAATTTAATGTTTTCTACACTTTTCTGATTAAGACTTTACATTTGACAGCAAGTCTTAAAACCCGTTAACAACAACCTAAAGGAAGTAAAAATCAGAAAGACATTCAAACAATACAAACAGCGCATTTGACCAAAGGGCTTGAAAAATCCACTCAGAGAATAGGGAAAGCTTTTTCTGGCTAGCTTGGGGACTTAAATCATCAGTTTAACAAATTTTAAAAAACTTTAATTTTTAAAATGTCGAAGTCATTCATCCTTCTAGATTCAAAGCGTCTTCCTGACAAAAACCAATGTAAACTGATGATATAGGATGGCCTTTCTATACCTTTATTGCCTCTGAAGGTAAATATGTCTACCAGTGAATACAGTGAAATTAACAGTACATGGGTCAGTTTCACTAGCTGTTACTGGAAAACTAGGGGCATCAATGACACTTAAGAATCATGTCCATTTCCTGCTGCTGTTTGAGAAAGTTTATGAAGGAGCAAAGCCACTACAAAAAGGCTGGGGAAAACTGAGTAGAGAAGCATCTATCTTGTAACAGCTAGGAAACACTGGAAGAGGGAGAAAAGATGGAGTCTCTTCTCCTCATCCAATATGTGGAAGCAGAACATAGAGACCTGCATAGGACTATTTTTTTAATCTCACTGCCATCCCGCTCCACAGCGCCACTCCTACATTATATTTTGCATTTTTATACCCACAAAAACCTTATATCCCACAAAAGAGATTCCTCTATGCTACTAAAACAGTATGTTAATAGACACAAATTTTTACCATTAAGAGAACAAATCTTGCTTAAATCTTTTGACAAGATGTGTGTTCAGTAGATACCAGTAAGGGGAAAACAACTGATCAGCCTGTTTTCTTCCTTAAAAAACACTGCACCAAAAGCTCTCATTACCTGGATAAAAACTAATACTTAAACAAAGCAAAAAACAAAGAAAAAAAACAACCGTTTGTTGTCAAAATGGCAAAAGAGAGCACTATTTTCCTGCCAGCAGTCAGCCACCATCGTTAGCTGGTTTACTGGGCACAGAATTTAAGGAAATTTTTCCAATATTTGCAAAAGGCTGGAAGGGCAGCGTGACCTACCTAGAGTACATTTCAGAGAACATTAGTAAGGACTCCACATCATTATGTGCTGGCCACTGTAGTCCTCTCCCCACCCAATTTACACACTGCAGCACTAAGTTAATAAATTTATGACCATCTAATTTCTAGGTCTTCTGGCACAAAAGGGTTTATTGAGAGGTTTGCAAGTATTTTAAACAAGGCCTTACCATGCTAGCATTTATGCTGGCAAATCTTTTGTCTCCAGGGAAAGAGGGGTGAAAAAACACTCCCCTGAGCAACACAAGATTTGCCGGCATAAATGCTTGTGTAGCTGCATTCTGTCAATAGAAGAGAGATCTCCAGCCAACATGGCTGGTATCTATCTTGGTGGGAGCGCATCTCTCCCGTTGATATTATGCGGCTACACAAGTGCTTTTGCCTGCAAATCTTGTCACTAGAAGGGTGGTTTTTCCCCCCCACACTATTTAACAGTCCCCCAGCCTAGACAGAACCTAGATTTCTTTTCTTTTTTAAAAGCATAAATAGCCCTCAGACCTGCTCTATGTCCCACAAAGAAATTTAAAAGGGCACCAATCGCGTTGTTTTTCCATTTGTAGATCACCTTTAAGAGAACTGCCAGTCACATCAAAAAATGTCAGGTAAACTGATTCCGTATCTTCCTCTGCCAAGTTACCACCCCTAACCATTAATTCTATCAGCATTCTACACATACTGTAGGAGAAATTCATATTGCTCTTCAAGAATCAATCAATTTTTACCCAAAGAAAGTCTGCCCTACACACAACATATCAAGGTTCATTCCCCAAAGTAATTTTCCTTTTAACTTTTACAACTGCAGGAGCAAACCAGACCCTTAAGTATAACAAATGGCACTAATATTACTCTTGTTGGTCTAATTATTAAGGCAGCAACCAAAATTTTCAGTGGGTGGCTACTAGTCAGACTAAAGATTGCCTCTGTGGTCTTGTAATCACTCAGACTACTATTAAAAAAAGCATTGCTTATGCAAAACTAACAATTTTAAAAAACCCTTTAAATGTTTACAAGTTAATGTTACTCAGCAGTTAACATTATTAGGCTAATGCTTCCCCTCTGTCCTTCAAACCTACACCTGATATAGCAAGAGAAAGGTAGGGAAGAATTAATTCAGTATTTTATATTTTCAATGATCTTTGTCAAGAAAAGCATAATCTGCCGTATGTATTGTTCCACAGATAACCCAGGGATTGCTATTCACTTGTTCTCTGCACGCAAGATGAGAGGCTTTACAACAAAAACAGAGGAAAATTAAGTCATTATAAAATCTTTGCTACATGTTTAGATACACTGTACCAAGGAATCATTAACCTCATTTTAGGATTTACAACCCCCTGCTACCCTCCAGACTTCCAGAAAAATTCTTTAAAAAGACTACTTCGACAAATATTTTGCACTCAAAAAAAAGCAAGCACTGTGCAACTCTGTTCAAGTCAAATCAATATGTAGATAAAGCTTATGCAAACAAGGTTTTTAATATAATCCACACATGCCAGGCACTTCATGCTTTAATAACCTATTTTCTTTTATGCAACACCACAGAAACCGAAAACTATTTATGTATGAAGCATTTAGATACCCGCTTTTTAAGAAAAGTAGTAAATAAGAACCCAGAAGTATCTGAGACTTAGGCCTTGTACACACTACAAAGTTATTGCGCGATAAAGCCCTTTAATGCGCAATAACAAACAGAGCGTACACACACAACTTACAGTTATTCCGCGTTAAGTCCCTTCTTTTTGCGCAAAATGTAAACCACCTAAACGAGCGTGGTTGCTGCTAACGCGGAATAGTTGTTGCGCGATGGCCAGTGTGTGTACGCTTATCGCGCAATGTGAATATAACGGAAATGGCCCACAATTCAAATTCCATCCCTTCTGCACTTCCGCCTGTACTCTATCGTCGTGACGTCATTTTTCCCGACCTCCTCTTCTGTCCCGCGAATTTTTGAATTCACCACTCTCCCTTCTGCCTCGCTGTTCGGTGCTGCTGCCTCTGTGTCCTTCGCTCGCAATGTCGTCGCGCCGCAGCAAACGAGCTCCAGCCTGGACAGCAGCAGAGGTGATGGACTTGATCGGCATCTGGGGAGAGTCCGCCGTGCAGTCACAGTTACGTGGCAGCCGGAGGAATTTTGACATTTTCGGTCAAATATCCAAAGCCATGACCGAAAAGGGGTACGAGCGAGACACCCTGCAGTGCCGGGCAAAGGTGAAGGAGCTGCGGATAACATTTCACAGAGCCAGAGAGGCTAACCGACGCTCTGGCTCCGCGCCAGCAACGTGCAAGTACTACAAGGAGCTGGAGGCGATCCTGGGCGGCGATCCCACAACCACCCCGAACTGCACGGTAGACACCTCGGAGACTGCACCCCAAACAGAGAAGGAAGCAGAAGGCGACGAGGCAATTGTGGACGAGGAATCAGAAGAAGAAGACTACGAGGACGGAGAGAACGGAGCCACTGACCCGGGGAGCCAGGAGTTATTTTCCACCCAGCCAGAAACAAGCTCCACTGATTCCTTCTCCACGCCTACCCAGGAATCATCAGAAGGCAGCTCTGGTAAGTCCCGTTCGCGATGTCCTCTATTCTAGGTGCTACAGCTCAGCGTAGACATGGTTTTTTTGCAAGGGGTTTTTGTTTTCGGTGTCCTCAGTTCTGTTCCTTACAGAACTGTAAAGGTGTTACTAGCATTACTTAAAAAGGTCATCGATGTATGCCTCGATTTCCAAGTAGTCGTTCCCTTTCAACTCACTGAACGCGTCATCCAAATATTTCCAGAGTCTTCTCTTCAAATTACATGGTAGAGCATTCCTTTGCACTCCACCATTCAGGGACACTCTTCCTTTCAGACTCGCAAGCACTCCTGCGGGCAACATTGCTGCGCACAGTCCTGCAGCGTAAGGTCCCGGCTTGAAGTCGGCAACATGAAGGAGATGCATTCTCGCTTGCAGAGGCACTCTAAGCAGTGTGAGATCTGCCTCTATTTCAGCCATCTCGGGCACGGGATCAGAACTTGGTGTGGCAATAGTCAACTCTCCGTTGTACTAGCTCTGCAACCCGTACCAAGCTTTGGGAAATCTGTTACCGCCCCCCCATAGGTCCCCTCTTGTGTATTGAAGGAATGTGTGGGGAGAACAACATCATTTGCTCCTGACCGTGGCGAGAACAATAGCGGCATTCTACATTTTTCATATCTGAACAGGAATGACCTTCGGTGGACAGTCTACAGCTGCAGCTGAGCGTCTGAGGAGGATAAGGCGGAGGCCTCGCAGGAGCAAGGAAGACGTCTTCCAGGAGCTCATGCAGTTCCATGAGGCTTCTGCGAGGGAGACAAGGCAATGGAGGAGGCAGTGCAGGCAGGACAGGAGACAGAGCAGTGCGAGGAGAGAGCAGCAGAAGGATGCCCTGATAGGCATCATGCAGGAGCAGACCAACCTCCTCAAGACCATGGTCGGTCTGCTACAGGCTCGCACCCCCCATCATCAGCCTCATATGCCTTTCAGTGCATCCACGCCACATTCCCCCCCCAGACAGTTTTTAGACCACCATGGACATCCATGGTGTAACCCTAACAGAACCCCTCCCCCAACATATGTAGTTGAGTCCCGCACCTACACCCACCTTTAGTCCCTACTCCCCTCAAACCCGAGTTTTGATCAATGTTAATTAAATAAAGTTGAATCCTTGTTAAACTTAATCAGACTTTCTTTATTTGTTTCATTAATTTAACATTAACGGTTTTTGATTCAATGAATGTTTACAGGGGAAAAACACAAAATTTCTAAAGCTTAATTTTTAACAGTTGAAACATATAGGAAATGGTTAGTAACTATATTCAAAGGTACAATTTTAACCAACAGTACTAAAATGGGTTTTTAACGCATCCCTTATGCGAACTGCCCTTAGCTGCGCCCCCCGGATACCCCTCGTGTCTGGTTGCTGGTAGGCATTTTCCAGACGTTGTGCCTCAGTGGTCCAAGAGTTCCTGAATCTCTCCCCCCGGCTTTCACATATATTGTGAAGAACACAGCAAGCCGAAATAACTAATGGGATCCTGTCCTCGTGGAGATCTAGCCTGCCATACAGCGCTCTCCAGCGCGCTTTTAAACGGCCAAAGGCACACTCCACAACCATTCTGCATCTACTTAACCGGTAATTGAAACGCTCCTTGTCAGGATCCAACTTCCCGGTGTACGGCTTCATGAGCCATGGCATCAGTGGGTAGGCGGGGTCCCCAAGTATCACCACTGGCATCTCTACACCGCCCACAATTATTTTCTCGTCTGGAAAAATGTGCCAGCATGTAGCCTTCTGAATAGTCCAGAGTTTCTAAAGATGCGTGCATCGTGCACCTTTCCAGACCAGCCAGCATTAATGTCCATAAAGCGACCACGGTGGTCCACCAGTGCCTGTAGAACCATCGAAAAGTATCCTTTCCTGTTGATGTATTCAGAGGCAAGGTGGTCGGGAGCGAGAATAGGGATGTGAGTCCCATCTATTGCACCCCCACAGTTCGGGAAGCCCAACTCATTAAATCCTGCGATGATCTCCCTCACGTTTCCCGGGGTCACCATCCTCCTGAGCAGAATACGGTTGATGGCTCTGCATACTTGTGACAGTGCCACTCCAACGGTCGAGCGTCCAACCCCAAACTGGTTTGCGACCGAGCGGTAGCAGTCTGGAGTCGCCAGTTTCCAAAGTGCGATAGCCACACGCTTCTCCACGGTCATGGCGGGTCTCATCCTCGTGTCCTTGCATCGAAGGGCAGGGGCAAGCTCCTGGCATAGCTCCATAAATGTGGCTTTCCGCATTCTAAAGTTCTGTTGCCACTGATCATCATCCCACAGCTGAAGGACGATTCGTTCCCACCAGTCTGTGCTCGTCTGCCGGGACCAAACACGGCGGTTCAGGCTGTGTTGCTGGTCCGCGAAACTGATCAGAATGTCCGTTTGGTTTTCAATGCTGTCATCATCCGAGACCGAGTCATCCGTGTCATGCTCCGAATCATAGCCAAAGGCAAACCGCAACAGAATCTGGGCTGTGTTCACAATGCTGAAGGCAGCATTCAAGATCACAGCTGAATCCATGTCGATTCTGAAAAGGCAGTGCCGAGAAGAAGGTTGCTTCAATTTGAAATTCGCGCTCGTTGCTATTGGCAACCGCGGGGTAGCGTCAGTAGCGGAATGCACCACGGGAGATGATACTGGGGACTCTGGGATACGTACCCACAATCCCCTTCGCTTTCCTGGAGGACTGCGCTCAGAAGGGGGGGGGCTTTGTTCCGTTAGAGCAAGCATAGTGTGTACGCGATCTCGCGCAACAACAGCCACGGGAGAATTAATGCGGAAGAGGATTATTGCGCGTTAAAAATGGTAGTGTGTACATAGCCTTACTTAAAAGCTAGATAACAGGTACTGAAACATGTTTTAAGACAGTTTGAGTGACGTTTGGAAAGATCTTTTAACAAAGCCCTCAAAGTTAGGGCTTTTTAGTTTCACTCACAACTCTCCCATACACATACATACATATACAGAGTTCAAGTAGAACAAATTCTTAGAGGCACCAACACCAGCAGGTGGATAGTAGAAAAGAAGGTAAATGAGGTTTGGCAGAGAACTGAAGTTAATAGTTCAATATATGCATATATTCATGTAGTATTAGAATCTGTGGTTAGGCCAATAACCATTTAGAGTCAAAGTACTTATATTCATATTCATGTCATTTAGCTGCACCTTCTTATCTTACTAAAGAAGACATCTTCTTTGACTTTGGAAATAAGTACTTAGTTTTTCTCCACCACCTCCACTCTTCATAGAGGAGAGGGACAGAATATATATTATACAACTGCACAAGAGAAAATCACTACTGTGTACTATGCCACGGGCTAAATGCTCATTCTATGCATTTGTCTACATTGGGCTTTTTAAACCAAATTCAATGTTATTGCAGATGTGGTTTGACTGACTGCTGTAAATAAAGAAAACTGTTTAGTAATTGTTTTAAAAAACACTTTAAACATTACATATTTACTCTCCATTCTGTTTTCAGACATGGTTCAGAGAGCAGTGCAGTTCTGAGATGATCTATATAAGGCTTGAGGAGGGCAGGGCAGGCATGAATTTGTGATCGAAACAGATTAATTGCTACTCCTTGGAGGATGGCTAGGAAATTGCCACTGTTGGGCACCCCAAGAGAAAGAACATGGGATCTGTCACAACCAATAATAAAAATCCAACAAAGATTTTAATAACCCAAGTTTTAAGTTTACTCCTACAGTAAGTTATTACTGAGGTGACAAAATCCTAACCTAGACAAGACAGCAGTAATTTAGACTTCAATCATATTGCCTGTAGGGAAATAAAGGCAGTTTTTCCCCCATCTGTCCCATTCATAGGGTTTAGAAACAGCACGGTTTATAGAGGTAGAGAAGCTGCAGTCCTTGTATACTCTATGAGTGCCTGATCTATGTCAGAGCTTTTCCAGGAAGACACCTCAGCAGCTTGATATTTCAGAGCAGCTGAAGGAATCCAAAGCTCTCATGCCATAACACAACAACAAGAACACACACACAAGCTCTTCAACTGGTGAGAATTCTTTTAAAAGGAAATGTTAACATGCATCTCTTCTGCAACTCCTCCAAGAAACTCCTACTCCATTCAAACACAAACTGGATAAAGACAGAGGCTGGAGCCAGGATGGCACAAAGAGACCATCCTTCTACATCTCCTTTCCACTCTGAATTAAGTCACAGTTACAAGAACTTGCTCTTTGTGTGCAACACAAACAGTTAAAGGGCAATTATATGTTCCTGGGAGGGGAGGGGGGGGAAAAGCTACCTGTGAGGTAAAGATGCAATTCATCAAGCAATAATCCAAGCCATAGACTCAATCAAAAAAGCAAAAGTTTCCTTGGCTGGGAAGTCAAAGGTTTAGCACCAGCAAGCAGAAAATTCCAATGACAAAAGGAATTTCCCTGCCTTTCCATTCTAAAAGAGAAACAAGTCATTGACAGGAGAATTGCAAGAGATGAGGAGGATGAGGACTGTAGGCTTATCTTGCCTTGAAGGGTCCATTACAAAGGAGGATAACCCTTTCTCCTATGTATGAAAACGTAAGAGTTGTTCATATTCACTCAAAAAAAGTTTATTCTGTATAGTCTCCCCTCTAGTTTAATTCCTGTTGCTGACCCCCAGTCCTTCACACAATGGGAGCTCAGCTCCTTCCCTAACACACACCATTCCCTAACAAAAAAGATTACTCCAGGCAGTTCGTATTAATCATGCTGTGCAGACAGAATGTATGTCCTGGAGCTTTTACTGACCAAACAATACCCTGTTTGTAAAGCATGTTGACACACAGATCCTCCTCATTTCCTCCAAGAGCTCTGGTACTGGGGGAGGATGGGAGGCTTGCACCCCAGCCCAGGAACTCTCTGCTAAAATAAAAAATATTATATGAATTCCCAGCTCAAAAGAACCCTCAGAAATGGAAACTCATCCATTCATTCCCCCTTGTGAGCATTAGTCACCCCACAAACTTACCTCT
This sequence comes from Pelusios castaneus, assembly GCA_007922175.1. Lineage (NCBI taxonomy): Eukaryota > Metazoa > Chordata > Testudines > Pelomedusidae > Pelusios > Pelusios castaneus. The sequence goes on from ML685816.1 coordinate 2,477,419, forward strand.
CCTCCATGCCCATCAAATATCCCAAAGATAGAAGGGTGGCTCCTGTTGACCAGGTCTGTGATCACCTCGAACCTGTCCTCCATGTGGTCCCTCCGCCCTTGGATGGAGTAGACAGCCACGTTGTGGCTCTTGAACTCCCAGGTCTTTGAGAACTCCGCCTCCAGCACATCCAGCCCGCCGAACCGGTCGTTCTGCATGATCTCAGCCACCTTGCCCTTCACCATCTTCACGGCATCCCTGCTAGACTTGACAATGGTTTTCACCTCATCTGTGTGGAAGAAGTAACTCCAGAGGGCCAGGCTGATGCACAGCAGGAACAGGGTCTCTGGTCTCAGCAAGAAATAACGCATGATGCGGCCCAAGAGAGACAGCAGAGTCATTGTATCCTCTATCATTTATTATAGAGAGTGTCTCCCCCACAGCAGGCACCACGCACCCCGATGGCTGGGATGGGTCTAAGCAAGGCAGCAAATCAATGCATGCTCTGCTAAGACAAACCCAGCCAGAGCAGGGCTAGCCGCAACCTCCTCCTGCCGCTTCCAGGGGGCTGGGGTGGGTCTGACGCAAGGCGGCAGAGATCAGTGCACGCTGGTGCTGCAAAGTAACCCGACCAAGGCAGGGGTAGTCAGCCGCCTCCTCCTTCTCCTCCAGCCACTCCGACAGACAGCTGGGGACGGATCTGATGGGAGACAGCCAAGACCGTTAGTGCTACCCAGACCCAGCAAGGGCAGACTTGTGCTGCGACCGGGAGGGAGCCGAGCACAACGCCGGGCTATTGCAAAGGCAAGGTCGAGCTCCTCCGGCTGCAGGGCGCGCACACAGGTCCGGCTGCAGTCAGCTTGGATGCATTGCAGCCCAGGAGCCCGTGCTCTGCTAAGGCAAAAATCCAGCAAGGGCAGCCACCCCGGCTAACGCTGCACGTCCCACGCGGCGACGCCAGGGGCCGGCTCCCACTTGCGGAGCCCCCGGCTGCTGCCCGCCTAGAGCTCACGCGGACACCGGCTCCTCCAGGCCTCGAACCAGCAGGCGGGCGATCCGGGCGCGCGCGCCCCTGGCCCACTCTCTCGTCTCCCCCCTGCGGCGCAGGCGGTCCCAGTCCCGCGGCTGCAGCAGCTATAGCCCCGCCGCGGCCGCGCGCGCATGTACCTGCCTCACTCTCGCCGTTCCCACGCACCTCCTTGCGTCTGTTGTTCCACCCACAGCCGGGGCGGGGCTCGCCCGCCTCCTCCCGGAGCGACCAGCCCAGCCGCCTACAAGCCCCAGCTGCCTTTGCGCTTCTGATTGGCAGAAACCAGCCCAAAGGCTGCTGGGGCCTGGATTCTGGGGAGCCCAGCGAGAGGGGAGTGGGAAAAAAACCACGTTTGTAAAAAAGAAAATGTCTTCCTGCGCCAGCGGCAGGGAGGGAGCCGGAAGCGAAAACCGCAGCTCCCTGCAGTGAAATGAGCGTTGGATGCTGCCTCCTGGGGCCTAGTGTTAAAACGTCTACACCAGTGGTTCCCAACCTTCCTCGGCCCTGGCACACCTTGCTACCTTTAATGATTTTTGAGGCACACCCCCCTCTAGTTTTCAAATGAACTCATGAGCCAATCCAGAACTCAAGTAGTTTTTCAAAAAATTCCATGACACAGCTGCTCTGGCCTGATGGCACACCTGTGCGCTCTGGGCCATGGGTTGGGAAACACTGAGCTGCACAAATTCCAAAGGGGTAGCCATGTTAGTCTAGTGTAGAAGGACAACAGAGTCTTGTGGCACTTTTAAAGACTAACAGATTTATTAATCGCATGAGCTTTCGTGGGAGAAAATCCCACTTCATCAGACGCTTTGAAGATAGGAAAATTACAGAGTGGGAGGAAATAAAATGCAGGGGAGTGTATGACATAGCATCAGGTCAGGCTTTAACAGCAAATCAAAATAGGTGTTAGGATTCAAAACACTGGGGAACAGCACATAGAGGAGGGGGAGGTCAATTCACTTGATGTAATGCAAGAAAAATCCATAGTCCCTGTTTAACCCCAAGACAACTGAGTCAAATTTGCATATAAGTTCGAGTTCTGCAGACTCTTTGAAGCTGTGATTTGTTATTCATCTGTTTCAACACAGCTATTAACAAGCTTTTAGGAGCTAACCACGTTTATCAACTAAACTTAAAGGAGTATGACAGATGACGTGTGTTAGCTAGGGGGTTGAGTGTGGCTGGAAAATTAATTGGAACCAAATGAAACAAGAAAACCAGTCAACGAATTGAAATGCCTTTTGGCTAATACCCACTGTTTAGGTCCATGCCTTCCAAGTCTAAGCAGCCTTCCCTTCCTAACACTTTTGTCATTTAGATGAGGAGTGTTCAAGCACTAGCTTTCTTAGTTTATTTTCCAAGATCAGTTTAAGCACATTGTGTCAAACACTCAATGGTAAACCAGTAACACCTTGTTGTATACATCTGACTCACATCCAATGATCAGAAGCAGGAAGGTTAAAGTCTACTGCTAGTTATTTAAGTATTGAATTCTAACATTCATAGAGCTCTTTTGATTCAAGTTTCTTAAAGCACTGTATAAAGTTTAGTATTACCTAATGGGAAAGTTGAACCACACTGGACTGCTGTATGACCTTAAGAAAGCACTTTCAGCCTAAACTGCATGAACTTTCATTAATTTTGTGTGCCTCATCTGTTGACACCTAGCTAGTTCAGTGGAATTACACTGCTGATCAAGTGGAGAAATGCAGTGGGAAATCAGGCACCTAATTGTCAGAGATGCTGAGCACCTGCAACTCCTATTGAAGTGTATGACAGTTAAGGATGCTTAGCACCACAAAGTCAGGCCTTAGGTATCTCAAATTGGGCATCCAAAATGAGTAGACATTTGGCAGAGCAGCATCAGGAACAGAACGTGGCTACCTGACTCCTAGACCCATTCTTTAACCACTAGTCTATGGTGCCTCTCTACAGAGGGCACAATCCATATGCTATTGGAGGGACAGTTAAGCAGCTGATCAAATTATATTATTTTAATGCTGACCAGATAGAAGGGCATGTTGCAGATTTTACCAGTGTTGTACCGGTAAAGACATCCCACCTTTTCTCCTTTGGCTTCTTCCCTTCCTCCTTCTCTCCCCCAACCCCAGCTTTCTGGGCTTTTGAAAGTACACTCAGTTCACATTTTCAGGATTTTCTCAACAATCACAAAGGCTAGAAACAAACATGTTGAGATTCTCAACCACTCCCCTACAGGTGCCAGGGTTTTATAAAAACACCATATATTTTAACACTCACATGAGGAGAGCATATAGAGAAGAAACTAAGTCCTTTCCTTTATGTGGGACATGCTTTTCATTTACTACAGCAATATCACCCCTATATTTATATAAAGCATACCCTCTAATTGCTTTGACCTTTCTTTACCTTCAGCTCAGGAACAAAAGGAACTTTCCAAATTAAGGTGTCCTCTTGTGTCAGCAAGAACAGATATTAACTGTCTTCTAATATATTTAAACACAAACTACATTTCATAGCCACTGGCACAACCAATACAGTTCTGTTCATATGTATGATCTCATAATAAAAGCAATTACAAGAGGTAAGCAGAACTTCTATTAGGAGGGCCACCTCTTCATATATACAGTTAAACCTCCTGCCTGCATTGGGCTGCAAGCTCTTTAACTGCAGCAGCCCAAGATTTGGGTCCTGCTTTCAAACTGGCCCACTGCTTCCATATGGCTGCAGTGGGGAGGCAGGGGGTTGCTGGTGGAGCAGCAGGGACTCACTATGCTTGAGGAGGGGCAGGACTCTAAAAATCAGTACCTTACGGTTTGGCCTGCACATAATATATTTATGAGTTGATAGAATGGCGGCCCTTCAGAGTTGTAGAAATGATATTTATTGTGGCCCTCAAGCCAAAAAGGTTGGGAATCCCTGCACTAGATGGTATTCTACTTGTAGAGTGCTACCCGATGCAGGGCCGTCCCTAGCAGGGAGCAGGGCCCAGGGCCAATTGGCCTGGGTGGGGGTGTTCCCACCCCACAAGGGGGAAGAGAGGCCCGGGTCAACCCACTCTGCCCCCAGGAGCCCGGCAAGCCTCAGCTCCTGGCGGTGATGCAGCCTCGGGTCCCCGGCTGGGACCGGGGTCGGCTTCTGGCTGCAGCCCCCAGCAGGAGCAGGCCCCAGCTGAGGCTGTGGCCACGAGCCGGCCCTGGCCAGGACCCCAGGCTGTTGCCACGGGTGCCCCAGCAGGGGAGTGGGACTTGAGGCCACTGTCGGGGGCTGGCTAAGGCCAGCCCTGGGCCGAGCCAGGGCCGACTTGTGGGACAGGCCGGGCCGGCCCAGAGATGCTGGGCCCCGTGAACTGCCCCACTCCTGGGCCTGCCTGTTCCACCCTGGGGGTAGGGAGGGCCAGCACAGGGCCAGAGACTGGGCGAAGCCTCCCATCCCACTGCCTTTAGCTCACCGCCAAAGGCAGCGGGGGTGGGGTGAAGCATGGCCATGGGCAGGAACCACAGCGTGGGCCCCGCACTGCCCCCAGTTGGGAGTAGGACAGCGCAGGTCCCACATAACTGTGGGGCCCAGGGTGATTGCCCCATTTGCCCCCCCCCCCCCCCCCCAAGGACGGCCCTGACCAGAAGACAGACTGTTTCAGAAGGGGCCATCATCATGATCATTTAGTTCTAGTCCAGGGGTGGGCAAAATACAGCCTGCAAGCCAGACTCTGTCCAGCCCACTGCCCCAGGCCTGCTCTCGCCTCTAATAAATTCCAAATCAAAATAAGCTATGCTACCAAAGAACTTTTGCAGGTATAACTGCAGCTACATTGAAGCTTTCACCCATACAGCTGCGTGTATTAGGACTGGTGGGGAGGGGGAAATCACACCCTCTGCCAGCAAAATTTGTGTGTTGTAAACCAGGCCCCAGTTTAGTTCCATTTAAACAGGTGAGATGGAACTGTTTTATAACACAATCCCTTGACAAAGTCTATTTGCCTATTATGCTGATGGATCCTTAGAGAACCAGTTGTTTCTTCCTGACTTTTTGCTGCATCTGCTGCTGCAGTAAATCCCTTCTGAGTTGTTTTATCATATTAGCTGGGTAGCCTTAGGAAAGAGATGCCTGTATCTGCTACCTCAACATTTGTTCCATAGTATTTGTTTTTAATTACTGCTCAATAATTGCTTCTCTTTTTTTAACATATAGTTGTGTATATTTGTGATAAAAGTAAAATTTAAAAAACACAGAACAAATAATTCATTGCACTTTTAATCATAACTGTAATAAAATAAAAATGTATAGTACCACAGAGGTATCACTGCTTATATTAAAGTTGCATTCCATGAGAGTTTTAATTCAAGCTATTGTAGGATTTACGAAGTTAAGCAGAATGGTTTCATCCTGGAGGATATGCAAATCAGATGTCTTACAGTAGCAGTTCCAAGCTACCAGTGTGTGTCCATCCCAATGTTGCTATGTCAGGTTTGGATGACTGGTATTCGATAATTATCTAAAGGCCTCATTCAGTGATGGCCGAGTACCCTCATCACCCTTATATCCTATTGCAGTAGAAGGCACTCCACATCATTCTGACTCTGGCCATGAACAAGACACTCTGGCCGCTCTCCTATTGAATTGTACATGTTCTAACTTGCCCCAGAGCTTGGACTGTTTCCTAACCAAGATGGGTTTGGAATTGGAGTGCTCTGGAATCCAAACTGCAGATTAGAGCATGTACAATTGAATAGGAGGCAAGGTCAGCTACAGGGTACAGGCTAGATCTGAATCTGCTAAACTGGTAAAATTAAAGTTGGGAAAAGGGGTTGCAATAGAAACAATGGTATCTCCAGAGCATGCTGTGCATCTATTATAAAGTCCTGTCTTCTTCCATTCAGTGCAACTCCAAATGGAGTGTCCAATAGTTAAAATGGAACAATCTAAGATCAAGTTCCATAACAAAGCACTTTACATGCAAAACTATAGGAATTTAGGAATGTTCTGTCAATCAAATGATCTCATCCAGCATGAAGCACTGACCATCTAAGTGTTTTATGATTCATGCTCTGGGATCAGTCTTGCACTGCTCACTCAGGCAAAGGCACCTTCCTGTAGCAGTAGAGAAAGTGGAAAGACACTGAAAGGATCCTATCCTACCCGTACAAGTGCTGCAAATTGATAATGAATTTGTGAGATTTCTTTTTTGCATTCTGTTTGTTTCTGAACATGAATAATTGAATTGTTTCCACTACACAGAGTGATAATCATTGCACAAGGACCTTTGAAAATTTAAAGGCATTTCTTGCTCAACAGCTCCTTCTACTGCTTAGAATTCTACTGCCTAGAAATGTACCAAGAATTGCTAAGTTTGTTGGCTGTTTGCTTTATGTGTTAGTGATAACAAAAAGTTAATATAAAAATACACCATTCAGAAACTATGGTGATGGGTTGAACAAAGATTAGATATATTGCATAGGTGACTAATTTTGGGCCATAGGAATTCAGTTTAAAACCATTTTTGAGTCTGAAAAATGCAACATATGATTTTCATTCGTCATTAATTTTTATGATAACCAGAATTCAAAAATTAATGTTGGGAAAATAATTTACTGTTGGATCATTTACACAGCACTGTTAATGCTATAAATTCTTGCTGGTAATGGCAAGAAATTTTTATTCTCAGAATATGCAATTATATAAAGACATGTATAAGGCAAATTTAATAATAATCAAGCTATAATACTATTTAATTTATTCTGAATGTTGAGTATAGTTATCTCATTCTGCAGATGGATTACGAGAAGGTGGTTCCAAATAATTCTGCAATTTGTCTAATAAATGACACTAAGGTTTAGAATTCAGTTTGATGGAAATTCACTTGTAATAGTCCTATCAAAATTCTGTAACATTTTATAATACGATCTATAACAAATCTTTTCAGAAAAGTTCTCTTCTCAGTTACTTTCTGGTAAATCCATAGTGATATCAATGGAGTCAACTCAAGATTTATACCAACATAGCTGAGTGGACAATTTGGCCTACTATCTGTATGAAAATATATTGGATTGTATTTATCAAGATCATTAAAGAAGCTTACATGATATTTTCCCTTCTATTGAAGAAGATATAAATTAGCCAAAAGTAACAACAGAAAATTCAATGTCAATGCTAATTATGAAACCAGTCATTAAAAAAAGCTTTCAGGAAAGGAAAAAGCACCTTTTTGGTTGCAGGGAGGGGAATAACACTTGCTTTTTATTTCTGATATTTTGAGAAACAAATCTGAGAACAGTCAGAGTGTTTGCTAGACATGACAAAAAATAGCCAGAACATTCTCTTTTCTTCTGATGTCAGAGTTATAAAAGCTATGGTTTTTTAGTATTGTTTACAGATTTATTTAAATCTTGTAGCAAATGCTAAGTATCTCAGTGTGGAATCTTCCATGTCTCACTTAATCTCAAAGGGAATTTGCTGTAAGGATGTTGCAAACAATATAGAAATTATTCTTGCTAGAAAGGTACTAACATGTCAAACTTTGAGCTAAGGAGGACAAATAGCTGGGACTATAGATTACAGACCATTTATTACATCGTTAAACTCTGTCTATACTGGGATTAGAAACAGTAATGTTATCATTTTTCTACCAAGTAAGCGTGGTTTCTGAGCATGGTTCATACTAACATGGGTTGAGCAATAGTACAGGGAGTGCTTTATACATACAAACACAGAGACTATACAGAGAAGCTATATATTCTTGGACCATTGATACATGGCCTGAGTGTGGTGGGAAGCACAGACTGAAGGCAAGGTGTTTTCATTGCCCTGTATGTGGGTAGAAGACCCAAGAATTACCAATTTAAAGCTGACTTGCCTTGTTGATAGAATCATAGAAACTGGAAGGGATCATGACAAGTCATCGAGTCCAGTTCCCTGCACTCATGACAGGACCAAGTACCCCCATTAAACCATCCCTGGCAGGTGTTTGTATAACCTGCTCTTAAAAACCTCCAATATAGGAGATTCCACAACCTGCTGAGACAACTTATTCCAGTGTTTAATCACCCTGACAGTTAAGAATTTTTTCCTAATGTCTAGGCTGAACCTCCTTTGCCGTAATTTACCGGTAAGCCCGTTAATCATTTTTCTCCTTCCTCATAACAATCTTTTAGGTATCTGAAAACTTATTATATCCCCCTCTCAGTCTCCTTTTTTCTAGATTAAACAAACACAGCTCTTTCAGTCTTCCCTCATAGGTCAAACGTTCCAGACCTCTAATCATTTTTGTTGCCTTCTCTGGACTTTCTCCAGTTTCTCTACATCCTTTTTGAAGTGAGGCACCCAAAACTGGACATAGTACTCAAGTTGAGGCCTAATCAGTGATGAGGTTATAAATATGTTTCCCCCAATAGACAAACATTTTAGCTCCAAAAAACAGAACTATATTTCTACTAAAAGTACTGGAAAAGTCAGATTTCATATTTGTCTTTTTTTTATAGCATCACATGGCACTCTACTCACCACTGGGTCTTATGACTCCTCCTGGTGACTCTAAAGATTCAGGGTCCAGAGGGGTAGCTGTGTTAGTCTGTTTCAGCAAAACAAAAAAGGAATCCTGGGGCATTTTTAAAGACCACCAAAATTTATTTATTTAATGAGCTTTCATGGTGTAGTCAGGCGGCCAGCCCTCCCTGGCTGGGGCCTGACCCGTCCCTCCGTCCCTGGAAGGAAACCAAACTGTCTCTGGCCCTCAGGCAGGGCAAGTAGGGAAACAAACTGTCCCTGGGCCCCTTGGGCGGGGCAGGCAGGTAGGTAAACTGTCTCTGGCCCTCAGGCAGGTAGGTAAACTGTCTCTGGCCCCTCGGGCGGGGTAGGTAGGGAAACAAGCTGTCCTTGGCCCCTTGGGCAGGGCAGGCAGGTAAATAAACTGTCTCTGGCCCTCAGGCAGGGCAGTTAAGTTTCTAGTTCAGGCCGTGGCGACTCCACGCCTGTCAAGGCTTCTGGGGCGGTACCAGAAGGGGGGAGGCAGGGGGACGCAGGCCCACCCAACTCCACTGCGTCCCAGCCCAGGGCCCTAACCGTGGCAGAGCAGTCTACCACGCACCCGGCGGAACCCTTATCAGGGTTCACGGGATCGGGCTCAGGAATCGCCAAGTCATCATAGGCCCCTAGGCCCCCTGGGCTACTTCCTGCCCCCAACCCTGCAGGTACCTGTTCTGAGCCTCCAGCGTTCTCCTCCTCGGGGTAGTCGCCCAGGGGGAGGTCACAGAATCCGCCCAGGTCTTCCGCGAGGGGTAACTCCTCTAGATCGCAGCCCGGCTCCAGGGGTGGGGCATCCTCACTGGCCAGGGGGAGCTCCTCCAGGTCCAGTCCCGGTGACGGGAGGGGGTCGTCCGGCACGGTCGCAAGCGATGGGGGAAGCGGCAGGTCCAGGTACTCCTCAGGTTTCAGGTTCCTGGGCGGCTGGTCTCCACAGGTGGTTCCCCCAGGGTCCAGTTGCCCGTCAGGGCCGCAGGCAGGTCCTCGGCCGGGTAGTAGTCAGGCGAGTGCTGGGGCGGGAGCAGAGAAACACCCTTCCCCTTCAGCTGCCTCCCTCCCTCTGAGCGTCCAGGCGTGGCCCTTATAGTTCCTGTCCCGCCCACCTGCTTCCGGCCTGACAGACAGGGTGCCTCCAGCTCCGCCCACTTAGGTGTAACAGGGCCCAGGCTGTCCATCTCCGAGGGGGGCCATACTCCCTCACTACACATGGGCACAATCCCACTTCATCGGATGTCTGAAATGGAAAGTGTAGCATATTAGCTATATTTATACATACAGAGGAGGATGGGTCACACTGTCAATTCAAATAGTTTCAGAGGGATAGTCTGCTAGCCTCTCTCAGCAAAGTACACAAGTTGTTTTGATTCAACAGTGTAGAAGAGGAAAGCAAGAGCTGAGAAAGTAATAGAGGGGACATCACCTTTTGGAATAAGTTAGCCATTCCAGATCCTCATTCAACCCCCCTGGGAAAATATCTAGTTTGCATATGAATTCCAGCTCTGCAGTGTCACTCTTGGGGGTCAATGCCCCCTTCCACAATTTTGCATACCATCACTGTCTCTTCCTCTGGTCAGCAGCCCCTCTCTCCACACCAAAAAACCCTGCATTATTTTTGAGACTCAGCCTCCATGCAACTCAAACCTGCTATACTAGAAGAGGAGAAAACACTAACTCTCTTCTCCTTAGCAGTCCTTCCTCCCACTGCCCCTTGGTACCACTCCCTCAGGGACTGGTAAGGGAACCTAGACCCTCCCATACTCTGGGCTCTATTCCAGAAACCTTCAACTCAACAACTTTGGGTAGTCCTCTTTTTGTCCTCATTCTTCTTTTCCTAGACTGTATCATACTCTTCTGATTCCCCACCATTCTATGAGCAGACCAGTACCAAATTCAGCACCTTCTTCCCTAGGCATAAGTATACCCTCTCTTTCTATAACCCTATCTCAGAAGATTCTTTATTGCACCCAATACATTCTGGGCTTTATACAGGTCCCTGCCCCATTCTGATCTGCACAGCTGAACCTGCTTCCAATTTGTTCCCTGCTCCCTGACTTCTCCTCCAGGTGCAGCTTGTGGAATTAATTACTCTGCCTGGCCACAGTAACCCCTTCCAATCCTGTGTGGGATGAGCACCCATCACAAATGGACAAGTTTTGTCCTGAAGAAACACCCAAGTCAAGGGAAAATACATACATTTCTTTTAACACAGAATTTGACCTAGTATCTGTATAACAGATACTTTGTGAAGTTCACCACCCTCCAGCACCTACTACCCAAGGCACCAAGAAACAGAGTTGGACCTGAAAGGTGGTTTGAATTTGTTATTAATTATTGTGATGGCACCACAGGAATCTACAGAGGAATTCAGGCCTCATTTAACTCGTCACTGTACAAAAAGATAACAAATACAATCCCTGTCCCCGAGAGATCACAGTCTGTAATAGAGACAGTATGTAACAGGAAATAGACAAATAGGGAGGAAGAAGAGAGATAGGAGGACAGGAAGAGTTACTGTAGTTTCAGTAGTCACAGGTAGAGACCAGTTGATCCAGATTTATTTCCAGAGAAACTGGAATACAGAGAGGTTAAATTATTTGCTCAAGGTTACACAGTGACAGATGTGGAATTGGAAACAAGGGATGAAATTCTGCTTCCACTGAAGTCAGTAGGAGGTTTGCCAGGAACACCAGTAGGACCAGAATTTCATGCTGGATTCCCAGTCTGCTTCTCTGATCATGGTCATAACCTCTAAACCCTCTAACTGCAAAATGCCCTTTCATTTCCCACAGGCTTCCATTAGTAGGTCCTTAATGTTACAATTATTCAATATGTTTGTTTTTTCTTATAATTATTTTCCATATATAAATTCACTGGGGGTTGGTGCATGATTGAGATATCTCAAAACAACTCAATGAGTGAATGAGAAGATTATCTTGACTGCCGTAGCCGTATACTAATGTATGATCTCGTTAAATATTTATATAGCACCATAACTTTGTATTGCTACAAAGTGAAGATCTATTTGAAAATGAGCCAAACCAATGGCTGGTGGATTAATGCAACATAAACTTACCAAATGCATGAAAAATATCTACAAAGTTTAGACTAGAGTCACTTTAAATTGTCAATGAACTAATAGCTTTCGTATTATATCTTTCTCAGATTTGTGCACAAATAGAAATCAACAACAAAAGAATTTTAATTTTCATTACTAGTTTTTATTTGGTTTAGCAGATGCTTCTTATACTGCACACTAGACAGTTTAATTTGCATTATGAAATGTGCACAACTTTGATTTACAAGCTTTAATTCCTTGGACCTTTACTTCCTTCAAGTACACGCTATATAAAATATTATGGGCTGTGTTCTGACCTAGGTTCTTAGCCTGGCTGAGCTCCGCTTGGTATCACATCTGAGGTGAGAGTGAGACCAATATGACTTGATACCACCTTTATACTTCCTCCCACACCCCATCCAGTCCTAAGGCTGGCTGGGCCACCTTAGGGCTATTCTATTCCCACAGGCCTCAAGAGACTACAGCCCCGTGGATCTCTGGATTACAACAGCACTACAGCCATGCCAGCTTCCCTTTATAATGGTCCCAACATACTTCACATGGTGAGGCCTGGGCATGATGGTTCTTGAAGCACCTAGGATTGTGAGTTACGCTTTGCCTCTAGCATGAGGGAGACTTGCTTATGCAGGGTATTAGCTTTCTGCCACCAACAATTAGCCTGTTAGCCCCTCAAGCACTCTCTTCTGGACTATGTCTGTCCTTACTTTGCCTTGGAGTTTAACAGCAGGCACACCTCAGACCCCAAGTCTCTTCGAAGCATTCCCTTGTGATGTCCATCCCCTGACACTGGCTACTCACAGAACTACTAGATCCACTGTTCCTAAAAGAACAGAATACATCAACTCGGGATCAGCACTTTGCTTAATATCACAATGCTTAGATATTGTCACAGTGAGAACAAAAATAAATTGATCAAAACATTGAATTGATAGTAATAACATTAGGAACAAATGGTTATATAAAGCAAAAATACTTTCTAGAAACATTTAACTTCTTGCCTAAAGGAGTTTATCTCACCAAAAGTCCTCTGCAGCATTTTCAGCTAAGATTAGCTGAAATCCTGTTTTTATTGAGGTAAATGCACTGCCCAGTGCATGAGATGGACACATTTGAGAAATCAAAATGAATCAATAAATAAACCAGTTTGATCAGTAAACAATGAATAATATGGACAGGGAAAGTGAGGAGCAAAGCAATTTGGCTTGTAAATTATAAATAACGAAGTGGAAGGATGGAATGGATGCGCATTTTGTTGATACTAGACTTAGTTATCAGTGAGGATACCAGTGAGACACGGTATGCGTGCCCGATTTGCAGATCAGTAAGGTTTAATGTGTAAATTTCTCTATAAATATACAAAGCCTAACATTAACTACAATATATCATACTCACTAAACCTGGAGAACTAAGCTGTCACTCAGAAGGTTGTATACAAAGACAGCTTTCTTCAGTGGCCCTGCCAGGGAGTCAGGGTATCCTCTGGTTCAACTGCCAGCACCTCCCATGAAATCAGGCATTGATGGAATGCAGCCCTTTATCTAACCGATGACTTTTTATACCTTTCTATACACAACTTCACTTCATTACCTATCTACTAATTACATTTAGTGATCGGAGGGGCAGTGAGAAAATATGCCCTTTGGCATGAAAAAGTGTACCCCCAGATGTTCAAGGATAACTGTTATATCCAACCTCATTACCTATGTGCAGCTGCAAGTATACGTGTTATGTATTTCATCTTATTACATGCTACAGTATGCAGAAACGGAGACATCTGCAAGGTTACTCAGTATTCCTATTTGTCTCTGCCAGCCAGAAAACATCAGGCTGCTAGGCCTCAAAACCATGGTCAGTAAACTCAAATTGCACTGGGTCTTCAACACATTTCTACCAAGATTGCCCAAGGCTCATTAAGAGAGTAACACTGATGGCCACTGGAACATTCAGTCCTTCTCAATAAAAGGAAAGTTGTTGGGACAACCCACAGACACAACTTAAGTGGGAAAAGATTAAGTTGAGTTCTCTTTTAATGGCTTTGCGATGCATTTTGACACTACAGTGGCAGGCTCAGTAGAGATTAGATTAGATAGGAGGTAAAAAAACAGAAGAGTGGGGAACTCTGGGGACCACCACTCCTACTCAAGAATGTTTTAAATGTGTATGTTGTGCGTGTGCTCCTTAAGATGAACTATCTGTGACAGATTTTCTTTTTTAATTTTTTCCTGACCTTCTCATGGGTTTATGGATTTGAACTACATTGTTAAAACTGAAATGGCTGTATGAATTGGTACCATCAACGGTCTCTCAGCCGTGCCCATTTTAGGAAATATAGAAGCTACTGAACCATCTGCTTAATCCCAATGCAGATTTGCAGCACAGCAGCAATATTTTTAATGGCAAAAATCATCTGAGCAGAATAAAATTTTGTCTTTGTTTTAATTTTCTGTCTATCGCCATTATTTTCTCTTTTTAATTCCCATATCTATACAAGGCCTCCTGAGGCACCTCACTATGAAGGAGATACAAGTTTAGGGAAATAGGTTTGTAACAGTTGCAAGCTTCCCTACCACTGCATCTTACTAACTAATATTCAGTTCTGAACAACTATATGTTAAGAGTAGGTAATAGCAGGATAACACTAGATCCAGATTTCCTTCCTGCAATAGTGACTGCTCTCAGCATTCACATCATAACCCCAACGGTCTGCAAATTTGCCCCAATCACATTATCTAAGGCAATCCATGATGACACAGAGTAAAGCAAAGAGTTAAGACAGAGCCAGATTCATTCCTGGGAGTGTAATTTGCTCTTTCGGAGCCCTTTTATTGAAGGCTGCAACCAGATGCTGTGAACTGCTTTATTTACAGCCAGTCAACACTGCAAACACTGTACTCTAAAAGCTGACTTTCCACCTTAAGAGATGCTTTGGGGCTGCCTACCACTCTATGTGCCTGACCCATACAAAAAACCCCACAAATCTTAAACAAGAAATGGAGGGGGAAAAAGCAGACCAAATACTGCATTTTTGTCCTATTGCTGATGTTGTTTCTCCCCATCCCTTTTTGTGCTAGTCACAATTGTTTATAGCTGTTAATTACCATTCTGAAAGGTAGTAGTCCTTAGAAAAATATTCAAATCCTCTATACAGATGCCAAATCTGCAGAATGTATGTATCCTCTCTGTGCATGAATTTCTATCACTGTGCTTATCTATTTCCTTTGCCCATATTTTCCATTTTAGAAGTCTAATAAAAACAGAATTATAAATCTTTTTAGAAGTAGAATATACTGCATCGTTACAATAACTGCTTCTTAAAAGAGCGGACAGCCTCCTCCTCTCCAACGTATGTTAGCTCAGTGCTTTTCAAAGACTTTTCTTCAACAAAAGCTGATGCTGTCCATCCATACTAATTAGTAATATCTTTTAGATGTTCTGTCTTATTTTAGTCTTGTAATGATTGACATTAAATAAAATTGTGAAGACTTTTTCTTTTATCTTCCTAAGTTTTTTTACAGCAACAAGTCTTTTGCATTTCTGCTCTAACAAGATAATCTATTAATGCTTTTTCATGTGAACTTGACAGATGTTCAGTCTTTTCCCTATGTATGGATCTTAAGCTCCTTTTATTCAGATATTTCTTTTATCACATATCCTAGTTTCACTGATACTGTTGAAGAATGAAAACAGGAAATTGGCTTTCAGCATCAATGCCAAATAAAAATTAAGACAAAAATAAAAACCGAATAACTAGAAGTATTCTTAAAAGATATATAAAAACATGTGATGTTCTGCTAAAAAGCACAAATGTTGTAATTTCAAAATGTGCATAAATAGTTTGTGATTCCATAATTGTAGTTACACAAGGGGGCAGAAATGACAGCGCACAGGGATTTTTTTTTCTGGCATTTCCAAATTTTGAATGCTTTACTGTAAGTGTTCCTCTAATGTTACAATTTTGTTTTTTATAAAAAGAAAACTGGAATAAATATTATTGTGTGAAATTGTAATGAATTCCTGGATAGGTCATCAAAACCAGTTGAAGTTAGAACTCCATGGGGTAGATATGAAATCCCTATCACTGGAACTAAAGGAACAGCTCCATTAGTTGATAGCAGCAGTCAGCTGCTATCTTTGGTGGGAACCAGCAGACACGTACTTTACACTTCGGTGCCTTAACTATTTGCTACACAGTAAGGCTATGTCTACACTTGCAAGTTAGTTCAAATTAAGGAAGTTTAATTCGAACTAACTTAAGCCTTGGCCGCACTAGGCTTTCGTTAGTTCGAATTAAGGGCTTCCTTAATTCAAACTAATACATTTGATTGCTTAGTTCAAACTAACCCTTAATTCGAAATAGTTAGTTCGTATTAAGTCAGTGTGGCCATATTAGTTTGAACTAACTGCTTAGTTCGAACTAATCAGCAGATTGACCTTCATGCAACTGACTAATTCGAACTAAGCTAGTGCCCTGCATGGACATGGCTAGTTCAAACTAGCATTCTAGTGGGGCCATGCTAGTTCAAATTAAGTTAATTTGAACTAACTAAAATTAGTTTGAATTAGTTAGTTTGAATTAACTAATTCAAACTAGCTTTTGTAAGTGTAGGCTTAGCCTAATAGACTACTGGGAATTAGATATTTTAGGGTCTAGAAGGGTAATGTGATCTGACAGTTAAACTGGGTATTAGAGTTATGTCTACTGGGTACTATTTAGTTGCTAATGGGGTTTTGTATTTACATTGTACTTAGTCAAGAATGAGTCTCAAAGGTGGGTTTGCAAAGATAGCCCCATTTCATAACTTGTTTGAATTTAGGAAGCTATTTCACTGATGATAAACAAGATACAACACAATCTGGAGGGCACTCAATTTTAGCTGTGTTGACTCCACAGGTTTATCAGGAGTCAAAAGCAATCAACTGTTTTTTTTTTTTTGTCTCCCAATATGGTAATATCTGAAAGAAGGTACCATTTTGTACACGTCTTTTGTACCTGTCATAAGACAGGGGTTCTCATCAGGTTAATAAGGACTCACTTACTATCCTACCCCATCTCTTAGGCAATTTTATTGTCCAAACATAAACATATAGTTCTTCAGCTCACCCTTTACATTGCACAGTCTCGCTGCCTTTCTCCCTAGAGGCCCTGGTGACAGTGGTACTGCTGTCTCTCAACCAGCTGTGATTCATTAGGTTTCTTTCTGACCCTTCATAGCCTCTGGGGCAGCCCTGCCACCTTAATTGGTCCAACTGGGAGCGTGTGTTCTGGCACAGAGGTACAAGATCTACTTCAATTATAGAGGCCAATTATCCTGTGACCGTGCCCTTCTTGTGCTAGTACCATTTGTTATTGTAGAGCGTGTTGCTGGTTTAAAAATATATTCTTATACATTTGTAATATCCACCTTTACAATTAATAATGCAAATATCACAAGTGTTCTTCTAAGAAGACTGATCCCTTTCAAAACTTACAGAAGCACATTTCACTCCACTTCCTGGCCTGATCCTAAATTAGAACATATTCTCATCAATGGAAATGAGCTATTACCACACTAGATTAATCAAAACCTAAGATCATGTTCTAATTTAATCAAAGACTGAGGAATAACCTTTACTGGCAAATGCGGGCATCATCATCAAAAGACTGATAACTGAGGGTCACTGGTGTCATGTCTTATAAGAAATATAAACCAGGGATGTTTAGACAGAAGATTTTACTTATTATTAACCTTTAGAATCTAACTAGGTAGAAATATTTCTCAGCAAGAATTGTTTAGTACCCACAGTGTGGCATTTGAATCTTCATGGATTTATGAACCAGTATTCAATTATCTTTTTAATTTTTTCCTCACATACAGTAATTCATCATTTTACAACTACAAAGCACCATAAAATTATTCAGGACCCTGACACTTCAGAAAGACCTATTGTTTCAGGTGTATGACAGACTTACTGTTAGAACCCATTTTATGTTTCATAAATTTTTATATCAAACATTTGTCCCTGGCTTGCCTTCCTATATGATTGGCATACGTGATCTTATTTTAAAGACAAATGAAATCTCTTTACTCAGCCATCCATTCTTTATCACCCCTAAAGTAGCCATAGAGATCCTCTGATGAATATATCCCTTGAAAGTGACAAAGAGATCAAAGCTCATTTTGGGGAGAATTATATAATTATTTTATTATTATTATTTTAATGTAATAATCTTTAATTTTAATTAAATTTAATTTATTTAATTAAATTTAATTAATATTTTATTTAACAATATTATTATATTATTTTATTAATACTTATTAATAATTATATAATTATTTTTAGAGACTAAGGAATTTTGTGATGAGCCATCTGAGGTGCTCAGCAAATATATATTGCTCTGCACAATAATACAGGAATGAAGTCATCCCTTATAACACAGTTTTCTTCCTACACCTTACAAATACTTTGAACAGTTTTTTTCTGTTCTCTAATGAGATTATGTGGTCTGTAACAGATAGCCTTAATTTTACTAGTTAGAATTTCAATCCATAAACATTCAAGGTCATAGGATTCTGAATTATCCATGACTCTGTTATAGTAATAGTGTCTTTGATGTAAAACACCAAACCATCCCCTTTTCACTATCCTTTCTTATGGTACACCTCTAACCAGCTATTTTAAAATTCCAGTCATATGTCCTTGTGTATGTATAGTTATGGTGTCTCCCCAGATGTCACTAAAGGATTGTAGGTAAGTAGTCTATGCAGATAAAGCTCTCTAAGACTACAATTTTCCTTTTTCATCAATGGATCTTGTTGAAAGCACATTCCCTCTGAAGCATCTGGCCACAATACTTACACTTATAACAAATAAGATGGGCAAAGCTGTGGTATGAAAAATAATTATTCTGTTTTGACCTACATAAAAGGCACCATCAGTTCATGGCTTGCCAAGTGATATTTTGTCTTGCCATACAGGAGAGAACTCACTCAGGGTGCGTCTACACTTGTAAATTAAGTCGATTTAAGCAGGCTTAAGTCGACTTAATTTACTCTGCATCTACACTACAGTTTCCTTAAATAGACTTAAGCTGCTGCTTAAGTTGACTTAAGGAAATTTTAAGTCGATTTATTAAGACCTGCTTTTACTTTGACTTACTTTGACTTTATTAAGTCAACATAAGCCAGTGTAGACGCAGAATAGCCCTAAGACGACTTAAGGAAACTGTAGTGTAGATGCAGAGTAAATTAAGTCGACTTAAGCTAGTCCATAGGGACTCCTCTCCAGTTTATATGCATTATAGAAATGGTATATAGCTGTAACCTGGGATCTTTATAGTAAAGCCATGAAGGTAAAATTACGGTTAACTAGACAGTTTTGCAGCAATATAGATGACCTCCCTTCTCCCTGTAAGAAAGGAACAGATTCATGTAAAGTTAGTAAATGAGTCACTTTAAAGAGCTAGAGATTAAAACATACACAGTAATGAGTGTACCTTTTTGTTTAATACTTTCATGTAACATTTACTGCCAGATGACCAGAATTTTAAATTTTGACTTGACTGTTCAAAACTAGTTTTCTACTTTTATTATTACAGTATATAGGATTAGTGAAACTAGGGCAGATATCTGAATAAAGAATGATCTTAAGAGCCATATATGGGGGGAAGGAGAGAAGCAGTTGAAAAGAAAAAACAACACTACAGGTTATATTGGCCATTCAGAAATGCTAAAGACCTATTGAAAGTTGTTGGTAGATAATTTACGAAGATAAAGAAAAACGCTTCTCACATTTTCCTTCACAATGAATCTCATTTTATGTCTTAATCATTACAAGAATAAAATAAAGGAAGCCTGCCCTCTCTTTAAGATGTTAATAATTACTGTGGATGGACAGCACCAACTTTTGGTGAAGAAAACTCTTTGAAAAAGCTTTGAGCTGCCATACATTGTAGAAGAGCAAGCTGTCCTATTTTTGGGGCAGCAACTAATAGGGATGCAGTATATTCTACTTATGACGAGTTTTACTGTTCTGCTTTTATTAGCCTTTCAGAAACATACAGATATAGACAAAGGAAAGAGACAGAAGCAGGACTGAAATATAAGCACACAAAGAATCAACAAATTCTGCAGATTTAGGGTGTTCCAACGAATGAATGATTTTTCTCAGCTTCTAAACTTTCACTTGAAAATCAGGTTCTCTACCTTCTGCTTGTGAAAACACTTGCTCAATGTAAACTAATGTGGTACAGTAAATCCAGGGCAGTATAACTAATGTGATAGAGTATCTTCAGTGCAAAATAAATAATATAATATAATAATAATATAGTGCACTATATCCCACCATAAATTATCAAAAAACCCCTATCATTCAGATGGTTATGGACCCTGATTTCAGAAAAAAGCATGGCTTGGACAATGGAAATAGCCAATTGGCTCATCACGGTGAGGAACAGGAAGAGGGTAGTAAAGGAACATGAGCTAGATGCTAGGTGTAAGTCTTTTGCACAGGGTTTCTGCAGAGAAATATGTACCAGGTCAAGGAGTGGGAAGGCGGAAGAGTACTTTAGGCAGCTTCAACCTCTCTTTCCGGTTCCTCCCATCATCACTTCTGACCCAGGAGGCCTTTGGCAAGGCCACAGGGATATATGCACTGCAGGCTTTAAATAAACCATCCAAAGCCTTGATTGTCCAAAATTTGCACAGTCTGGCTTTTCTGAGTCTGCCTCTAGAAGGATTAAAAAGCATCATAGAGGAAAGTGTGAACTCTTATTTGTCTCGGAAGAGCATCAGCTTTGAAGCCCTATTAATACTATTTACTATTAGTAAATTACTATTAATACTATTTACTACTATCTACCAATACCTATTTACTAATATTACTTCAGAAACACCCTGCTAATGTGCTTATGGATGGTAGCTATGTGTAGACCCCTGCAGATCTGCGGGTATCTGCATCAGAACCAAGGGTATCCACTTCGGATCCAAAGACGTGTATGTAGCTTTCCGCAGATCCATTGTTATGGATTGGAGCTCGGATGTGGATTCTATTTTTATCTGTCCAGGGTGCATTAGCTGCTGCTGCTGCCTTTGCCACAGCTGCAGAGAGCAGTGAGCTATGTTAAACAGCACACAGGGAACAAAGGAAGCGCTCCAGCCAGCCACCCTCAGCTCAGCTCTGCCTGCGGTCTGCCAGCCAATCAGAGACAGTCACTCATGGTCGCTCAATTTACCAGCTAGTCCCACCTCTGAGTCTAGAAGCCCCAGTGGCCAGTCTCCACATTCCACCAATTAGCTGGTAATGAGCAGTTACTCCCCCTTCCCCCTTCCCTACTGCTGGCCACCCAGTCAGATAACTGAACAGCAGTGGTTAAAGTAAGGGGGAACGCACCGGAACACAGTTCTGGGGCCCACAGATTTGAGGTGCCAGAGTTCCAGGGCCCCTAAAAATAGCAAAATCCGGCAGAACGCATGTTCCGCCCTGCCCTGACTGCTAGCAGGCCCTACGCGCCACCGTTGTTTATCACAGTACTTATTGTGTGATGCAGTGTTTGCTAGTTTGTGACAATAATTGCTATAGACATAAACATCATATAAAATTATAAATATTTTTATGGAGCGATAACCGATGCATGTGGTACTGAGAAGTGGTTGCAAATGCCTAGCTGGGCTGGGGCCCGCACACGCATGAAGGGGGCCCAGACAATACGGGAAGGGGGCCCGGAGATTAGGAGGGTTCTGGGGCCCGTCAAATTTTACTTTAACCACTGTGAACAGCTGAGTGTTCTCAGCAGCTGCAGCTTCCCTAGCCCAGTCGGAATAAAAGTTGTAGAGACTAGGGCCAGGGGAGGCTCTGAACTGTATCTGGAGCTGCTGGCAACACCCTCCTCCCACATTTCCCCAGCCTCAGCTCAGCAAAACTGCGGCAGCTTGATAGAGGCTCTGCTCCTATCGTCAGAGCAGGAGCTGCTGCAAAGTGGTGATGGTGTGGATGTGAAAGGACATAAAACCTGGCATGCGGATCCTGGTTTGGATACATGCTAATACTTTTAGTGGATGCGGATCCACATTTTTGTATCTGCACAGATATTTTGTATCTAGCTATCTGAACATGTAATATTCTGATGCTCTTTTAATTAAATAAGGAGGTCTTAAACAAACATTTTCATAGGGTTGACCATGCCATAATAGACAGAGTGACTTGTGAACCACTTGCACTCACATTCACAATTACACAGACCAATTCCCTTTCCATTCACAATCACGTAGCAATCCTGTGCATGGTACATAGTGGAAAGGTAATGACAAAATATGGAGTATTTTTACTGTCTTTAAAGTGATTTTTTTTCCTTTTTGACAAAAGTTAATCACACTTTTTGCAGAAAGAGAGGTGGGGATCAGTGACTAGCAAGGAAAATTATAGTCTCTTCCATTTGAAGAGAGAGAAACAATTGGGACTATTTACTTTAGAAAGGACAGGAATCAAGGGCAACATGATAAACCTATACTAAATCATATAAAAAGTAGATAAAGCACATCCTGTGAACAAGGGACATCCAATGAAATTTGAAGGCAAAAAATTTAAAACTTCTAAAAGGAAATACATTTTAAGAATTGCATATAATTAACATGTGGAACTCAATACCAGAAAATAAAAACCAGGAACTTTGTAGGATTCAGAAAAGGACTGTACATTTGTATGGCCAATAAGAATAATCACACATATTAGATATGATGAAAAATATTTTGTGGCCATTTCATTTCAGCTAAATCAATTTTTCAGCAAGGGGTAGAGTCTATTATAGTCTTTGACCACAGAATTTTGGAATGAATGGGACTTGGGGCTTTAGTCAGAGGCCTGATTCATGTTTATAAAGTGCTTAAGGTATGTCTGAGGACTACGCTATAAGAGCAAAGTATTATCTTAGAAATTAAAGATGAAAATAAGCCTGCTACCTGAAAAAGGCCTATGGAGGATTGTTCCAGGCAATATATTTTCTAGTGCTTTTTCCAGTCTACTTATAAAATTTCAAATGAATGGTTTTGCACCATTCTCTTGGAAGATTATTCTATAATCTTTTCATAGTGGAATAGTCAGGACAATTTTCCTCATATTAAGTATAAATTCCTCTTTCTTCATTTTATCCCCTAATTCCTATTTACCATATATACTATATATAACTAGGAATAAGAGGATAAAATGAAGAAAGAGGGAACCTGAAAACTCTTCTATCTTAGGTTACTGGCAGCTCTTTGTATCAAGGCAATGAGACTTGATAATGAGGTACATAAACTATAGGCTGTGTTGTGCTATATGGCTATTCACACCTCTAGTAATTGTTCTGAAGTTCTGTTTATGAAACTTGCAGTGATATCTCCAGCATAATGCATCTAATATACATCAAAGTTTGCAGTTGAACACTTCCCCTACCTCTACTTCTCCACTGCCCTGAATCAAAAACAGGCTGGATTTGAAACAAACAAGGAGTCTAGTGGCACTTTTAAAGACTAACAATTTATCTATCATATGAGCGATTCATTAGTTTTTAAAAGTGCCACCAGACTCCTTGTTTGTTTTGCTGAACTAGACTAATATGGCTACCCCTTTGGGGGCTGGATTTGAGGTTCTCTTATTTTACACCATTAGTTTTAGTGGGAAAAGAAATCTTTGTATAGACTTCGTTAGGCCACAACATTAATTCTTTATATTTAACAAAGAGACCACAAAGTGTTAGAGGAGACAGTAGAGAGCATTAAAAAAAATTTTTTTTTGTACTGTCACTTCAGGCGAGAGAGATAGAGCAAGAAAGAGAGATGAGAACAGCATCTTGGGTTCTGCTTCTTCTCTTATACAGTATTATATGGCTAAATTGGCTGTTTATAATCCAGAGCTACCTCTTCTATGCACCTTGTGGCATTTAGTGTAAGCGTTCCAGATAGAGCCTATCCTTTAAAAAGAGTGGCAGCAACATGTAGAGTAGATGTTTTTCTATGAAGGAGTCCTTTGTGTTAGAATTCATTTTATATCTTTGCTCTTCTAGAGCCTGAGCTTTTTAATCATCTGGGCACACTGAAAAGCTCACCTCTTCTTTTGCACATGTGGGGAGGTGGTGTGTTGATGAATCCTCATTGTAAAGAAGACTAGTCTGGTGAAAGTATGGCAGAAGCATGGGCAAAGCCATAGAGAAGATTTTAAAAAAGCAGATTTTTGTATCAGAAGTCATAAAGAGTGTGTAGGATATTCAGGGGTGCACAGGACATTCTACAGGAGTTCCTTTGCTGAAAGGGTGTTCATCTTGGTAAGCTAGTTGCTCCTTGATGCTATGAGGTAGATCCTAAACCTGTAGCTATTTGGAGAACACACGCTCTAAAAGTAAGTGACAAACTAAGCCATTTTATTTAAAAGTCAAAGCAATGAGGGTGTTAATGCTGCACTGTACGGCACTTTGATTATCTAATAAACCTCTCTGTTTCATAGAGCAATCTGCAGCTGAAGTGATTCAGGAAGACCTGTAGTTTGTGAACTTCAGAATCAGGAAAGTCTTTCAATATACAGTATGTTTTCTTCCATTCTCTACATATCAGTACTTCTTTATGCATCTCCCTGCCTTTTTTTTTTTTTTTTTTTTTTTTTTTGAGCCTTTAAAGGCTTTCCATGTTCTTTTCAGGATTTCTAGGCTTCAGCTGACTTGCCTTACAGGATAAATGCTCAGATAAATACTTTACAATTACAGGAAAACCCCATGAGCCACTAAACATTTTCTGCATCTCTGTCATCACTATTTGCTGGGAAGCATCACTGGTGTACCAGTTGTCAAACTCCAGAGATCTTTGGAAGACTTTGGGGTCAGCTGCTTCATTTCTACTATTAGAAATTCAGCTTCAGCCATGGCCAGAATGCAGATTGAGGCCTAGAACTCTGAGCTTTGGCAACCATCTAATCCTCCAAAAGCTGTCCCAGAATTAATTACTTCTGCCTGATCTGTTATCTCTAATTGTCTTGGCATTCTGTTGTCATATGTGATTATAGCTTTTATCTATCTGATTTAAACTCTCCAGCTGTATTCTTATGCTCAACTTCCTCATAACTTCATGTCCATTTCATTCTTTTGGGGGTTTATCAAAAGTTAGTGCTCAGGGCTTGCTACCTGTAACTTCATCTTCAGACTTTTAAGGCTAAATAAACAGTTCTAGCACCTGAGTTTCCCATTCATTTTCTGACAAATCTTGGTTCCAGTTCCTTTTTCTCCTAAACTCTTTCTGTGTTCACCATTCCCCTTTCACTCATACCCAAAATAAAAATCTACAAGCTGTCCTCCAAGTGAATAGAGAGACTTATGCTCCTGTTTTCCTTAACTTCCTTGCCACATGACTTCTTTAATATGGAGCTGCTTCTGAGCTCTGTCCCTGTTGTTTCCATCCCTGGTTATTAATCCTAGTTTTAGCAGTTTGCCGTTAGTACATCTTGCCATGAGACAAAGGGTAGGGTGGCAAACCTGGCAGGAGGCAGGAACTGAGGCAATCCTCCGACTTAAGCAGATAGAGGAGGAGGAGGAGGAGATATCCCCAGGATTGATAGGTGTCCCAAACTGGCTTTTCCTGTCCACTCATTTCCTCTTTCCAGTCATAGTGCCTTCTACAGGATTTCCCAAGCACCCAGGACATTGACTAGCTCTGAGTAAAAGCACCTTTGGACAACACCTAAATGCTTTAATTATGTAGATGTCTCTTAGGAAATATCCTGATGTTTTAGTGAAACATGGGTAAGCATCATTGTATTAACACATAGGCCGGACCTATTGAAGATTTGTGTAGTTTTGTTAACAGAGCTATTAGTGTATAAGCTAAACTACCATGAAGTTTTGTGTAGTTGTGTCAAGAGTGATAATGGCAATTACAAGCAGTTGCAGATGAACTATGTATTGGTTATAGAATGGAAATAAATCTAGGCCACGACCCATTTTTGCAGTTACATAGGATGTTCCAATCACAAAATGAAATGATTGCTTAAGATATATTAAACAGGAAAACTGCAAAAAAGGTAAACAAAATTATGACCAGTTTGGAACAGACTGAAGTGTTGAAATTGCCCCTGAAGGTTGAATTTTACTAACCTTTGACGTTTAGTATTTGTGCTGATCTCTTATTTATTAAGCTGGTTGAGCGTGGGTTTTTAATGCCTTGTTAATCAATAATCTAAATAAAAACCTCTTATAAATACCACATTTATGATCTTGGAGGGAGAAAATTTACCAAGAGGCTGCAAAAAAAAATAGTAGGCATTTTCTTGTAACAAGGAAAATGTAATATTTGAGGGAAAGCTTTTAAATGGATTAAATTAAAAACCGCAAATATGTTGAATTTTACATAAATTTCTGTTACTGCATATAATATGATTTTTAAATTTGTTGAGACAATAATATGAACTATAAAAAGTCTGGTTAGAGTACTGGAATGTCTGAATAACTGGCATCCTGTAAAGCAGCAGTTCCCAATATTTTCCTTTATGTGTACCGCTACATCGTCATCAAAAGCTTTTGTAGACCACCATGTAAGCAAGCCATTTAAAACTTTTTAAACCTAGCCTATGGCTGACAGGAGTCAAACTTGTATATCAAGGGGTATTAAAAATTCAGCTATTTCTAATAATTTATTATGCTCACTAACAAACATTGCTTTGATCACAGTACATTCATCTGCAGTAATTATCTGTCCCACCGCCCCCTCCAATGGTCCACTTGCAGTACCCTTGCTGACCACCAATGGTCCATGGACAACAGGTTGGGAACCACTGCTGTAGAGTTACATTGGCACATGTATGTACTTTTCTAAAAGAATTCATTTTGTAGGATGAATGACTCATCTTTTGCTACAAAGATGTGTTGCCTCTATTTTGTTTTGAATCAGAAATGTTGACTTATTAAACATGGTACTGCCTGTTAGTGGTGATAGTGTTATTTTGGTATTTTTTTTATGATTGGCAAATTACCTATCATTTGTTAATATCTTTCTTGCCTTTTCTTAAAAAAAAAAAAAAAAGCTTCTCTTACTCCTGCACTAAATCTTATTATTTTTCTTTCCTTTTTCTGAATTATTTCAGTAAATGCTTAACACTTTCAGCTACCTTACAAACTCAGAAGCTTGTCAAGACAGGCTGGCTGGATTCCTTCCTAACCAGGCTCCCGCCAGTCAGCATTTCAGTTGCATGTGGTTGTAGTAGATTGCAAAATGTCTCTCCTTTTCAAAGACTAACAAATTTATTTATCGCATGAGCTGTCGTGGGAGAAAATCCCCCTTTGTCAGAAGCTTGAAGATAGAGAAGTACCTTCCATTCATCTGTACTTAAGGAAGCTTAAGTCGACTTAAATAAAGCCACGTCCACACTAGGCTTTCTTTAAGTTGACTTAAGAAATTCCTTAAGTCGACTTAATGAAAGCTTAAGTCGACTTAGTTACTACCACTCCTTAAGTCGACTTAAACCTTAAGTCAACTCCTTAAGTCAACTTAAGGACAGTGTGGACTTGGAGTAACCCCAAAGTAGACTTTATTAAGTCGACTTAAGGGTGGTTAAGTCAACTTAACAAAGTGGGCTGAGTCAACTTAAAGGTAAGTCGACTTAGTCCACTTTGTTAAGTCGACTTTAATAAGTCTACCTTATTAAAGTTGACTTAACAAAGTTGACTTAACTTTTCTAGTGTAGACGTATCCCAGCAGCTTACAGAACTGGTTTAATTGTTAGTCAGAAGCTTGATTATGGTTTTGAGTCTGTCTAGCTGAAAGAAAACTCACATTAGGAACGCAGGCAGGTGACTAGTTATCTGACTGTCTTTGCATCTTGCAGTGGGACTTTGTTGACACAAGAGCCTCTAGGTGAATGTTGGAAAGCATAAAAATGTCCCGTGTGAGGAGCCACTCTCCCACTGATATCCCAGGCAATCGCCACTCTCCCATGTGGGCCCAGGGGTGCCCCGGTCACAGTCAGCGCAAAGCAGGTGGAGGGTAGGTGGCCAATGCGTGGCTCCTGGCCAAGGCCAATGGCACCCCAACCTGGACCCTCAGCCACCTGGTCCCTCCTCTGCCTCCATCTGAGCACTAGGGAGCCATGGGAACTGTAGGGACTAGGCAGCCTTCCCTGTCTACTTGCGTGTTGGGCTCTGGCCAATGTGGGAGACATATGGGGCTAGAAGTGGCAGCTTGCTCATAGCTGGAAGCAGTGCAGCTCTGGTCAGCAGGGCTCTGTTGGGTCCTCACCCAGGCAGGGCGTGGTTGGAAGGAGAGAGTGGTGCAGAGTGCTGCTCAAAATCATCGTGTGTGCCACCTTTGGCATGCATGTCACAAGTTGGCAACCCCTGGATTAGAATATGAAGGCCATAAAACTTGCCTCCCTTCCCCTCCCTGCAGACTGGAAAATGTCAACTTTTTAAAAAAAATTACATTACATTAAAACCAGAAAATTTTCAGCCAAAACCCCAAAAAACTTATTTCAAGAGCTTTTGGTAGAAAATAAAAAATTCTTTCAGGTTTCAGCATTACCCATGAAAAGTGGACATGTTTCACAAAGGGTTTTATAGGGTTTGTCTACACTGCAATGAAAATCTAGTATCTAGTCTCAGGGCTGCTCTTGCAAGGCTTCTACAGTGCTCAAAAATTGCAGTGTAGATGTTTGGGCTTGGGCTGGAGTCTATTTTTCACTTATCTTCCAGCTCTTGATCTTGATCACTTACTGTCTCCAATGCTTGTCCCTATTTTAGAAGCTGTGCATTAGGATAGCTAGGTAGGAGGACATGGAGAGACAAAGAAGCTTGAAGTACTGTCTCAAAGGGAGCAAAAGGAGGATTGCAAGAGTTATTGGCTTCCACCTGAGGCTTTGTAGCAGAACAATAATCTTTATTCTTTATTTAATTGGCTGAAAATAAAAAAAATCTTGATTTGAAAATGCTGCTGTGGTCCTCTTTATGGCTCTTCAGGTGCTGCATGGTTCCTGAAGTGTGCATTGCAAATGCATTATTTGAACTGAACAGCAAGAGGGGACACTTGGCAAAAAGTACTCTGAAGTCTTACAAGGGCATTGCTCTGCTCTTTGGGATTCAAAATTGGGACAGGCACTGGCAGCCTCCACTGCTTCCTTTAAGGCAGTGGTTTTCAGTATATGGTCCGCAGACTATGTTGAAGATTTCCAAAGGGATCCACACCTCCATTCGAAATTTTTTAGGGGTCCACAAATGAAGAAGATTGTAAACCACTGCTTTGAGGCAATATTTCTGCTTGCCTATCCTATGGTCTGCTGATTTTCAAATTAAAATTGTTGCAGAACCTGTCACACAAACTTGGTGCCTTGGTTGCATAAGTTAGAGTCAAATTAATATTATTGCATGATATATGGAATCTTGGCCATAGGTGAGCAATAATGAGGAAGGGTTGGGCAGTTAAACATCAGTTGCAATTCAGGATCCAAGCTCATTGTTTTCAGTTTTGAGTTCAGTAAGTAGCTCAAAGCAAAAGGCAGGAGTATTAAGGAGCATCACTTGTCCAGAGTTAATATAATACATTCAGAAGTTGACGGGTGAGTTTTCTTGGTTCTGTATAGAATATGCACTAATTTTTTGGCAATCTCTCTCTCTCTTTCTCTCTTTTAAGGGAGAGAACCTCCTTTCTTAAAAGTATTTTGTGGTAATTAAGTTATTTTGATATGGAAATAACTGGGTTTTGAACACCAAGGTGAATGTTACATTGATGGTACTGAGCAATTATATGTCTTTGTGCATTACAAAGGTACTGTAAATACAGTAACAAGCGAAACCTACCTGTGACAGATGTAAGTGAAGAATGCTATCTTCATTTCATAGAACAGAAAACTGAGGCAAACATTTGAAGTGGATGATATGGTGTTCCCTTATAGCCTTACACTCGATGACTGTGGGTGATCTGTCCAAGTCCACAGAGGAAGTTGGTCTTAATTAATCTTTTTTATTTGTTATTGTAACTCATAACATTTTAAGCTCCTAAAAAAGTTCTTTAATAAAAAAGGGGTTGGGGGGGGGAGGGGATAAAAATCCTGGCTCATTGACATAAGTGGGCCCAGGATTTCACCTTAGTTGATTATATTTCAAAAATTTATCAGTGTTCCAACTAAAAACAAAATCAAGTAATATATGCTTTATAGTCTTCTTTAATTTCCATCTAACTAATTTTTTATGGCAAGCCTAATGTGCTTGTTTGAACTGGGTTAGTACGGGTAGTTATAATCTATAAAAGACAAGTGGGAGAGAGACAAATGAGAGGATTGTGCTTTTATTCAAATCCCTCTGGTAACCCTGCTGTGAAAGTAAATAATGCAACATGCTGTATGATATGTTCCCAGAAGAGAACAGAGTGCGTGAGAGAACAATTGTACAATGCTTCTTAAAATACCTTCTTAATATATTTGCAAAGTGTTGCATGTCATCTCACAGGCTCTCCTTGTTTTGGATGTTGATGTCTGATTTTCATAGTCGCTGTATTATTGTTTTTCTCAGCAGTGTTGTGTTCGGGGTAAAGTACTTTGTTTGGATGCTCTCATGTCTTTGCTGTTATTGGTTTCTGTATGACTAATTTTCAAGCTGCGTGCCAGCAGCAAATTTGTTACTTGGGTCTAATGACCCTCCGAAGTTCACAGGAAAGAGAAGGATGGACAGTGAGTGAGAGGAGAGAAGAATAGCAGATGTGGCCAAATATTCTGAATTTATTAATTTCAACAAAAGTTTGAACAAAAGAGAAAATTTCAATGACATTTTTGTGAATTTCTTATGGTTTAATCTACTATAATTTAGAACAAAATAATAATACAAAAATGAGAGGGGTAGAGCTCCTAATTTGATTGGGTTAGTGACCCGTCTCTTTTCCATTATGACCATGTAAAGGGGCAAGCATGAGTGAAATCTCCATTCCTTGTGCATTCTCCACAGATGTCCTCAGTGACCGTGCTAGAAGGAGAGTGTCCCAATACCCTTCCCTCAGGACCTCAGTCAGCTTGGCTTCCTTCCTCCTATTCTTGGGAACATGAAATGATGTCTTCTGAAAGCATTCTGAGGTTCAGTGCCTCATGGAGCTTGTGAAATCCTAGATCTTCTGGCTTCCAGCTTTGATTGCCTATAGAAATCCCAAGCTTCCATGCTCTGGTGGGTCCTGCAGTCATTCTGGGCCCCCAATCTGCCCTGCCTGCACAGATCCCATACCTTGATTACTGTCCCATTCCTATATTTCTCTGAACTTTAAAATTGATAGGATCTGAGTAGAATGATGTTTTATGATGACCTGCTATGGTTCAGAGCTGCTTATGTAGATCTTGAAATAATTCTCCAGGACACAGAGCTAAAAGGGTGGAGTTTGCTTGAACATATCGAGCTTGGGGAATAGTTGGGGGATGCATCTATGGAAGCTGATATGTGGAGTCTTCCTAAAGAACCAGGGATCACACAGTGCTCCTAAGTCTGTCAGCTAGCTCAGAATTTAAGACAAAAGAGGCACAATAGGTACCTTGATATGCACTAGGAGGGGTTTGAAAATCTAGCCATGCTTATTTTTGGTTGGCTTCTCCTTTCACTTGCTCTAGTCTCTTAGGTTCTGATTGAATCTTCACACTTCAAAATGTTTTTTTTTTGTCCTAAGATTTTAGCTATGTTATCAAAAAGGTGAGATTATCATTGTGGTCTGTGTTCCATTGCAATATGTCACATTGATTAATTTAGTGAATGCTTCCTTCCTTGAACATCTCTTTCAGTCTTTATAGTTGTGTAAAATAATTACAGTACACAGAGCTATGCATGGTATGGCTTTTTACAGTATCATACTTACTTTTCACTTTATCCAAAACTTTTTACATGTTCTTTTCCACTGTTAAATGTCCTCTTTTGTTCTAATAGGTAAAAATTCCTGAAGCTGATAAGAAAATGAAGATGGATATTAAACGTGCGATGACCTATCTCTACTGGTTATACTATCAGTATAAACTGATCACCTGTAGCGAACTCCTGGTACCCTGTGAAAAATTAATCCTTTACACTGTTGTTATTCCTATCCTAGCTATGATTGTGTACATGGTTTACATCTTTATCACTATGCAGATCAATCTGGTTTTTCAGATTTTCTTACATGTATTTGGAAACCAGCCTGTTTCTATTATGACATAACCTTGCCACCTTCAGGGTGGCATTTTGATCCTGCACGGGGTTCTCCTAAATTTGTGTATTTGTGCAGAAGCAGTTTGAAGTTTATACAAAATCAGCTCTTTTTAAAATCTGTACAATTTCTGTTTCAGAAGAAGATAAAACCAGCCTTTATTCTGTAATAGACACTATATCCTAGATGTATTACTTACTTAATATTCAACTTGTGCACCTTAACAGTAGTGTTTGTATACAGTATATTAGATATGCTGTAATAGGGGAAATTAAATCTTCAATCCTTAAACATTAGAACTGGCAAAAAAATTCAACATTTGGTGGGAAAATTGTGAAAAAAACTTAAATGTTCATGAATGCTTTTTGACCAGCTTTATTAAAGAGAGTTACTCTTTATCACGGTAGGTGATGTCTAGTGTGGAATGGACATACTTTTCCTCGTTGACATATACTTTTCTTGAGCAAGATTTAATTCTAATTGTTTATATAAAAATATTTGGACAAAAACAGCATAAAATATTTATCAAAAGTGTAAGAGTGGAAGAAAAATGTAAGGTAATGTTTCAAGAGAGGGCATTAACTTGTTATATATTCAGCTTCTGGAGAGAATTTAACTTATTACTTTACTAATCATGTGCAATATTTATTATGATTTATGATGTCACTTCCACAGCCCTGGCTTATAGTACATCAGAAATGTGACTCCAGTGCACTGTGAACTGAACACCACCAGTAAAATCCTGGCCCCACAATATTTGATGGCATTAAATGGACCAGGGTTTTACCCTAAAATATATGGGTTATTGTAGTAATGTGCTAGTTAGTTCCAAAACTTAAACTTGGTAGATCCAAGGCCTAAAGAAAATTATCTAAAAACTGTTCAGAAATGAGAAGTCAAGAATAAATATCCGCTGGGTTTACAATTCCTTTATTTTAGTTTTGAGGTATATTACAATCTGAGAAATGTTGGCCACTATATGTAATGTTAAAGTTGTGTACAGTTTTAGTTCAAACCCTCCTCTCATCCCCTTTAGCTGACGCTTACACTCTACAGATTTCCTGTGTTGGGTGTCTCTGAAGGTGAATTGCTTTGGAAAATCTCAGCAAAAATGATTCAACAGTTCCTGGTTGTTTTTATTTGAATATTGACTTTTTGAAAAGAGCTTTCTAAAAATGGTGAGAGACGGCGTTGGATTTGGCATGGGAAAAAACTCGAAATTCAAAATTATTTTAGAGTTGGAGAAAGAATTGGTTTGGATTTGACAAGTGTGCACATTGGGAAATAATGTGCTATACAGGCATAGTAGGTCTTCTATGTTTTGTTGCTAAGCTTGTAAAGTGTACATCTAAGGAAAGCTGGGTACGTGGCTGACTTAGCTGTGTACTGGAAAATATAGTTAAAATAATATTGCTCAGTTGCTGTGTAGGAGGAACGCTACAATAAATCACTCTCCTTTCCTTTTTGAAGAGCTTCAGACCAAGTCAAGGAGCTTGGGTGACATAGACCTATTGCCCCAAGAGCTTACAGTCTAAATGGACAAGATATTAGATGGTAGGAAGGAATGGGAATACAGAGTAATCGGAGCAATGGTGGCCAGAATTATTTGGAATTTTTTATTACAAATATGACAAGAATATACATATACTATTTTCCTTCCCAGATTTTATGTCTTTTTCTTTCATATACATACATGTGAATAGAGGAAAGGAATTATGACATGCTCTAGCTAACTCCACTGTAGTCAGCAATAGGGCCAGTTTCCTAGGGAAAACTGGGTGCGAGTTTCATGTGAGTCTTAAAATGTGGGATTGGAGTTAGTCTCCCTACCAACCTTAAAATATGTATTTCTATAGTGTTTAAATGGTGAGGGTATTTTTTTAAGTTGCAACTTAATTTTAAATTTCTAGGTTTAGCCAAGTTCATATTTTCAAGCTAAGCTTTCTTTTTAAGGCATTGTGGAAGAATGATAGTGGAATGCCTGCTCAATCTTAATGAAAGGGTTTTATCTGGGAATTTTCTAAGATTTTTAAAAGCACTTAATTATTTTAATTAAGAGGAGTCCCTTGTGCTCTTCATGGACTGTAAGAGCACAGATGGGAAACGGAGTGAGGGAAGACAGGGGTGGAGGGGTGGGGATTTGCTGCTAGAGCAATGTTTCTCAACCTTTAGTGGACCAGGGAACACCTAAAGATATTAATGACTTTACACGGAACAACTGATGAAAACTTTCTTGAAAAAGCTGGTATATACCAGCTGTAATGTTTGTAATATCTTTATATTATACATTTCTGTGAAAATTATTCAGGAAACCAAATTAATTACAAACTTACGGATATAAGATGCATTTATTTCTAAAAAAAATAGATGCACAATGATTATGCACACAATTGAAAACTGAAAATATTACTCAAATTTTAATGGGAATTTTGGGCCTGCATGTTCGAACAAAGTTAATCTATTCTTGGAGGATGGTTCATCAGATAAAGTCTTCCTGTGGATGTTATGTCCTGGCAGTAACAGCAATGGGAAATTGAAAGGCCCCAGCACCTGGAAGCTTTGCTGTGGTTGGGGCATCGTAAATCTCCCAGACATGCTTTGTCTTGCTGGGTTGCTCTTTCTCCCATGGAATACCAGTTGAGAAACACTGCACTGGAGAGCAGGCAACTCCAGCAATGTTTGTAAGATGTTCAAGAATGCAAAAGTTATACACGCATCTATTGCTGTCTTGGAGAGGAGTAAGAACTGGCATTACTATAATTATGTTGTTTCATATTAAACCCTTTTGCTTCTGTCCACCATAGACCTCTGTAGGTGGGGGAAGATACCATGCATGTCTAGGCAGCTGGTGTCCTAAGACCAAATACTCTCATTCTTTCCTTTACTTCCTCATCCATCTGTCTATCCATCCATTGTCTTGTATAATAAGCTCTTTGGGGCAGGGGCTTATGCAGTGCCTAGCATGATGGGGCCCTGGTTTAGGACTGGGGCTCCTAGGTGCTATGGTAATATAAATAATAATGTTCTGAGAGAGCATTGGCCTTTTCTGTAGCTATTTACCCCTTTTCTGTCAGCCTTAGATTTGTGCTGGTTGTAGAATGATTTCATGATTCATTAAAATTGTCTTAGAATCATTTAAGACATACACAAAATCTCAGAACAGGTAACTGGACCCCATGATTCCTAAATTCGTTTGGTAAACAAATCTGTTTAGGTCCATAAACATTTTACATTTTTGGTGAAAAATTTGCAACTAAAACTTTCCTTTTTCATAAAAAAAGAAATGCACTTTGTTTTGAAGGACAGCTTGGCCCTAAGTAACTCCTTTAATAACTGTGGTGTTGAATGGATGTTCTTTGACCTCTTGAAACAGTTTCTTCTGTCTTCCATTTCTGAGATAATTTCATATCAGAAACTGAAATAAATACAGTGCCTCTGCTCATTCTTCCTTTCCTGCTATGCACATCTTGAGAACAGCACTGTCCCATGGGGGGAGCGGGGCCCAGGGCCAACTGGCCTACGCGGGGCCCCGCCCCCCATGCTTGAGGGGAGTCGGGCTGCTCCACCCCCCCAGGGAGCCAGCCCAGGCGGGGTACCTGGGGCCACCGGCCGGGAGCCGGCTTCGGCCCTGGAAAGGGGGGCCGCCGGTAGGGGGAGCCGGCCGCAGCCAGGACCCCAGGCTGCTGCGGCCGGTGCCGGGGAGGGCTGACCCTGGCTGCATGGGGCAGGCCAGCCCAGAGGTGGGTCCCAGCCACCTGCCCTGCCCCTGGGCCTGCCTGCTCCGCCCCAAGGGTGGGGAGGGCTAGCCCAGGGGCCGGGCTTAGTGCTCCCTGCCGAAGGCAGCGGGGAGCAGGGAAGAGTGTGGCCGTGGGGGCGCCATGGTGCAGGCCCCACACTGCCCCGCCGGGAGCAGGACAGTGCGGGGCCCGTGTAACCGCGAGGCCTGGGGCAATCGCCCCGTTCGCCCCCGCCCAGGGACAGCCCTGCTTGAGAAAGGGCACAGGCTGCAGTGGAGGGTCCCTAGAACTGCTCTCTCCAGCTTGGAAGGAGCCACTGCTGGGGAAAAGGGGTGAAGAGCCTCAAGTGAAGCAGAGGTCAGGCTTGGGGGCTGAACTGCTGGGAGCTCATGGGGGCGGCAGGTAGTGATTTGGAGGTGGGGACAGAATTAATTACTGGGCAGGGATGTACATATGTGGAGGTGAGAGCTCTTGCAGTGGGAACCAACATTGCTTAACCAATAAATATCTCACACACGGAATGGGCAGAGAAAATTTAAAAATCACCACAGACCAAAAACACAATACACTTAAAAAAAGAAAGCCTCTAGATATTTGGGTTAATCTTATGACTTTTTGGAGGTCTGAGTTATGATTTTTGATCTCCTGAGACTGGCAGTATTGAGTAACTGAAGACAATTTGGAAAAGCCCATGCTAAATGCAGCATAGTAAATACTGACCTGGAAAGTACGAACTCCAGAATTGTAATCTTCACTTTGCCACTGTCATACATCTTAGCCTTTAGCAAGTCACATCACTTCTCATTGTTGCATATTCCCCACCCTGTAAAATGAGGAGCATAATTGCATGAGTCAGGGTTGTGAGGATCAAATAGTTAATTATAGCCCTGTTAGAAAACTATTATAGCTACAGGAACATATTTGTACAATAGCCAGTTATTAGTTCTTTTGAAGGGAAATTCTAATTAAAAATGTAACTTGTTATGCTGGTATAGCAAGAGATTTTTGTCTCAGTTGCCTAAATTACCAAAAGAATGTTGAACAAAATACATGCAGAAAAACCTCAGAGTGGGTTTAAAAATAGCAGTTTGGTTATCTGAATAATTAAAGAGTGGTGTCAGTATTGGGATATTTTGTGATGTTTAGAATGATAACTAATTTTAGAATAAAAGTATTATTTAGGTAAGAATTGGTGAGAGAGAATCCAGCAGTGGAAACTGAAAATGGCAATTGAAGGTGTAGGCCCATAGGAATACATTGTATTCCATTGACTTGTAAAAAGGTCTCTGGACAAGAGATTTGCATAACCCCTCCCTTCTCTGTATGTAACTCCCGCCCCTCTCCTCTTTTCCTCCATATGTATCCCCTCCCTTTTAATCTCTTTTAAGATGATTAGCTAGAGGCAACTGATACATACATTGATTTAAACCTGATTTGCTGAGCTTAGGTACTCAAATAAGACCAAAATCCAGCAGGCTAAGTATGGATAGAAGAAGAAATGTATTGAAAGAGGGATGAGAGAAGGAAGGAAGAAGGTAGAGAAGAAGGTAGCAGTCAACGAACTCAGAGGAGAAGCAATGGCAGACAAACAACGGACCACTCTGTGACAGAACAGAAGGAACCCTGTTCTTTAGACAAACAGAGGGATAATAAGAAACTTTGTAAATTCTGAACTCTTATATTTACACAAGAACATCTGAATGTACCTGCAAATAAAGAGTGCTTGTGGTTCAAGTGAGAGCCTTGTTAGTTGTTAGATTAAGTATTTGAGTATAGAATAATATATTGTTCGATAAATAGTGTTAAGAATATTAATCTATATTATTGATTAATGTCTATTATTATGAGTTATATCCTATCTACCTCTATTTTTCTTTTAAAGTTATCATTCACTTCAAATAAATTTTGTATCTGTTTTCAAAATGTTGCTGCTTTGTGCATCCTATCTTGATTGGAGGACTGTATTTGTGTCTGTTCAAGGGAGCAAGTTGCTTTTTCTAGTAATTCTTCTAAAGCAGATCACCCACATGATTGGAGATTTCAGGGTCCAAGCCTTAAAAATCCTCTGGTAACACTGCAGTATGTCTACACTGGCAAGTTAGTTCGAATTAAGGAAGCTTAATTTGAACTAACTAAAGCCATGGCTACACTAGGCTTTAATTAGTTCGAATTAAGGGCTTCCTTAATTCGAACTAATAACTTCGAATAGGGTATTAGAAGTAAGGGTTAATTTGAACTAGTTAGTTCGAATTAACCAATGTGGCCATGTTAGTTCAAACTAATTTCTTAGTTCGAACTAACCGGCCCATTGAAATCAATGGAGATCGCTAATTGGAATTAAGCAAATGCCATGAATAGCACTTGCTTAGTTCAAACTAATTTTTTCTAGTTTGAATTAAATTAATTTGAACTAACTAAAATTAGTTTGAATTACTTAGTTCGAACTAACTAATTTGAACTAATTTTAGTAAGTGTAGACATAGCCTTGATGTTAGTACCTGCTATCAAGCATGTCTGATTTATAGAAAATTGCAGACTTTGGCTAGGTATACTCTGGCAGTGAAATTTGGCAGCAGTTGACAGGAATTATGCACACTATGCAGAGTGGAAAGTACAAGATCATGTATTTAAGAACTGCAAATTTTTTCCTGTAAGTTGGGGATGTGTGAGTTGGAAATGACAGAGGTGGAGAAGGATCTGGGAGTATTGGTTGATCATAGGATGACTATGAGCCGCCAATGTGATGTGGCAGTGAAAAAAGCTAATGCAGTCCTAGGATGCGTCAGATGAGGTATTTCCAGTAGAGATAAGGAGGTGTTAGTACTGTTATACAAGGCACTTGTGAGACCTTATCTGGAATATTGGATCCAGTTCTGGTCCCCCATATTTAAGAAAGATGAATTCAAACTGGAACAGGTGCAAAGAAGGGCTACAAGGATGATCTACGGAAGGGAAAACCTGTCATATGAGAGGAGACTCAACGAGCCTGGCTTGTTTAGCCTAACCAAAATAAGGTTGAGGGGAGATATTGCTCTCTGTAGCAAAATGGACTGGCTGCCTCTGACCCAGATACGAGTAGAGCGCTGCACTCCCCCTACTGGCCCAGGCTGGCTACTGCTGAGCCCCAGGTCTGGAAGCAGAGGGGTGGAGCCAGGGGTGGGGGAAGTATAAAAAGCAGGCCTGGAGCCTCAATTTGGGAGGCTCCAAGGAGGGAGTCAGCTGCTCCTAGTGGGCTGCCCGAACCAGCCCAAGTGGAGGACCTTCCTTCCCCAGACCGGAGGCTCCCAGCCCCAGGTACCCCCCCCCCCCCGGTGCTGGAGACCCCACTGCTAGGCCCCACAGGAGGACCAGAAGGAGACTCCCGGGAACCACCCGAAGCAGAGGACCTAGAGGAGTTACCCTCTGCTGAAGGGCCAGAGGACCTGGAGGAGCTACCGCTAGCCGATGAGACCTGCGATCTGCCGGACTTGCCACCAGCCGACAGTGAGGGCCTGCTGAGCCTCCCCCGAGCAGTGTACCCTGACGACCCGAGGATGGACACGGGCTGCAGGTACCTAGGACTGGGACGGGAGGGGTAACAAGCTGTTGCCGGGCCGAATCTGAGGCCACCGAGCCAGAGCGCGGTGGCCAGCCTGCTGATCCAGTGACTGGCTCCCCAGTCACTGAGAGGACCCTGGGCTGGGATGCAGTGGTGCTGGGTGGGCCTGCGTCCCCCTCCCTTTCCCCTGTCCACCCAGAGATTGATTATTCCTCACAGCTGGTACAAACCTAACAGGAGGAATCTAACCCTTAATCCGAGCCTGCAGGCTCTGCGAGGCCAAAGACTGTTTGCTGTTGCCAGCCCCATCTCGCCTGGAGACTGGGGGCTAAAGACTGCTTGCTATTACCAGCCCCATCTCGCCTAGAGACTGGGGGCTAAAGATGTTTAATTTTACCTGCCCAACGGAGCTGGACTGCGACGAAAGCTGTAAAGTGGGGTGTCTGCTGGCCCAGCTGGATGTCAAAAGTGGGCCACCGCACCACCCCGGGATGACGCGCAGGTACGTGCTTCTACACTCTCTATGAATATATCAGAGGGATAAATTCCAAGGAGGGAGAGAAATTATTTGAGTTCAGTGCCAAGGCGGACACAAGAACAAAGGGATATTATCTGGCCATCAGGTAGTTTAGACTTAAAATTAGACACAGGTTTCTAACCACCGGAGGGGTAAAGTTCTCAAATAGCCTTCCAAGGGGAACTGTGAGAGCAAAAAACCTAGCTGTCTTCAAAAATGAGCTTGGTAAGTTCATAGAGAGAATGGTATGATGGGACAGCCTAACATGGCAATTCACTGATCTTTGACAACTGTTGGTGGATATGCCAATGGCCTGAGATGGGATCTTAGATGGGGTGGGTTCTGAGTTACTGTAGATAATTCTTTCCTGGGCGTCTGGCTGGTGAGTCTTGCCCATGTGCTCAGGGTTTAACTGATTGCCATATTTGAAGTTGGGATGGAATTTTCCCCTACAGTAGATTGGCAAATCCTCTGCGGTATTTTCCCCTTTCTCTGTAGCATGTGGGATGGCTCACATGCTGTTGAATTCTCTGTACCTTAAAGTCCTTAAACCATGATTTGAGGACTTAAATAACTCAAGTCATAGGTTAGAGGTTTATTACAGGAGTGGAGGGGTAAGGTTTTGTAACGTGCATTGTGCAAGAGGTCAGACTAGGTCCCTTCTGACCTTAGAGTCTATGAGTCTGTATTTCTTTTTCAGCCCTTCCTTCTGTAATCTGCTGGGCAGATTCCTGCAGCTACAGGGAGCCTCCCGGACTTCAATGGGAGTCCATAAAGGCATCGGGAATGCCTATAAGGACACCTTATAGGGTTAGGGTCTTATTGTGTGCGTGCGTGCCTGTAAGAGCATGGGATTTTTTTTTTCTTCTTGATTTAATTTTGTCCCAGTTTCTACACAATATTTTTTCAAGCCCTGAATAATTATGTGGTATGACTTTTGCTCCTAATTTTGTCACTTTAACCATTATTTAGTTTCAGTTGTACCTGCTCTTGCTGTATAGACATTCTGAAAATTAACTATTCATGTAATGCTGTAGAAATCCACGTCTTACAAAACACAGATGAAGATACTGCCCCTTCATCAGACGAACAAACATTGTATGACAGCATAAGAATGGGAAAGTGTGGAGACCTCAGTGGGGAAAAGACTTTCATGGGAGGGCTTTGTGGAAAACATTATTTGAAGAAAGGTAGGGATGTCTCTTAGTAAATCAAAAGTAGGAAGCTGTATCAAGCAGTAGGTGTGGCATAAAAGAAAGTCTGAGGCCAATGGGGCAAATGGATCAAGAAAGAGGTTTTGGAGAGTGTAGGGAGTGATGAGGAGAAAAGGAGGAAATAAGATCATAGGTGTAGTCAGGAGCAATATTTCATAGGGCCTTCATGAGGGGGGTGGAGAACTTGACTGATGTAAGTAAAATTAATTACCACTGTTGACATTAAAAATATGATCATTAAACTTCGGTGTTACCATTCCAATGAGATGAAGAAGGGAATTTCAAGCCTCTTTATTTCAGGCTGTTTGCAGGCTCAGACAGACATCAGATTACAGTTGGTTCATATTGTAAAATTGATATTTGCAGTCATAAGATCCACAGACTTGTATGTGGTTTTGGGGTTTTTTTTGTTTTTTTTTTTTGGTTTAAGACTTAGATTCTTGAACACAAGGCAGCAGCCTCCAGGAAAAAATGTGCTGTTTTGCCACGAGTTGGCCCATTTAAATCAAGGCCAGAGAAGAGAATTTTTTAATAATCAAAGTGAAGCATAGGTGACCAAGTTATGAATAAGGATTTGCAATAGCGATGGACCTGTTTTAGTAATATTGTAGAGGAAGAAGTTACAGTGCTTAATGAGAGTCGGCTATAGGCTCAAAGGAGAAAGAAAAGTCCAAGCTAAATCCAAGTTTGTGAGTTCAGGTGAAAGAGACAAACAGTAGGATGACCGTGAGAATAGCAAAGGCAGTGGAAAGTGGACTGGATGAAAGAGAAGTTGAACTGGCATACGCTAAGTTTAAGATGGTAGCAGAACATTGTGGTAGTGGTGTCTGAAAGACAGAAGTGAGATCTGACTCGGGCTGCATCTGCACAA
This sequence comes from Pelusios castaneus, assembly GCA_007922175.1. Classification (NCBI taxonomy): domain Eukaryota; kingdom Metazoa; phylum Chordata; order Testudines; family Pelomedusidae; genus Pelusios; species Pelusios castaneus. Next base: position 2,519,016 of record ML685816.1, read on the forward strand.
ACCTTACAGTCACACAACTATAGCACTGCAGCTAAGGTCTGGGTAGTCGCTCTTGGACCTTCGTTCTCCATTCGATATGCTAATTGAGATGTTTCCTTGTTCCATTTTTGATGCATATGAAGCTCTCTCTTTTCTGTTCTGTGTGCTAATAGAGATGTCTCCTCACATTTTCAATGTAGATGGGTATAGGGGAGTTGCCTTAATTCTGTCCTCCTTGTTCAGAGGGGTTTCAGTGTGTCCCCCAGTGTCTTTTCATTGCTTTTGGTAAATTGTCTCTGATTGGTTCTGATTCAAGCAGAGGTGTGTGTGTTTTGGGTGACTCAGACAGTAGGGGTTTTGTGCCCTGGTTCCCCAAGAACACAGAGCTGACGGGTAACAATGCATTGGGAGGAGAGGGGATCAAGAGATTAGAAACAGAGTAGCAGGGAAAGCTAGGAATCAGAGATGAGGATCCTTTCCCTTAAATGCCAAACTCTCCCCCTGCGTTACATGGTGAGCCTGGGCACGTCACTGGAGGCTTATCAGACCACCAAAAGGTTAGGCGTTATAATGCTGAGTCAACATACACCCAAGTAACAGATCTAGGCCTAAGCTCCCCTCGATGCCCAACATTTATGTCACCAGCTGTAGCTACAGGTAATGCAACAGAATAATAGGAGCTTCTTTTATCTGTGTGAAATGATCAGGGTTCTAATGAGTGCTGGTACACCTGTATTAGAGACACAAACATCACAAATTGTCCACAGCTTTCATAATGTTCCTCAATCATGTTATTAGCATTGTCCATTGGCACTGGAAGAAGTGTACAATGCTTTAACTGTTGCTAAAGAAGCATATGGGAACCATTACTTTTACATTGGCTACATAAGTTGATGTTTCCATTGGCTTTCTTGGATTTTTATTTTGATTTATACAAAGAATAAAATGGGGAGGATTCCTCTCCAAGGTTCTAGGTGCCTCTGACATAATAATCTACACAAATAAAATTAAACTGCACACTGAACACCAAATTCTCACCCCCTCACAAATCTGATTATCTTTAAATGTTCTGTTCTGCAACAACCAGTGTAAATTGCACTGAGTCCTAAAGGACAATACATTTGGGCTATTTTGGACTGGGAGAAACCTGTTCCAGAGCTGAGAGCCTCTCATAGAGAATACTCTACTGCCAACCCCTTCTCATTTAAATCCAGAGAGATCCAGCTCAAGTACCTCTTTCAAATCCAGGAGATTTCTCAGCAACAGAATATTTGTGTCTCTTTAATTATTAGAAAAATAGATGCTGGAAGGCATTTGGCAGACAGCTACAAACACCATTTCAAATGGCTTTAATCAAGACTCCATCCTTATTTACCTGTGAGATGACTGCAGTCAGCACATGCTAAGTGGGACATGTATTTGAAAAACTACCAGTTTTTTATTGCTGTTGTTCTGATACCTGAAATGGCACCTGCTTGGGTCTTGCTGGGTTGGCAATATAGTTTGGGTTTGGTTTTTTTTGTATGTGGAAACAATTATCCTAGATGCAGGTTTTGAAATTAAACAGATGTTTGTAGAATGTACACATTAGCTTTTCTCAGAGCTGATTGGATTGCCTAACAAGTTTGTTATGCTGTCTTTTCAGAAGCCCTGCTAAACATGTGCTGTTTATTATTATTAAAGAGCAGCTAAATTACAACTGCCTCATTCCTAACCTGAGAGGCTAATTGCTATGAGGACTACAAAGTAGGTTCTAAAATTAAATAATTGGCTAGCAAGCCAAGGGGACTGATGATCAGCAGACGCCTAGTGTATCCAATTTGTCATTTAAGTATAGTTGCTTTCTTGCTGAAATATTCAAAGGGGGAGCTGTGTCAGTCTAGTTCAGCCAAACAAACAAGGAGTCATGTGACACTTTAAAAGCAGCACAGGACTCTGTGTTTGTTTTGGTGAAGAATGAACTAGCAAATATATAACAGAGGGTTTCTTATGGCAAATGTGTAGTTGTAGCTGAAGAGTGCAAATCAACAACCTGAGCGCACAAGCTGCATAGCTAGGAGTTTTTGTCACAGCAGGAAACAAGTTTAAGGAGCTGAATACCAATAGCAAGGAATATTTAAAACTTGCTCCCTCTAGTGACCAAGTAGGGTATTTGAAAGCCAGTTTATGCACCTAATATGGGAACGCCCTTGCCTCAGGTAAGGTGGGTATAACCTTTCTGTTTAAGAACTGATTTTTCCCAAGGTTCTGTAAAATCCACATGCATACCCTTGGAAGATGCTGTGAATCATCAGGACTAGGGGATAGAATTAGTTGTACAACTTTGAGGTCATTTATTTGTTAAGTTCCTGAGCACCAGTGGCCAGAAGGTAAGAATCATAGTATATTAGGGCTGGAAGGCACCTCCTTAGGTCATCTAGTCCAATCCATCAGTAAAATGTTCACATTCCCATGGATTTGTTTGCAATATTGTTGCTCTGATTCCTTCATAAATTGATGTCACCCAAAATAGCTTTAATCTCAGGAGCTCCTTTGTGAACAATACAGGGAGCATCAAGCCTTGCTCCTTGAGCCCAGGAACCTGGAGTTTGACTTTTGTCCTCAGGGAAGTTGGGTGTTGTGCACATTAAATGCTTTTGTTTGGTGTTTGGGTCACAGTGGGATTTGTTTTGAAAATGTGAGTGGTGTGTGTAGCTTTAAAGATGTCCAGCACGCTACACGTTCCCCACTACCATATACTTCTCTGCCCAGGACCACCAGAGAGTTAGTGAGCTCTGTGTCTGGGAGGATGCTATATTTTAGTGAGGAGAGGTGTCTCCCAAAGCTTGAGTGAGGAATCGAGTTGTAGGATAGGCTGTAGATCCTTGATGTTATGCAGAGGTTTGACTTGGGGTCTGTAGGGGATAACCAGGGTGTTAAGTATTCACAGAACAGGTTTACTTGAGCCCATGCAGAAGGAGGGAAAGTATGTGTAATTGAGCTATCCCACAGACAAACAGCTCAGAGAATTTTTAAAATGAATTAAGTATTATGAATTTTGTGAATGCTGCTCTGTACCTTTCTATGCACACTGATGTGCTCATGGTGCTGAACTATAGGGAATTTTGGGGTTTATGAAGACCCATTGCATTTTTAAAATGTTTTTTGAGCCTGATCCCATACCTGAACTCACAGCTCCTATAGTACAAAATGAAGTTCCACTGCATTACATAATAAAAATTGTTAATGAAGCCCTCTATGCAAATTAAACACTAAGCATGTATTTAAATACAAAATACTGGGGTAATCACTGGGCATACAGACCCACTGCCATCCCCATATACAACACAATAACCAAACAGTGCAGTGGAGGGGACTCATTGCTTATGGTTGGAGGGCTCACGCTGCTGAGCTCTATGTGCCGTGAGTTTGCTGTGTGGATGTGGAAGAGCCTTGAAAAGAAAATGGAAGTTTGACCATGATAAAAATTAATTTTCTATGTTTTCAAGGGGGATGTTTTACTTCAAGGGCAACAGAGGTTATTGCAATGGGCATGATTTTATTCTCCCAAAAACTACTAGCCTCCTCCACTCGGCTTTCAGCCTTTCTGTGGAAAAGCCCTGCTACAATCACACCATGCTAAGACAGGTACAAAGTTAAATTTCCCATATATGGGCTCTCAGATCTCATGACCACTAGCTGTGCTTTTAGTTCTTTCAGGCACAGCAAGCTCTGAATTTTACTGAGATTCTGGCTGTCTTGGAACTGTGAATTTCTGTCACAGGCCAGTAGAAACTAACCCTCTATTAACATTTTTAAGCATCTGATGACTGATCACCATGTATCTGAATGGTGGTGGGTGGGGGGGAGGGGGTGTGTGAGACGGACCTCATGCGCTACAGCGGAGGCCTTAAGTATTGCTATCCCCAAACGTGACAGACGAGCTGGAGTTCCTGCTCTGAGAATTTCACTTTCATCAGCAGCCAGTGATGGGTGAAAAGTCATGCTAACAAATTAACAAGATGTGATCCAGCATGAAGACATACTCCAGCCTCTTTTCATGGACCCAGGTGACTGCCACCCATTGGGACTCATTACATAGACCAGCAGCTAGTGGCTACTATAATTTGGATTTGACTACTATAGACCAAATGCACACTTCTTTTGTTTGGGTTCAGTTTACCTGCAGCTTATTAGCAGACAGGTGTACATGAGGATCACAATTATAGTATCCTAACCCCTGTTTCTAACCAACTACTAATTTAACTTTAATCCCAAGTTCCTAGTGGTCATTTTGAATCCCAAACACTGTTGGGTGGAGGCAGGAGGACAGTAGGAAAACAGCCTGAGTTCTGCTCTGAACAGAAGCATGCTAAAATCAGGGCTTGGAATAATTTAGCTGAAACTTCTGTTTCAGTCTTCTGCACTGCTACAAAAACACTGAGAAGGAAGGATTCACACCTAGTAAGTCCCAGTCCTGTGCTGTGTATTACTATTAAAGAATATATCGACTATTAACACTACTTTAGATTTTCCCCTTTCTACCTCTATAATTTACATAATAAAGCAAGAATTTCTTCATTAGTGCATATTCCAAGTACCTTACATCTTCAGAAGAGTTAAAAATATGGTAGCAAGATTGATTTTGCTGCACTGCACATGCTTATCCTGTCTACCCAATTAAAATGATCTATTTGTCAAACCTGAAAGCTCTCCTGCCATTTAATAAAACTTCTGTTCCATCATCTCCTCTCCAGTAAAACGAAACAAAAAACCAGAAGGATGTCACTACTTAATGGTTAGTTACACTAAAACAACTGTATATCGTGGTTTTAAGCCTCAGAGCTATTCCGGCAGCTGACTTCCCCATTATTTTACATAAGGGTGTCTATGCACACACATATTTGGAGCTTCCTTGCTTGAGGAACAGACACTGTACTTGAAATATTTTAAGATGGATTTATTCAGCATCTTCCATTCAAGGACCTTAAAGCACTTTTCAAACAAATGCAGCTTCACAACCTTCCTGTGAAGATAAGTCTCTTTTACAGTAGAGAAAGCTATAGGAAGTTTGGCAGAATCATGATCCATCGGTCCATTCCTCATCTTGCATTTTAACCTCAAGGCAACCTTTTGTTTGCTGTTTCACATTTGCACTCACTACAGAAGTTACAGGGAGGAGGGGGCAGGAGAATTTCTGAAAAGTTTGCAGGCAATATGTTGAGACACCTTCACCGGGCGTTCAATCTTAAGGAATCTGATTCCCGTCAGCAGTTCGTATAGCATATGCACAAAACAACTTTATTTTGGGTTAAGTTGGCAATATGTGAACAGCCCTCCACATTGATGACACTATATGAAAGTCTATGATTAGTGTAAGAGTTCACTGCATTTATTTCTGTATGGACTGTTTTTCTCCTCAAGAGAGTACAATGATTGCATTTACTAATGCATGTCCTTATTCTGTCATCATATTAGAGCCTTCCGCACCAGTGGCATCCTGGGAGATATGGAGATCTTCTAGCATTTCAGCCAGACTAATTCGTGGAGCACCGTCATCATCTGTGTCACTCTCCACTGGAATTTTTGAATCTAAAAAAGAAAAAACAAATAAGGAAATAAAAGTTCCAAGAAATTTCATTCCTGAAAACTAGCACACTGATAATACGCCCTGTCACTTTTATATAGGCTGCTGCAGCATTACAGACCAAATCCTTCTCTCAGCAGTTTTTTTTTTCCGAACTAGACTTCTAGCTCCCATCCTACCTTTGTTGCAAGTATAAAACGAACACAGTAATCAAAGACTATAAAATATCTATTAAGATTGACCTCAAATAATATGGATTTCTCCAAGTATGTGTCACTTTACCCTGAGCATTCAAATCCCTTTCAATTACCAGACACCCAATAAAATCTGAAATCACAAATGTTATTCACAATTACATGTACAGGAAGCCTTACCTTTGTAAATATTGATATTCCTTCTAATTGCCTCATCTTCTTCAAGATCTTCAAGAAAGTCCTGGTACTGCCTAAAAAGCAAAAACCTCAACTGAATACATTAACTTATTCTTCTCTTTTCCTTCAGAATTATGCAGACTTTGGAGTCTGGCTGACTAACAGCCCAAGGAAGTCCAAACTGGGTCATGTCAGATAACAACTAGTTAGGACTCCACTTACTTCAGATACCTGCTAATAGTTCTAGATCTAGTTCATTCTCAGGAAAGACTGGGAAATGCTACTGTTCCTGGATCCTGCACAGATAGTTCAAGAGGAAGAGCGAGGGGAAGGTCATTAAGCAGAAAACAAACCTTTCATCATCTGTATCCATGCCTTCTCTGTCCCTGTCCAGCTCTTTCAGTTTCCAGTTTCTACGACGCTGGCGTTTAGTACGGTCATAACTTTTCTTTATTAGCACCTTCATAGAAGACAGAATAATATATCAGAAACTATCGTTTTAGATAAATTTACTGAAAGTGACATTCTTTTAAAATCCAATTCAATTCAGAATCTGAATTTATGTCTATGAATTTAACTGAAATAAAATATAAGATTAGATGATTGTGAGGGTCCTTTCTGACCTGAAAAATCTATGATCTATGACCTAAGGAACTGTACTGTAGAACCCACAGTGCAGTACAGTTCTGTGGTCACAAGAGGGCAGCAAGAGGATTCTGTATCTCAGGTGTGAACAAAAAAAAACTGAGTCAAGCACCTCAGAGCACTATTCTCATTCATACTATTTATATGGCACTTGTCAGCCTGGAATTTGATGAGGATGGTGATGCTAAAACTTTGTTTCTGCTGCTTTTTAGGCTTGAATTATGACATGCATTTTACAGACCACAGCATCCTCAGCTTCAACAATGCACAAGAAACAAACTTCTATACAAGAAACAGACTCCAAGATCTTACCACATCAGGAACATTGTGTGGGTTCATCTTATTTGCAAATTCATCATTGAGGTTACAATTGGCCAAGTCAAATCTAAAAGGAAGATATTTACAAACACTTAATAGCTTGAATACTGAACCTTGCACATTTTATACTTCCTAGAAGCAGCAGCATTGCTTAATTGCAATGTTATAGTTCATACAAAAGAGATACAATACTTCCAGTGACTGTGTACATTACATGCTATTAAGCTACAAAGCACACCCTTCAACCGGTCCCTTTGTCTCCACCTCCTCCTGACTTCCCACGTATTACCATGTACTTGGCCTTTGAACATGTCACCATCTTAAAAATTCTTCCAAAACACTAACTCCTTTCCATGTCTAAGCAGGGTGTTTCACACATGCACTTTTACATTCATTGCTTTGGCTCTGACTGCTAACTGATTGATCCCACTACAACTTGGCTTTTGTGTCTCCACACCATCTCATTAAGGTCACCAATGACCTCTTCCTGGTTATGTCTGAGGGTCTCTCCTCCACCCTCATGTTTTCTGCCACTTCTAACTTGGAAATTATGATACTTCACAATTCTGTTGATAAAGCACAAGTCTGAGCAGAATCCAGATCAGCTTCCTACAGCCGTGTTAGCTCTTCAGTGCTAACCATAGGAAAAAGTGTAAAACCTGTAATTAGCTAAAATTCTGAACATGCACATACAGCAGCACTGGGACACAAGAGGCCATTTTTACCAGTTTTTGGTTTAGAAAAACACTAAAAATAGAGCCCATTTCTCTTCTTCTACTGACCCTAAACCCCTTTTCCACAATGACAGAATTACAAGATCTTTTCTATCCACCATACATTGCAACTTATGTCAGTATTATCAGAATTTAATAAGTTGAGATTTCATTATGTTCAGAATGTGTCTAGTCAATCAAATATTGATTGAAAATAGTATATAGCAATACAAACCCCAAGACTAGATCTCCAGGATTTAGAAGATGCCCCAAGTGAGTGCGGCAGAAATACTGATGATCTGTATTCATCTCTGAGGTTTTCTGTACCCAGGCTTCAGCAAGAGTGTGCTTGAGAAATGGAAATAAACATTTTTATAATGAGATGCAGATAGTTTCATTTGTTGCTACACAATTAAAACACTTTTACTACTATATAATATAAGCAATACTGATTGGTAAGGAAAGAAAACCAGCTTTAAGCAGCAAACTTTTTCCTAAGGCTCAAAGGTAAGAACTGGTACACAGAGATCTCAGATTTCACGGGAAGTACCAAACCATAGTTTTGTATTACGAAAAAAGAGCAATTTCTATAAACTCTGTAATAAAAAAACAAAACAAACAAACAAGAAAGAAAGGTAAGTGGGCTTCTGAACACCATCCATAGTACTAATCTGACCTGGGGAATCAGATGGAATATTTGTCAAGATATTTGTCACATCAGTTGGTCTGGTTCATTTAGTTTTAAATAATCTAGCTGGTATACACAACCCTCTAAGTGTTATGCTGCAGAAAATGTTCTATTGCTCATAGAATCATAGGAGATTAGGGTTGGAAGGGACTTCAGGAGACCCTCTAACCCAACCCCCTCCTCAAAGCAGTGCAAACCCCAGTTAAATCATCCCAGTCAGGGCTCTGTCAAGCTGGGCCTTAAAAACTTCATTTGTGACCTAAAATATTAACAATTTAAACTTCTTACTCTTATAACAAAATCAAATTTTAACTTCATTTTGAAGTAGAATAATTTTTGAAAAGGGAATTTATGTGATGTGTGTGCAATTCCCAAAGCATGATGATGTATTGCACCTTCCTTCAGGGAGTGATTCTCCAGCTAATAATAGTCAGAACACTTTCAAATATATTTGGAAATATATGCAATGTGCTCTGTAACGTGGAATGAGCCAAAACAGAATTCCAGACAAGGAACCAGATTTCTAAAAGTGTTAAATAAAGCAAATAAACTCTTACTTTGTTTGATCTCATCCCTGCCCCTGCACCTTGTTTTCTCTCTTGAACCCTGGTGATATCTATTACAATGAATTCCTCCAGCTGCTTTGGATGGAACAAACTATTGAAAGGGTGACGCCAGTAAGTGCTTCCATCAATGTCAGCAACTGAAAAAGCAAATAAAGAACTTTGTAGGCAAATGACAACTGCTTCGAGATTCAACACACAAAATTTTTCTATACCAAAAATCAAGGCAATTGCCAAATGATCAGTGATAGCACATTTCAGCATAGCAGCAGCACTGAGGCCAGGTGCACACTAAGAACTTCTGTTACGTTATCAATCAGGCTATGAGCTGACTGGCATACTGTGCCACCAAGGGTCCCGACTGTAGATGTTTCTGCCAGTATATCTTATTTCAGGAGAAGGGAAGGGAAGACCGGAACAAGCTACACTGGTGAAAGTGCAGTTTTGTCAGACTAAGCTACCTTTGCACAACGAGTGCTTTGCTGGTACATTTTATGGTATTACTATTCTGCAAAAGGCTCCTAGGGCACACCTGGCCGAGTGACAGGTCTGTTAGAATTCGGCACCTCACCTTAATTCTAAAGGAATATTCCTATGACAGACTATCACCAAGGCCTGGTCTACACTTAAAAACGTTTTGCCAGTACATCTTTGTCAGTTAGGTATGGGGGAAAAAAAGTCTCTTTAACAGATATGCCTGCGCTGACAAAAAACCCTCATGTAGACAGCCCCATTGTGATATAAGCTGAAGCAGAAAAAGCACTCGCTACAATTCAACTCTCAGCTGGCCGGTAGAGCTATAATAATAAATCCTTTCTAATGCAGACAAGGCCTACATGCACAGCAAAGTGACAAAAGGAACAAATCATCTAGACAGCCTCTGCACGGACTTAATTGGTCTGTAATTCTTTGATTGGTGGCACATTTTGCACCACACAGAGAATTCAGGGGCAAAGAGATCAATTTCTTAGTTTGCCATTAGTTCGTTTGGCAGTGAGACGATTGATTTAATCTTTCAAAATTAAGGTCTGATGTGGAACATGATGTTGTGCACCAGGAAAACATTCAGTAAGAACAATGCTAACAGAAGATTTACTGCCATACAGTAGGATTAACGCTCAAGGGAAAAGAGAACCCCCCCCCCCCACTTACTCTGTAGAGTATTAGGATCAATGAGGTGGACAGTACTTGTTACTCTGATGCACACACAAATCTGGCCCATATTCCCAAGGCTCTGTGCCAGTTTTGGAGACAGACATACAACATTGTCCTGTGCAGCAAGAGATAAAAATGCATACATTTGTTTTCTTGTTTTTAGTTATATTCAGATTTTTAGTGAAGTACTACAACGTTTTAAAACAAGTCTTTAAATTGAGTTTGAGAACAACCACCACCATTCAATAGAGATGCTAAGAATAAATAGCTAGAGAGATGAGGGGGAAACACCTTTTCTAACACTGTGTGGCTAAGAAATTATTTTCTTACATTCCCATGGCAGGTCTCTGATGCTTGCTATGAAAGTAGCTTTTTAGTTAACAGCGCAGTCAATATTTTCATCCTTCAACTGAACACAGCAGGAGACACTGTCCATGAATAAAGTGCATGGTTCTCCTACTTACCAGAAAGTTTTGGATATATCTGTAACTCTGAGGAAAGATAAAGTTGTACCATATTCTCTTTTTCAATGTTCTCCAGGTATAATTCTTTACTTTTTCAGGGATTAACATTAAGTAAGTTTTCTAAGGATATAAAGTACTGATAAATCACCAGTACTGCTCAGTTTCTTGTCTCCTTACTTGGCAAAATTCTTCAACGTGGAAAATATATTTTACACTGTATAAACATATAGAAAGACTATTTCTGCCCTGAAGAGCTTTTCACACTTGGTTGCAGTTATATATTTTTTTTAACTTGCTCTGAAGTTTATGCTTTGCCTATATTTTGCTTTTCCTGCTACTTCCAGACTGAACAAACAAAAAACCTGACATGGTTTCCTGACAAGCACTACCATAGCTAATGACCATCTCCATTTGGGTCAAACAAACTTGCAATGTATAAATCAAATAAGGGCAAATGAATACATAATGGAAACACATGGGTATCTTTTAAGTGTTTAGGTATATGTATTTATATAACATCTTTAAAGTGCTACTGTACCTGAACTTTCTTAAAGACAGCAAAAAAGCATTTTTATACGTTAAGCAATACAGAGCAAAGGTGAAGTTTGAAAGTTATAGGTCAATTTACTTCAGCAGTACGAGTCAAAAACCCTGTTTGGAATATCTTTGAAAGTGAACCAGGAAATTCTCAAACCGCTATCTCTTTCAAATACTTCAAGCAACTGTACGCCAAATTGTTCAGTCAAATTCTACCATGGGAAGAAATCTGGCATGTAAACACTGAGGTGGATTACTTTTGCTTTTGATGTAATTAGGCAAATATGTTGCACATTGGCCTCCTAAGTGTTGGTTTCAATGAGCAATATGGAGGAATAGGCACCTTACCTCACTTCCAAAATGATTCTAAGTACACTTTTAAAAATACTTTCCAAGCTAATGGAGTGCTTATTGAAAGCATTTTTCACTAAAATATACTATTTATTTTAAAAAAACACCTAGTTTAAAAAACAAACAAACCCCAAACCAAAAAACTTGCCTTGTCACGATCACCGTAAAAAATGATTAGCAAATTACAGCCATTATAAGGTAAAATACTTTATCTCCCCCCTCACCCTCCAAAGGAAAAAAAAGAAAAGAAAACTACCTTGCAAATTGGAACAATCTCCACAGAGAAAGTGCTTTTGTAATTGTAGGTATTGCTATGAATATCATGAGAAATCAAACGCTGGGATGATTTTGATCTAAAATACAAAAGTAAAACTTTAAAGGATCAAAATGAGGAGTAAGAAAAAGATACAGAAGATAATTCAATTCTATCAGCACAAAATACCCTAAAAGTAGAAAAAGACTTGCAAAGTTACAGTTTCATATCACAAATAAACTGGGAACAACATGGAAAACAGGACAATGAACAAAAGTAGTTTTCCAACAGCTCTTGAATAAGAGTTAGAATGTGATAAACTATGGTAAAATACCTGGAAGGAACTGTACACTGAAGAAAGTCAATCATCTTCTGGGCATTTTGCTTTGAGCCATAATAGAAATCCAGGCCATCTTAAAGAAAACATAGCAACATGAAGATAACTATTTAAAGCACAGTACAGTATTTTTCACAACAAAGGGCTATATATTAAAAATTAGGCATCTAAGTCATGCTAATAAGTAGCCAATATGCACACAAATGGAATACTACTACTAATTTTGCAAGCCCAACAAGTTGCCAATTTCAATTACTTCAGTCATTTACATAAAGATTATTGACAACAGAGTCCTGTGGCACTTTTAAAGACTAACAGATTTATTTATCGCATGAGCTTTCGTGGGAGAAAATCCCACTTCGTCAGACGCTTTGAAGATGGGAAAGTTACAGAATGGGAGGAAATTAAATGCAGGGACATAGGATCAGATCAGGCTGTAACAGCAAATCAAAATAGGTGTTAGGATTCAAACACTGGGGAACAGCACATAGAGGAGGGTGAGGTCAAATCACTTGTTGTAATGAGAGAACAATCCATAGTCCCTGTTTAACCCCAAAACAACTGAGTCAAATTTGCATATAAGTTAGAGTTCTGCAGTTTCTCT
>ML685816.1:2531959-2595038 GCA_007922175.1 Pelusios castaneus
AGAGAAACTGCAGAACTCTAACTTATATGCAAATTTGACTCAGTTGTTTTGGGGTTAAACAGGGACTATGGATTGTTCTCTCATTACAACAAGTGATTTGACCTCACCCTCCTCTATGTGCTGTTCCCCAGTGTTTGAATCCTAACACCTATTTTGATTTGCTGTTACAGCCTGACCTGATCCTATGTTCCTGCATTTAATTTCCTCCCATTCTGTAACTTTCCCATCTTTAAAGCATCTGACGAAGTGGGATTTTCTCCCACGAAAGCTCATGCGATAAATAAATCTGTTAGTCTTTAAAACTGCCACAGGACTCTGTTGTCTTTCTACAATAGACTAACATGGCTACCCCTTTGGAATAAAGATTATTGGCAAGCCACTTCACATACCATGAATCTCTTTGATGCGAAGAGTATTTTGATGAAGTCTGTGTTTTAAAATCAATTGTTCCAAATAGTAAAAAGTCTTTTTGTGCAGAGTCTGAAAAGTATAAAAATCAAATCAAGGTTAAATGATAAAAAATTAGCTACCTTTAAGTCATCTGTAAATGCAGCACATCAACAAGGCAATCATTAACAAGGAATGATCAATTAGAGCAGGAAAAAAACCCCATAGTTCTTATATAGCGCTTTTATTAGTAGCTCTCAAAGCACTTTATAAAGGATTTTCATTTCTTTATCCCAAAATTATAGATAAGGGAACTGAGTAAGTTTAGACACTGAACAAAGTATTCATTAGTAGAAACCTACTGAAAATTTATCATACATAAGTGCGCAAAAAACTGTTCTACTATCCCTTCCTGTGTTGCTTTAAAAACTCTATTTACTCTGATTTCTAGCTTCTGTAACATTCATTTTTAACACATATCAAATTCTAAACAATTATCAATAATCTGCCCTAATTCTAATGCTGGATTAGTTTAACTGATATTAAAATAAAATAAAATGACTAAAAAAAAAAGTCAACTAGCTCCAGGCACTATATAGCTACAAAACTGCAGTATGCACCATTTATGTCCTTTGCTCGAGAGGCGAATCTGAATATCGGCTAAAGAGATGCGAATACGGACATTTTTAGATACCAAGCTATTCAAATGTTTAGTTTAATTTATCTGATCATCTTATCTAACACTGCATAACTTGAAGCGTATTGTCCTGGAAGTGTGTTTTCCACCACATTAGAAGCAACAGTTTCAGGAGGATGCAAACAGCAGGCAATCTGCTGATAAGATTATTTAGGCTAGGGAAGACTTAGGCAGAGTTGTACAAAACTCAGTGTATGTCTGCACTGCAGCTGGGAACATGCCTGCCAGCCAGATGCGCTAATGTGTGAACAGTGTGGCACTGGCTATCTGGCTGAGTACAAGCACACCTGACCCCCACCGCCCCCCCCCCCAAGGTCCATGCTTTGGTGACTGGCTTGTGCCGAAGCCACAGCTGCGTCACCTACGCTATTAATTAGCATGACAGCTTTGGCAGTACTAGTGTGTCTGTGTACCCAGATTGGAAGGCATGGTTCTAGCAGCAGTGTAGATATACCCATTAGTGTCTGAGCAATACAATGACTGAAGCTGACTATTGGTCATAGCAAAATATGGGGGTAAAACAAGATACAAACTCCAGCTACTTTTTCCTAGCAAGAAGTGAAACAGTCACAAATATAGTTAAAAAGGCTCAGCAATTTTTCAAGTACATTAAGTGTCCTAAACATTATTTTCAAGCAAGAAAAATCTGAAAACTTTCTTAAACAATGTTCTCAGGTCTTATTTTAATAAAACACATTTTACATTCTTATATTACAGGGTTTTAAAATTTTAACGTAAGGAAAAGTAACACTCTCAGCAAGCATGACATATTGATAGGATTGGCAAGACAGCATCAGTTATACTTTCTTGTTTAGAAAGTCACCTTTGCAACCAGAATGTCTAGAAACAATATTTTTTAAAATAAAATCTAGTGGCTCTCCAGATGACCAGTGAGTGGCAGTGAAGTTTGAAACAAAAGCAAAACTTGCAGAATTCACTATTATCTGTGACAGCATGACAAATAACCTCCCTTAACAATGACTTCAGAAATGCCCCACAGACAGGTGCAAAGTAAAATATAAAAGAAGCAACTTAGATTGTTAAGATACTGACTATATCTGAATTAGTGTTAGTTTTAGGGAAAAAAAAGGTGTAAATTCATTGTGTGGCTAGGGTAAAAAAGAAAACAAGAGGTCAGCTAATGTCAGGAGGAGGCTGGAGAATAAGGAAAATGTTTCTGTGCTACTATATTATAGGTGGGTCTGGTAGCACCACTTATTAAAGTTGCGGAGCACTTCTCATTATAAGATCCTGTTTTCAGCTGCTTATAACTCTGCTGACCTTTTCCTTTGGGCTGAAACTTTGCATACCAGGAGTCAGCCCCTGGAAAAACTAATTCTGCAATGATAAAGAAATTATTGTGATCTTTCTTTGAAAAGTTTTGGTGGCCCCAAACTTTAGAGCATATGTTCACGGTAGGCAAATTAAGGTTGCACAGACAACTTTAATCCTGGAATTTCCTTTGCAACTTTAAAAATGTTTCTTAAACATTTTTGTATGTAATATACCATATATAGACAAGTGAGATTGACAGCTCATCTTCACTTTGATGCTCATCCTTTCAGACCAGGAAACCTAACATGTCATCCCTTCCCCCGAGGTGAGGTGTGCTGGAGAGAGAGGGGCAGGGTTTTCTTCCTCCTTTCGTTTTCTGTCCTCACGGGCAGGTAAGGATAGGTAGCTAGTGTCATCTCTATATGCCTCTTCTATAATCTTCAGCCCTTCGTCCTAGCATATCAATATTGCATATTGCCTGCCACATGAAATGCAAGCCTGTGACACGGATTGGGAAAGGGGTTTAGCTGTCTATATGAGACCTCCCTCTCAGCTGCTGATACTGGCTTGTCATGCACTGGAAGCATAGGGTTAAATGTTTTGGATAATGAGAACAAGAGTTCCTAATACAAGACTCCTTAGTTTAGAAAAGAGAAGACAAAAAGAGGAGATACAGAATAGACAAACAAGGCTAGTGAAGCATCTGCAGTTACTTTCATTAAATGTGCATCAATGTTCAGAGAACAGATTGGCTGGGAAGGGAAAGATTTCTGCCTTATATTTGCAGACTGTCATATTCCTGAATTCACCAGGTGCACTATGAGGAGCTTATGCTTCAAAAGAAGGCATTAAGTGTTGGTCACTTAAGTGGCAGGTTACTGAAGTAGATAAACACTGAAGAACATTAGTCTTGTTTTTTACCTTTTGTCTGACTTGAACTACGGCTTTCCAGAAATCCTTAGCTTCAACTCTATGGCAGTCATCACACATCTGAGGCTGAACAACATACTCCACCACAAATACTTGCTGAAGGATTGCACCGTTCATCACCTGCAGAATCAAATTTAAGAATGGTTCTGAGTTTCCTCCCTCCTGATTGAAGATTGAAGAACATTTTGCTGTTTACATCATTGATGCAAATTATCCACCAAAACTTAGCTATATTGTAGCTCAAAGTTACTGACATAGCAAGATTACTTGACAAACAGACATTGCTATGTTATGCATGGAGTTCGGCAGTACTATTCATGGAATGTAAATGTCATGCTTTCATAAAGATCTCAATTTTCCAAATAATTGATCAGAAAATGAAGAGAACTTAATATTTTAAAGTGCTAGAAAAACAGGTTAGCTTCTGAACACAAGTAGGCCTTTTTTCCCCATTATACATCTGCCTCTCTATGTGGCGGAATCTTTCATTAACTTCTCTGCCTGCATGTGATAATCTTTCCTCCCTGAAGCCGAGACAGCAGAATATCTACTTCTGACTATCTTCCACACTGTTCCATTTATGGGCTTTAGGCACAGTGAAATAATCATCTTCCTTCAAGAGAAGGAAGTAACCTCTAGAACATGCTTCTCTTCCACCAGCCAACAGAGGCTTGCCTTTCTGTACAACACTACTGCATTTGTCTCCTAAAATATTCGTTACGAAAAAGGGGGGGGGAAAAAAAAAAAAATCTTCAAGAAGTGCAATATATCTCAATTACCTCTTTTTGTACAGTCAGCTTTACTTTAAGTCTCCTGGAATGTGGTTCAGTCCAAACAAAGCCTGCTTCAATCAGCCGCACCTGTCAAGAAGAACAAATGCAGAAGCTTATTTATTTTCCTAGAGTTAATAACCTCTCAGACACTCTAACATGCATATTTAAAGCATGCACACTCAATCATTAAGAACACAAGTTTCAGGTAATGAATTACAAGGAGCACCACCAGCAATAGAGGACTGGAAGACTTCTAAGAAATATGTTTAGCAGTACAACAAACATATTATTCATGCTACACCTCTACATAATTCCTTGTACCTAAACCATCGATACAGAAATACTACTATAGGCATGTTACTTGATAATTTGCAGTGAAAGTACAAATTGCTAGTTACTTAAAAATCAGTGTAAAAAGATTGGTTCAAATTGTTACTCTATTGTGCACTGTAAATTTAACTGAAAAAAATAAAATAGATTTAAAAACAAAGTGGTCTCTTTCCTAGTTCAAACCATGTTGCCGTGGCAAAAGACCATCTGGTAACACTGTATCTATTTGGTTTAATAGGAGAATTTCATTTTGGTAAGTAAATGCTTTCTTTTAGGGATGTGTTTTGTCTATATTAGTCAGCTCTAGCTAGCCCCAGTCAGTCTCCAAACTCTAGGTGAAATCTTGGCCCCACTAAAGTCAATAGGAGTTTCATTATTGAATTCAATGAAGCCAGGAGTTTACTCTCCACCTTCACCATGAATCAACTGACATAAGGTAGGAGTAAATGTGACTGACTACCCAGGAAGTTTTAAAGCCTGTATAAGTTTATCAGATCTTATTTTATATAGTGCAAACTCTAACCTTGCTAAGGGAAGCTTTGATTTTTTTAAGACACAATGTAAGAAGCTCTCTTGATTCTAAGGCGCACAGAACCCAAGTTCCTGGAGGCTGAAGATACCTGAAATAAAGGAACACTTTCAACAATTTAAATTATTCAAAGACCAATATTTATTTCAAACATTATTAGGTTTGGTAAAACAAGATATTTACTATAAATCCACAACTGGTGCTTCCACAGTAAAATATTAATATCCAGTAATATGCTTGTGGTATACTACTTGAACTTTTACCCACCAGCTCTCTCTGAACTACCCACTTCTTTCTTGAGAAACTATGAAGCCATCTATTTTTTTCTATGTATGGGCCTACGTTCCAGAATCATTAATATTACTTCATCAAAAAAAGCCTTAAAATAATAATTTAGAAAGAGAGAGTACCAGATTAGGCCAAAGCAGATATTTGCATTCTATTAATATAAATTTGGTCATTTCCAACTATAGCTAATGATAATGAAAACACAGTGAATTAAACATTCTAGTGATGTATTAGTCTAAACCCTTCATTATAACCATACCATACCTCTCACACTGTTTGCAGAAGTGAACGGTAACTTGTTTAGGGATTCCTTCTGTGATGTCCACCTGAGTTCGTAAACATGCCACGCACATGTTTGCAGGGTTTGGTGGGATTGGGATGCCACACTGGCAGCAGAGGCTTGAGTAAACAAAGCAGAGTTAATGAATAAAAACAAACACCATACTTGGGGGTGTGGGGATATAAAAGGAAAGAGAAATGTGTTGGGAAGGAAGGGAGAAGGCTGCTGCCAGCCAGATCAATGCATCAACTGCAAAACAGCCTGGGAGGCTGTATGGGTTTGGCCTGAAATGAGGACTGTAGAAGGATGAAATCATTCTATGATACGAGAAGGCAGCAGGGCTGATCTCGGACCCAGATCCCTCCAGCTGTCAGTGGCCAATGGCCCTGCTACCTCCGGGCCACCAGAGGCAGGGGACAGCTGTTGTGGCTGCTCTGGGGAGGGATTCCCGACACATGGCTCTTCTCCGCTGACCCACCGCAAGGAAATTTCAGAGACACCGAGACTTCCACTTGCGGCTCGCCCCTCCCTGCTGTGGGCTCCGGGGATCGGGGCACCCGAGCAGTCCCCTCTTACCCAGCTCCCAGCCTCGCCTCACTTACATGTTCCCTTGGCTGGGGGCCGCCGGCTCCTTCATGTACTCCATCGCCAGGCCCACGCGACTCCTGCAGAGCGGGTCAGCGGGGCTCCAAAAGGACCCTCGGGACGTCCCCTCCCGGCCCCGCACACGGGGTTTCCCCACACGCGCGCGGAGGGTACGAGCCTGCGGTAGGCCAGGCCCTGGGTGGCAGCAGCAGCAGCGTGCTGAGCAGGCCGCGGAGACACGTGTCAGACTCGGCCCGACCCGACTCGCCTCCGCCCCTGTCCGGACAAGCGGATACCCCAGGCGGCCGAGCTCGCGCCCCCTCCCGCCCGTTACACGCCAACACTCCCCACCCCGTGCGCACGTTCGCTGCCCTCCGTCACTCAGCGCCTAACTCCCCGGGCCCTCCCTCCCCATTCGGCAAAGCGCGGGGCGGGGCGGACGCCGGAACCAAAGTCTCGCGAGACTGAGAACGGGATGGGGGGTGAGGGCGATGGTTGTTTACATCAATCAAGGAAGGGCTGACCTTGTCCCCTGCAGTTTCTTAGCCAATCCGCGGCCCCGGCGTCTGTGGTTCACTCTCACTGGCGCTGTTCTGAGATTGGAACACGTGCCCCCTGCCCCGCGCTTCGAGAAAGTAAGCCCCGCCCCTCGATTGTGCCGGACAGCCAATGGGCTGCAAGTGTGTTTTATAACGGAAGTAGTGGCACCTGATTGGCCGGGGCCGCCGGACGTTAGGTGTTGTCTTCTCTCGCTCGCTTTTTTGAAAAGAAGAGCGTGAAGGGCAGGCGGGCGCTGTGCGCGAATTACTTTACGCGGGTGGGTATAAAGGGCTGAGTTTGTGCTAGTGAGTCCTCGGCCGGCTTCCGTAGCCGTCTCTCAGCGCTGGGCACTGGGCTAGCCCGGATTTCTCGTCTTCTGCGCGCGCGGGCACACTGTATTGTGGGGCCGGGAGAGCGGCTTCACTGGGGAGAAGGGGAACTTCTGGCGCGGTCCGGCTCTGCCAAACTCGCCCTCCACGGAGCCCGAGAGCTGCTCATGTTAGCCCGGGAGTCGGTGCGTGAGACTGGCGCCGGGGAGACGGGCTCCTCCGGGCCTGGGGCGCGCGACTGGTTTACACTGGGGAGTAGGTGGTCCCCAAGGATGGGTGTATCTGCGGGTGGGAGCAGGGTTAAAGTGTGTATGGAGCGAGGGCTGGAGCCTGGGGGAAGGGACGATGGTTTGTGCGGTGGGAATGAGGCTGCTGGTGCTGGGTTTGGCCTGTATAGGGGGAGCAGACTTGATCCTCTGGGTGCGCGTTTGGTACCTGCCGTCTCGTGGCTAGCACCGCACGTGTCAAGTGGCTCCGAATTGGACCGGATGCTTTGTATTGTGTGTGGTCGGAAGAAGTAATGTACGGTGCATTATACTTTCGGAGAAGAACGAACGTTCTGTCCGGCTGAAGTGTCTTTGACATTCCCTAGCCTGGTATGCAAGCAAGGCTGGAGAGAAGTTGCCCAGGCTGGAGGCCTTGGCTTGAGTCCTACAAATGGTTTTCCCATCGCGCACACTGGCAAAATAGGTATGCTGAACTATACAGAACAATCCACTGTGGAGTGCAGCCTTTGACGCTTAGGCAGGCTTCGAACACCAGGTGGCTATCCTTTTATGATTGTTGTGTTCATATTCTGCAGCAGTGGGATGAACTGAAGCTGCAAAGATGTTTCCTTACAGTGTATATCTCTGGTATAGAATGTACAGTGGGAGAGCAAAGTTTATTGTGAGAGTTGGTAAAACCTGCACATCTTTTATGGATCAGTTAGTTGGGGTGCCTGTCACACGGTTCTGTAGTATGGGAAATACTGAGTCTTCTGATACCTTAAGGAACATGACCTCCCTCTAATGAGCATCAGGTCTTTGCCTTTTTACTTCCTCATGTTATGTGCCTTTATTTTTCTAATCAGAATGTCCCACTCTGTAATTAGGGTGTAGGTCCAATCCCTATCATTTATAGGGGATTAGGATGATTTTAGGGGCATTAGGATGTGACCGCCCTGTACTCAGAGTTCTGGTCCAAAGTTGTCTTCTCTGATTATGCTCCTTCATTCAGTTAGTCAGAGTGACTGCCCTGTAGTCAGGGTGAGAGTCATGTTCCCCTCACTTCTGGGGGCTACTGATCTCCGTGACAGCTAGAGCAGGGTGACCTTCCTGTAACTAGGGTTTGGGTCTCTCTCCTTTGCTCTTTTGGGATTATGTCTTGTTCTCAGCCTGCTCAGTTTGACTGCCCTGTAATTAGGGTGCAGGTCATGTGCTTCTTATTTAGGAGGACTAGCTTTTTGTGCTTTGGCTGGAGTGATCACCCTATAAGGAGTGTTCAGGTCTCCTCTTCTCCTCTTTCTTGTGATGTATTTTCAGGTAGTCTGCAAGCCCAAGGGGACCACCCTGCAAGAAGGGTTCAGGTCCTTTCCCTTTTGGCTCCTTTGGGTTGTTAGGCTAGTCACTTTGATACCACCTTGTGATCAGGGTGCAGGTCTTGTCCATCTTTCCCTATTTTATTGAAGGGAGGAGGATTGGTCGAGTTGAATACTGTGGATCGAGTGACCTGTTGTGATGAGCTCTCTTTCTGTTCTGGGAAGTCCCCTTTTTTGCAGCACTTTTTTATTTCTCCTCTCAAAATTGGAAAATGAGCTCTAAGTGCACTTATGTATTTATCCTCCTCTTTCTCCACACAAAAGGGAAGATGTCATCTTTTAGTACCTTGGATAGTGTGACCTCCCTATAAACAGGGATCTGATCTCTCCACTTCTCTGTTTTCTTTAGTAAAAACAGTTTTGTACAAAGTTCTGTACAAATTTCTTCAGGCATAAGCTTTTGTGGGCAGCAACCCACTTCATCAGTTGCATCTGATGAAGTGGATTGCAACCCATGAAGCCTATGCCCGAAGAAATTTGTTAGTCTTTAAGGTGCCACAGGACTTTCGTTGTGTTTGCTGTATACAGACTAACACGGCTACCCCTCTGGAACTTGTTCTCTTTAGGTTCAACTCTTTTTAGTGGGCTGATGAGAATAATTGTCTTGAAGGAGAGCAATTTAGGGCATGTTCCTGTGACTCACGGGAAATGTAATATACCCGTGAGTTTGGACCGTGTGACAACCCTATATCAAGGGTCCAGGTCTCTGCCCTCTGTTTTTTTGCTACCATGTTACTTCTGCTGGTTGCTTTGAGTCATGACCTTATAATTTAGGGAGAGTTTGTGTGGCTGTGGCTCATGGGGGATGTTGAGCTTTGTGGAACCCCGAGCAAGGTGACTGTCCTGTAAATAGGGTCCTGGTCTGTGCTAGAGGCTCATTTGGCACTAAGCTGTTCTCTGATTGACTTGTCAGCGTGACAACCCTATAGTTAGGGGGCATGTCACAAGTACCCATGGTATGGGACATAGTAGCCCCTTTGATTCTTTAAGGAGCTTGATCTTCTTGTAATTCAAGTTATGGTCTAATCCCAGTGACCACCCAGTAATGAGGGTACAGGTCGCATCTCTCCTTTGCAATCTGGGGGGATCAGTGCCATTTCACTCACACGGGCACCTTGACGTTCCTGTAACTAGGGTTGGAGTCTCCGAGGCCCTTTGGGGCTCTTGGCATTGTGCTTAGTTCACAGTTTGTTGCAAGTGACCATCTTGATAAAGGCTCAGGTCTTTGCCATCTAGTCTCTTGGCACTAGGCCTACTGCAGGCAGCTAGTCTGAATGACAGGGTACAGGTCTTATCAGATGCTATTTATGGTGCCCCTTGAAACTGTGCCCAGAGTCCTGGCCCTTCATACTGCGCTAGCAATTTGCCTGGAATTCTGCAGCCAAGTCTTTGGCTTTCTGCCCGGTGTACTGCGCTCCTGGAAAGGCAACATCCTGCTCCTGTTGCTGGTAAGCTCAGAAAGAGAAGGTCCTGTGGCTGTTTTGATTATATACATATATACACATACATGTATATCATTATATACAGTTTTCCTTTTTCTCTTAACTTTGGTTTCTATGTCTATTAATTCCATGCTGTTCTTGATCCTCTATTTTTTGCTGATTTTGTCTGAAGACTTTCAAACTGCTTTTTGTTATATGTCACTGGGAAGTTTGAAGAATGGTTTTGAAATTGAGTTAATTTGGTAACATTTCTGTGCCTTTTTGCTTTTCTTTTTTTGGTGCCAATTTACTGTGCTAGTAGGAATTTCTTTTCTTTAAATACACTGGTAGTCACTTTGTTATCCTTTTTTACATTGGAGGCATTGCTGTCTGCAAATATATATTTTTTTCATAGGTGGGTCTGAACTTTATTGTTGGACTCCAGGTCTTGAAATGGACAGATAGTGGGGGGAAAAAAGATTGATTTTCAAACTAACCAAATCGGTACTTATCCTTTTTTTCTATTTCTTTTTTAAACATATTTGTCTTTAAACTTTTGACACATGTCTGTTATTTTTATATAGAAATTAAAATAGCACTTGAGGTCTGCAGTAACTGTCTTTGCATGCTCTTTGTCTTTTTAAGGAGAATTGGACAAAACAGAAGCACACAACCCAAAAACAGGAAGAGAAGAGAAGCTAAAGGCCTGTGGTGAAGAAGAAAGAAAACAAATGTTTAGAGGAAGGTATAATTACATGATCTAATTAAAAAGTAAATCATACTATAAATTTGCAGAATGATGATAAATTCATCTAATGTAGTTTATTAATAGATTTTTCTTAAGAAGTATTAAGTATTTGTTATGGAAAGTAATTAGCATGGCTTTAAAATACTATTTTTGTTTTCTCTTCAGGTTTATAGCGTTTCCAGAACCATGGTATATGAGTGCATTGGAAGGATAAATTGAACAAAATGCTAACATCTTTATCCATCAAATGCTGATGAATATTAATAAGCAGCACATAACAAACTCTGCAGCTCAGTTACTTGTGGCACCACATTACCATCTGAAGCCTGGAAAACTGTCTCCTGCTACGATTTTTCAGTTCAGTAACTGCCTGTGCTGCATGAGAACTAATGTATCATCCGACTATATAATCATATATGTCCTCTCAGATTGTCTTTTACTAATGAATCCTTAAAGCACGTTTTGTGCTTCATACTTTCATTTGCTAGTGGAGAAGCAGAATATATCCTTTATTTAATTAATGAAACTTTATCATTCTTTCATGAGTCATTTTCATGTCATTGCTTGATGATTTGGGCTTCCAGTCAATAAGCACTCAATTTTACTTTCATAAAATCTGTGTTGGTGACACTAGAAAAGAAAGCTATTTGAAATGGGTATAAGAAAACTGAGACCTAATGTGGCCAACTGTTGGAAGAACTTTTTCAGTAGGCATGCTATTAACTGTTCTCTCAGCCCATAGGAAAGCCCCTTTTTAATACCAAAATAGTACCAGGGCTATGATGTCATATGGAATTAAACTAAGCTTCTACCCATTTCCAATTAGAAACTGTCAATCAAACTGGTTCTTTGTATTTATATGTTGATTTCATGTATATATGTAACCAAGTAGTTAAAATATATGTTTTTACAAAGATCACTACCTGATTTTCTGTAAAACAGTTTGGAATCACAGAGACTTGGTGGGATAATACACATGATTGGACTATTAACATAGCAGAGTACAGCTTGCTTAGGAAGGATAGGCAAGGAAAAAGGGAGGTGTTGTGGCCTTGTATATTAAAAATGTGTATACTTGGACTGAGGTGGAGATGGAAATAGAGAGAGACGTTAAAAGTCTGTGTAAAAGTAAAAGGAGTGTGAGGTCATGGTAGGGGTCTACCTCAGGCCACCTGACCAGGAAGAAGAGGTAGATGAGGCTCCCCTCTCCTTCCCCCCCAAAAAATCATCCAAAGCACAGGACTTGGTGGTGATGGGGGAATTCAGCTACCCAGACATTTGTTGGGAAAATAATGCTGCAAGGCACAGATTATCCAACAAGTTCTTGGAATGTATTGGAGACTATCTTATTTCAAAAGGTGGAGAAAGCTGCTAGGGGAGAGGCTGTTCTTGATTTGATTTTGACAAACAGAGAGGAACTGGTTGAGAATTTGAAAGTGGAAGGTAACTTAGGTGAAAGGGATCATGAAATTGTAGAGTTCATGATTCTAAAGAATAGTAGGAGAGAGAATACCAAAAAATGTTTTTATTACTGTTTATGTATTAATTTATGTAATTAAATTAATAAATTATAAATTCAAGTAAAGTCTCACTTCTGCTTTTGGTTAAACAAAAGGGAATGTGATAAACTTGTGAAGAATTTTGGTATAATTAGTTTTAATTTAATCATCTATTTTTACCTTTTTTTGTTTGTGGTTGTTGGAAATAACTACCCATAATGGTGCAAGTTTCATTTTTCTCTTGTATCGCACTTTTTGTTTTGTTTTTTGGGCAGAGTGCGGTGTGACCTTGAAATGAGGATAAAGATCTCATTGCCTTTTAGGTGCATAAAGTTACCCTCCTTGAACTAGCTGAGTACAAATGCTTACCACAGTAGTTTGACGGTGAAATTTGGAGTATGAGGATTCATTTGAGGCTCTCTACACTTCTTAAACCCCATATTGGGGTTAGTGAGAAAAGTACTAGTTTAACAAATGTATGGAGGGGAAGCCTTCTCTGTGTTGTAGAAGATGTTATTGCATAGATCTTTAGTGAATCTGGGGAAACAGCAGGAGAAATTGGCCTTAATATTTTACATAAGTGGTGAGTGATGTACAGGGGCTGCAGCTGCAGATGTTATTCCAGCCCACAGGGTGGCGTACAAGTTGTGGGATGGGAAGAGCCGTATTGCCTTCATGTTGCTGCGAATTCAATCTCGGAGATCCAGTGTAATCAATTCTAATGAGTTTGCTGCAAGTCTTGCAGTATTAAATGTTTTCCTTAGAGTACCAGTTCATGGAGACAAGTGACTAGATGAGAATCTCAGCTTTCACTTTAAAATTAAATTTCTAAGTCATGAATAAAGAGAAGTCTGAAAATGTGAGCCAAGTGAACCTTAAAGATTCAAGCTAGGTCCATACTAGGAAAAAAAAATGCCAGTATAGTTATACTAGCAAACCTGTCCGGTATAGATGCAACTTGCATTGGCAAAAGAGTACTTTTGCCAACATAGTTTCGACTGGCTTCCTAAACAAAGAAAGTTACATCACCAAAAGCACTCCTCTGCCAGTATAACTGCATCTATATTAAGACACTTAACTGATAGAAATCTTGCAGATTCCTCCGCACCCCCTCCCAAAAAGTCACACCCAGTGGACATTACTGGCAACATTTTCTACTTCACACCTGGCTTCAAATAGTTGGCATTGATACATACTTCGCCTGCATATAGCTTGCTTTCATGGCCTTTCTGTGGTTAATGTGACTTGTACCCTAAATGAGGTGCTACTAAAATATTTTACTGCACATATTTAGTGTTGCATTTGCAAATATTCATAATTAATATGTTCCCCACAGTTTAGTGAAGCTTGAATTGGTCTCATGAAATACACTTTAGAAAGGAAAATCTGATTTTCTGAGACCAGACTTTTAGCTGTTTCTATGAAAACCAAGGGTTTTGTTTTAATTTTTTTGGTCATTTTTAAAGAATGATAAATAATTTATTTTCACTCTATAAGATTTGAAAGGATTTTGCTAAAATTTTTCAGAAGTTCCGCCATCTTGCAGAGACCAAGTACAGACAAACTTCTGCTCAAATGATGCAAGATTTAGAAACATCAGATTACATGGAAGCTGTTTTGCAATCTTTAATGTGACTTCTATAATTATGTATTACATAATGCTTTGCTTTAGAAGAAAGAGCTGGTACAAGCTGATTGTAAATTGGATTACAGTCATTTCTCAATAGTATAGTTATCAGCCATTCCTTCTGGAAGACAAGCTCAGTATTGAATAGTCATAATGTGAAATATTTTTCCAGATCAGCATCTAGTTTCCATAGGGTTATTCTTGCAAAGGAAGAAGAGGGTAGTGGAATTATGCTGTTATATCAACTCATTGCCTGTCATTTGTTTAATGTCTTATAACTTCTTAATGAAATTTAAAGTATAGAGTGTTCTTCACCCCCTTCCAGTTTAGGAGTGGCTTTTGGGTTTGTGATAATTATAGGACATGGTGGCACGATTTTCTTTGATGGCCTTGTAGTCTGCTGCCTGTCTTTCACTTTCGTTCATTTGAAATTATGTTTCTTTGCAAACCTCTCCCGGCATTGACTATGTGCTCTTTCATTTAAAAAAACAACCCCCCCCCCTTCCCCTGTGTAAGTTTACCTTCTGAACACCTGTTCTGAAGTGTGTTGTATGTGTGTCACTTGCATCCCTGTATGAAATACGTGAATCCTTGATTTCTTTGTTTGAAATAAGCTGTTAATTGACTAGTTTCATGTTGCAAGAGATATGAGAAAAAGCCTTTCATTTACATGAGTCAGATCTGTTGTGAAGCCAAGGGAGAGGATGATTTTATTCTAGCAGAATTCTAAATGTCCTTTCCAGATTTATTTTCAACTTCAGCTTTACTGAACTTTGCATTGCTGCTAAATTATTGAACCTTGTCTAAAGTTAACACACAAACACTGTTTGCTGTCACTTAAAATCCAAACTGTTATCTATAGTCATTAGGTAATTTTGTAGTACTTCTAAAGGTCTTCTTCCCTCCGACCCCCCCCCCCCCCCAGTTCTTACTGCATAGTGCTACCAATTATTCCACTTACTGAACCAAAATTTTAGTAACATATAGCGCTGCCAATATTCAAAGAGCTTGTACACCTAGTAACATACTGTATGCAGGATAAGAAGCAGATCATGAAAGATCTGCCTCAGAGAACTTGCAATCTAAGGTCTCAATTCTTTACTCTGTTCTGTAGGGCGTTAGATCAGTGGTGCTCTGCAAGTCTTATCACACTGATCATCTTGCAGGAGCAGGGACTAATGGTGCAATGGATTTAATACCTATAATGGATAGGAGTGATGTGTGAATGTTATTGCTGGTAGGCTGCATGGACCAGGCTTCTTCTGAACATATGGTCAGTGAGCAGCTGCAGTAGAGTAGTTTGAGTGGTGCCACTATGCTTATAGTTACAGGATTCATTTTTAAAAGATTTCAAATCACATCAGTAATTTTTGGTATTCATGTTGTCAGCCAGACAAATGATTGTTTCACAAACTTTATAAGTTACTACATTTGTAGAACTGTAAGCCGGAAATTTGCACACGATTTTGCCATGACCTGGGTGTATTTCCCTATTGACACCTTTATCAAGACTTATTGGAATAGTGGCAGGAAACTGACAAGTGAGCTCCTGCCCATCGGACTCTGCTTGTAGAATCAGTTGCTCAGATATGGGCACAGAAAAGGGATATATCTGCACTGACAAAAATTGAACCTGCAATTGAAAACAGATGCAGTTCTGATGGTGGAAGCTGGAGTGTAAGTCAGTCTAGGGTGAGTTTGTCACTGTCATCCAACCCTTTTCTGAGCTCAGCTGCTCCTCTAACTAGTAGATGTACCTGCTATTACTGGTTCTCTTCCCTAGAAGGCATGAGAAATCATAGGAGAGAAGCAAAACCAATAAAAGCAGCAATGTAAAGAAAAGTAAACTTATGTCAATGTAAAATCATCAAATAACAAAAGGTCCCAAATCACATCTCTGTATGCACTCAACAACACTGTAACATGTCCTTGCAACATTAGTAAAAGTGAAATGCCAAGAATAACCAACAAAGGTGTATAATCTCTAGAGAGGCTCTAGTAGTAGTAGCAGCAGCCAAGAAAATGAAACAGTAGTAGTTTGTATAGTCACTGGCCCCCTGAGATGGAGGTTAGCCCTATAATTGAAAATTCCATCTTTTACCTTTATTCATATATCTGAGTTTGTGGATGCCTGTCCTGCACAAGCTATCAAATTTCACCCTGCCACTTCCCCAGCTTTCTCCTTCCTCTCTGATAGAGAAATATTTCTACTTCATTGTCTCCTTTGCCCCAGCTGTATTTTAATAGTTGAAGTGGCTTTTCCTATTGTTACAGCCGTTCTTCTTCAGTGGCTCTTTTCAACTACAGTCAGAGTGACCTTACTGTCTGCGTTTCGTGCCACTGGAGCTGCTACTTGAGCGGTGGCACTGGGTAAACCTAATGAACTGGGGTCAGTACTTACATATTTATAAAATCCACACTGCTTGTTGAAGAAAATTAACTTTCCTGCTGGATTTATATAAACCCATTGGGCAGTCAGTTACTTACACCTGTGCAAATCAAGTTGAAACTATCCCATGTAAGTGGGGAATTTTGATTTGGTAGTATCCTCAGCTCAGGTGTAGATACCTAGAGGAAGAATAAGGTGATGGATAATCAAGAGCTTTATCTTTACTTGTAAGAAATATCAAAATGTCAAAGAAAGATCAGGACAGCCAAAGTCCAGTCAACCTGGAACTTTATTTCACCTTGCTCATCATTTGCTTATTTCTCCCTCGAGAGGAGTCCCCGTGGGTGCTCCACCTGAGGTGAAGGCGTGGGCTGCGCCACTGACCGGAGATTTGAAAGCAGTGGCCGTTGGAGCTGCGTGTGCGAGACAGCTATCTCGCGGTGACCCTTGTTGCTACTTAGAACGTGTGTGGCTCCAACCGCCCATTCCCTTCTCTGCCGCCGGAGTCACTGGCCGGAGACTGGTCACCCTCACAGAAAACTTTCTCTCAGCCTTAGTTTTCCCTTAGAAATTAACCTAGTTAGCTTAGTTTATCTGTAAGACTTTACTTTCTTTATCTTATTTAAAAAACAAACAAACAAACCTTGCACCCTCCCAGCATGCCGGGCTCGCCCGGCTTCAAGAGGTGCGAGAAATGCCGAGATGCCATACCGGCTTCAGACGGTCATTCCATCTGTATTAAATGTTTAGGGGAAGGACATATCTCTGATAGATGTCCTCACTGCAAAAATTTGAGTTCGAGAGCCAAGAAAGACAGATCTCAGGCTCAAACTGCTTTTGATGGAAAGGTCCTTGCGACCGGCCTCGGACCCGGGTCGCGGACGCTCTGCCTCCCCGACTCAACAGTCAGGGAAAAGGCACTTGTCATCCCCTCAAGGAGAGTTTAAAAAAAGAAAACAATTCTCATTGTCTCCAACAAAAAATCGTGCCAAAGAGGCTGCAGGTTCCTCGGGCACTAAAAGCGGCGCAGAGTTCAAAAAGAAAGCCGCGGCTACAGCAAGCAGCTCTGACCAGGTGGAAAAAATGCATGGTAGTCAGAGGGCTGTCCAAGGGTTGGCACCGCAAGCGGGCTCGGCACCGGACAAGTCTCAGGGCCTGGAGACAGCGGCTACCAACCTGTCAGAGCCGCAGGTACTGATCACTCACCAGTCTCCTAATCAGCTGGAGCTGGTGCAGGAGAACGCTCCCACGGAACCGCAAGCCACCTCAGCAGCGCGGAGAGCACTTCAAGATAATATCTCCGCACCGAGCTCTGCAAGAAAGAAAACAGAAAAAAGAAAACATGTAGCCACAGTGAGGGATAGATCACCCTCTCCTGAATTGACTGCTCAACACATCAGAAGGGGACAGCAACAACAAGGCAGATCTCCCCCTGATTCCACAAGTGAGGAAGAGGCACAGGAAGAAATGCTTAGGAACCGTCAGGTCTATGACCCTTATTATAGACCACGGTTCATGATGCCATTCCATGACAGGGCACCATACCCTTATTATGAGCAGGGTTGGTATGGCCCTCAACCATCTTACCCTCCTCACTGGTATAGGCAGGAGCAATATCCATTATATAAGAGACCAAAGATATGAAATAATAACTCACCTGTAAACAGGACGGATGACCTACCCACGTCCTCCCCACATTCACTATCTCAGGATGAGGAGGAGCAAGACGAAGCTACTCTCCCCACACCAGGAGGTGTCGTCTGTAACGGACGAAGTTATTATCCCATCCACTTCCTCAGCATCACTGGACGACGCTAAGCAGTTCCAGGAGCTATTCAAGAGGGTGGTGGAGTCCATGGAGATTCCTTTGCAAGAAGTAGCTGAGTCCCATCACAAACCTCTCAATTTTATGCACACAAGAACAACAACGAGACTGGCATTACCCATGGACAATGCATTGCTGGAGCCAGCGGAGTTAATCTGGCAGACTCCTGCATCTATTCCACCAACTAACAAGAGAGCTGATAGAAGATATTATATATCAGCCAAGAACTCAGAATACCTCTTTACTCATCCTGCTCCAAACTCACTAGTTGTGGAAGCAGCAAGTCAGAGAAATAAGCAGCAATATAATAAAATCATTCCATATAACAAGGAGGATAAGAAATTGGATTTGTTTGGGAAGAGGGTCTATACATCATCATCCCTTCAAATGCACATATCAAATTATGCGACTCTTCTTGCAAATTACAACCACACAAATTACCTAAAATTAGCAGATTTCATAGAGGTTGTACCAGAGTCAATGAGACGTCAGTTCCATTCCATAATTTGGGAGGGACAGTTAATATCTTGAACAGCTATGCAGGTGGCCTTAGATGTAGTCGATACAGCGGCAAGATCTATGGCTACAGGAGTGGTGATGAGGAGATTGGCCTGGTTGCACTCTGCCGATCTTCCGCTCCAGCTTCAGACATCAATCGAAGATCTCCCTTTTGACAAAAGAAAGTTATTCTTTGAAAAGACAGATGACACTATGCATACGTCAAAAGATGACAAAGCCACACTGAAGACGTTTGGCACCTACCCTAATATGACAAGAACACGTTCAAATAGATTCCAACCATATAACCCGAGGTTCCAGTACCAGTATACGAGCAGGCAGAATTACAGGAGACACGATCCACCAAGGGGCAGATACCGAGCCCAGAGACGCAGACAGACCACGGGGCAGTCCAACACGTCCCAGTACCCCCCGGCAAAGCCTCAATTTTGAAAGGTTGGTCGAGGGACCGCCAAACCTCGATCAAATTCCAAGGCAGGTATCGATCTTCCATCATCGACTCAGAGCCTTCTACCACGAATGGACGGCGATCACATCAGACAAATGGGTACTGGAGATTTGTCAACACTGGGTACACCATTCCGTTCAAAACACCTCCAAGTCACATTTCCCCCTCCCCGTCCCTATTCAGGGACACAACTCATGAACATTTATTACTACAGGAGATGCAGCGCCTACTACATCTAGGTGCAGTAGAAGAAGTTCCACAAGAGCACAGATGGAAGGGTTTTTACTCCTCCTATTTCCTCATAGAGAAAAAATCAGGGGGCTGGAGACCTATCCTCGATCTCAGAAGGCTCAACAAATTTATAACTCAGCAAAGATTCAGAATGACTACATTAACATCGATCATTCCTGCCCTGGAGTCAAACGACTGGTTTGCATCCCTTGACCTGCAAGATGTGTACTGTCACTCGATTCATCCATCTCATCGAAGATTCCTAAGATTCAGAGTTGGAAACATGCATTACCAATACACAGTCTTGCCTTTCGGTCTCTTGACAGCCCCAAGGACCTTTTCAAAGGTATTCGCAGTAGTAGCAGCCTGTTTACGGAGCCAAGGCGTCATGATCTTTCCCTATTTAGACGATTGCCTCTTGAAGGCACATTCAGAGGAGAAAGCAAAGGACGATCTAGCCCATACTATCCAACTGTTCCAGAAAGTAGGACTCCCCATAAACTGGCAAAAGTCAATTACAGTCCCATCTCAGACCATAATTTTTATAGGGGCAAGACTGGACTCGCAATCAACAAAGGCCTTTCTTCCCCAAGACAGATACGAGGCAATAAGCCTTGTGGACACGATAAGCATCCCCCGACAATAGATGCATTGACCTGCATGAAACTATGAGGTCATATGGCCGCCACCACGGCGGTGGTCGACAATGTACGTCTTCATATGAGAATACTACAGCTATGGTTCTCAAAGGTTTTCAAACCACATTGGCACTCAACACACACGATAATATCTGTACCAATAGACGTGAAACGGTCCCTGCAATGGTGGAAAGTACCCGAGAACCTCCTGTCAGGGGTACCTTTCCGGCAGGCGATACCCATCATTTAGATGTCAATCGATGCCTCTCTTGTAGGGTGGGGAGCATGCCTGCACAACGAAACAGCGCAGGGAAAATGGACATCAACAGAGCTCAACCTACACATAAATGTGCTAGAACTTCGGGCGGTTCGCAAGGCATGTGCACATTTCATACAAAGGATCAGAAACACCCACATACGAGTTATGATGGACAACATAGCTTCCATGTATTACATAAACAGACAGGGTGGAGCAAGATCTCCCTCGCTCTGTGTAGAAGCTATGGAGATGGTGTCTAGCCCACGGGGTCACCATCTCGGCAACCTATTTACCGGGTGTCCGAAACACAGTTGCCGACACACTCAGCAGGGCCTTCCCGGCAGACCACGAATGGGAATTAAACCAAAGTGTGTAGGACAGCATATGTCGACAGTGGGGATACCCGACTATAGATATTTTTGCCACCTATCAGAACCGCAAATGTCACCGATTCTATTCGAGAGCGGGAATTGGAAAGGCATCCCTGGGAGATGCTTTCCACAATTCATGGTCAGGTGACCTATTATATGCCTTTCCACCACTCCCACTCATTCAAAAGACTTTGATCAAAATAAGGGACGAGCAAGCGAGGGCAATAATGATAGCCCCAGCATGGCCACGACAACCATGGTTCACCCTTTTATTGGAAATGTCAATTCACCCACCCATCCGCCTCCCGCTTATACCAGACTTGATTTCACAACGGCAAGACCCTGCACCAGAACCTCCACAAAATGCACCTGACGGCCTGGCTACTCCATGGTTCACACGAGAGGAACTCGAATGCTCTGAACCGGTCCGAGAGGTACTGTTGAATAGCTGAAAGCCATCCACGAGATGTACTTACCTCCAGAAGTGGATATGGTATACAGAATGGTGTAGATTGAAACACGTTGACCCTGCCTGGACGTCCATCCCAGTTATCCTCGATTACTTGTTGTTCCTGAAAGGAACAAAATTATCGAATAGCTCGGTAAAGGTATACCTAGCAGCTATTTCTACCTTCCACTCCGACAGAGGAATAGGGACTATCTTTTCACATCCTGTCATAAAGAGGTTTCTATCAGGCTTACAGAATCTTTACCTGGAAGTAAGAGTGCCACCTCCGTGTTGGGACCTCCAGTTGGTCCTTCAAGCGCTTACTAGCCCTCTATTTGAACCCTTGGCAAATTGTTCTTTGCTATACCTCTCAATGAAGGTCACCTTCCTAGTAGCTATTAGGTCAGCGAGAAGAGTAAGGGAATTGGGGGCTTTAATGACAGAACTTCCCTTTACAGTATTTCATAAGGACAAGGTCACGTTGAGACCTCACCCGAGATTCATCCCAAAAATCTCCACATCATTTCACTTGACTCAACCTATAGACTTACCTGTATTCTTCCCGAAACCTCACGCCAATCCCGATGAGGCTCGTCTCCATACACTTGATGTCAGACGGGCGATGGCCTTCTATATAGAGAGAACAAAGTCATTCAGAAAATCTGAGAGATTATTTGTAGCCATAGCTAGCAGGTGTAAGGGCTCAGTACTCTCTTTGCAAAGAATATCAAAATTAATATGCACCTGTATTCAGGAATCTTACAAGGCAAGAGGTGTTACTGCACCAGCAAACATAAGAGCCCACTCTACCAGGGCGATGGCGGCAACTACGGCCTTTACGAATAACGTCTCAGTTGCCGACATTTGCAAGGCGGTGACTTGGGCCTCACCGCATACCTTCATCAGACACTACGCAATAAATAGCATGACTTGAGCAGATGCAAGACTCGGACAATCAGTTTTAGCCGTAGTATGTAGATGAGGCTCCGAAGCCCTACTGTCCATTTAAGGACACTGCTCACCATACACCTCAGGCGGAGCACCCACGGGGACTCCTCTCGAGGGAGAAAGGAAGGTTACTCACCTTGGTGCAGTATCTGGACTTCTTCGAGATGAGCGTCCCCGTGGGTGCTCCACCACCCACCCTCCTCCCCTCTCTACTTCAGATCCTTGCAGTTGTATAGGTAGAGAAGGGAATGGGCGGTTGGAGCCGCGCGCATTCTAAGTAGTGACATTAGTCTCCGCGAGACAGCTGTCTCGCACGTGCGGCTCCAACGGCCACTGCTTTCAAATCTCCGGTCAGTGGCGCGGCCCGCGCCTTCACCTCAGGTGGAGCACTCACGGGGACTCTCATCTCGAAGAAGTCCAGTTACTGCACCAAGGTGAGTAACCTTCCTTTCTCTTTCACTCTCCTATTTTATGAACATAGCCATGTGCTGTTTAACAGTATATATGTGACTGAAGTGAGGAAGAAGCAAAATTGGCTGACCTAAGTCATGAGAATCAGCCTCTTTGTGTGGAGCCTGCTTTCTAAGTGGATTTTTCTTTTTTCAACAGAAGTCTATGGAGTTGTTGCCTAAAGCACAAGATGCCATCGGGACTCTAATTTTCACAGCCCTACTTAATTTCCCTTTTCAACAAGG
The DNA here is from genome assembly GCA_007922175.1 of Pelusios castaneus. Taxonomy (NCBI): domain Eukaryota; kingdom Metazoa; phylum Chordata; order Testudines; family Pelomedusidae; genus Pelusios; species Pelusios castaneus. The sequence goes on from ML685816.1 coordinate 2,554,548, forward strand.
AGTTGTAAGGTTGTGTACAGGTGAGTGTGTGAATTGAAAAAGAACCCTGTAAACTCCAATAGCTTGGATTATGAAGATGTAGGGTTTCACCACTAGCTATTATGTTTTGGCTGACAATGGAAAGGAGGCAGGAGAAAAATGTGTTTTTCATCTTATTATAATACGGCTGCTATTGCTAATAGTGTATTAGCATTTCAACATATACCTCATTATGGTGAGTTATAAGTTAATTAGAATTTACTAGGGCTGCAAATTGGCAAACAAGCTGTTTATGCTTTTATTTTTCTCTAAAGATTTTGAGGTTGGGGAGTGATAAGTTTTGTCTACTCTTGTAACTTTGTTCCCAAGATATTCTAGTCTGTAAAAACTAACACACTGAACAGAAAAGGGAGATTGTAGTCCCTGATCCCAAAGTTCAATCTGCCTGAATGGATCAGTGCCCTTTTCTGGAGCACCAATGGAATCCAGTAGAGAAAGTGCCATTGGAAGCCATCAGGGCTCCATATAGATGCAAGGACCATTCTTGTGATGCCAACTGCAGGCTTGTTTACTTTCAGGACTTGCTAACTGTTTTTCAAGAAAGGCAATTCCATGAGGGTAATAAGCACTTGGATCAATGGAAACAGGCACTGAATAATTTGGATGATTCTTAAACAAGTCACTATTACCTTTAAAAAAGATCTCTCAAAATGTATTATAAAATTAACTACTAGAGTTCCAAAGCAGCAAAGACTTAGTTTTAAAAATAATATATATACGTTGAATACATTTAAAAATGTTTCTATGAGAATACTTTTCTTTAAAAAATTTACCAAAGCAGAATACATGAAAATGTATTTGAGGCTTATCAGAATGATAGAACTGGAGCTGAAATGTAGGCACTATAAAAGAGCTGCTCTGATCCTACAAGGACCTCCATGCTTTGAATACCTGCATCTGCACAAACCTGCTTTGAAACTGGTGAGAAATTCTTCAGACACAGGGATCTGCTCACATATAGTTCCTTGCAGGACTGGGGTTACAGTCAGGGATTGGGTATTAATCTTGGGTAGATAGGCCTCTTCCTTCTAGCATAATATCAGACTAACAGACCCGCCCCGCCCTGCCCCACAAACAAAAAAGGATGTGTTAAGAGCTCCATGTAAAGTGGAAAGGCACCTTGTCTAGTAACTTTTTTTTAGAGACATGCATTTATAGAGAACTTTTGTAACAGAAAGGACACTTCCTGTAGCACAGTTAATCTCTGACTTTTTTTTTTTTTTTTTTTGAAATGGGATGCCAAATAATTCTTTTGATAAATTCTGACTGTGCCATAATAGTCTCATAGGATAAACTTTACTCTTGGCTTAATTTTTATTAACACCTATGGCCACCACTTTAGATGTGCTACTTCATTCTCGGATTCATCTCACCATTAAAAACCACTTATGTGGATCTGGTAATGAAAGTGGTTTAAGCTCAGAAGATCATTGCGTACGTAACCAAAGATTTCCATCTTGAGCCCCAAGACTAATAACCAGCAGAGCAATATGTGGAGAGGGTGAAAGTGTCAACTTGGAAAAGAATTTGGGATCATTTAGTAGCTCTATCTTCCCAAATAAGCAGGATAGCTGCTAATGATAGATCAATATTGTGAAAAAGTAAGGCCAGTGGGTTTTAAGGGGTGCTTGAGGGCTGATATGTGAGCCCCAGAATGATAAAGGCCCTTTTCCTTGCAGGCAGGCGAGTGGGAATTACAGCATAATTAATCACACCTGAGGCTCCAGCCCTATTAAAAGCCCCACCTGTGCTGGAAGCAGAGTGGTGGAATAGAGGGAGGCAAGTTGACAAAGGCTTGTAGGAGAGGGTCCCTCACAGACCAGGAGTATAGTGTCTCTTTCCAGGAGAAGAAGAGACTCCGGCACCAGCCTGCAAAGAGAGAGTGAGACTGCCCAGCACCAGAAGAGCATCGCTAAAGCAACAACTTGATTGCAAAAGCCAGGAACAGGTACTCTGGGGGCTGGGCCTCATGGACTGACAGACTTATCCACTCTGTGGAGTGGAGGGGGAGGCTTGATTCCCCCAGGACCCAGGGGAGTAAAAGGCCTTGCACCAACTGGGGCAGATTTGTAGCAGGCTTACTTCACCAGGGGAGACAACCACTACCTGATAAAGCCAAGGGGCTACTTTGCCACAATATGTATTTTATAGTTTTATCTCCCACTGGCTTCCAAAAGAGCTTCTCCTAATGGGACCAAGAGACAAGCAGGAACATGCATGAATGGTGTGGCTGTAGAGAGGTTCTGTTTTTAGAATATGGACTGTTCGAACATTGTCTGCACTGTGGATCTCATAAGAGTAAATCTCACTCAAGATATATGTCTATCTATAAACTTTTTTGCAGCTCAGGATCTCATTCTGTTAACCCTATCTATCTAAGAGGCCTAAGCAGGGCTGGAGAATTTAGATCGTACTGGGTTTTCTGTCGAATCACATATATTGCCTTTTCTTATCCTATCTATTGCTGCTTTCCCATATGGGCCTTTAATATGGTGTATACTAATTTGCTATTTTTACTATTCTGCTTTTTATTGTCCACTGAATTTATCATAAACCTATTACTATGGCATGATGTACCTCCCCCTACTATCCCTGTAAAATAGTGGGACAGAGATTGATAGGTTAAGTTCTTTTATTTTGCTCAGTACTATCACCAAGACTCTCTGGCTCGGTTATAACACTGTTTTGCCTTTAAACAACACAAATATACTACAAACAAAAGTAGCAAGGCTCAAAGCTGCACACCTACAACAAGAGTCAGAAACACATTAACCTTTAAATGCTGATTAGTTCCACTACTAATACAATTACTCATCTCCCTTCTTTATTATACTTTCTTAACTGAGATATAGCTAGAGGGGCGCCGTTAGCGTTATGAGGGTACCACTAAATTAAAATGGTTTCAGAACAAAAACGAGGGGTTCAGATCCATAATACTCGTGTGTGCTTCCCTAGATTCTGGGGTTTCTGCTGGCAGCAGCTCAGATACACTATGCCAGGGCGGTCCCTTCTGCTTGGCCAAGACAGGAGGTTGGTCAGGTACTCCGAGGGGTAGGTTCTTCCCGATCCGCACCTCCTCTTTTTCTCTCTTGGGTTTTATTCCCCTTGGAGCCATGGCAGGGTCCAGCCCTGTCTATGTACCCTTTTAGGATTTCTTTTTTGCTGCAGTTTTTGCGGGTTGGCTTAATTTTGCAGTGCTTTGCCCCTTCAGGAATCCCTCTTTGTTGACAGGGCACTTTGTTTGTGACCTGGTTCAGGAATTCCCCTTGTTGATACTGCACTTGTAAGCCAGTTTTTACTAGTCTTAAAGGTCTCCCTCTTAGCTGAGCTGATGTTTACTAGATTTAAAGGTTTTCCTGCTAGCTGACCCAGCAGGTCAACTCCAGGTTACTTCAAGAGTGAACTTGTATTCCTGTGCCTTAAGGCACATGGCATATTCTCTACTGCATTTCTTTTCTGCTTGTTAGGCTACCTGAATTTCAAAATGGTACTAAAATATACACAAGGCCTGAATCAAAGACCATTCAGGTTGATATGAATGGTCCATTTACTTGAATGAACTTTGATTAGTTTCCTAAACATATTGTTCACCCTGAACTGCCTGTGGGTGAAGAGGCTAAATTACTAAATATTATGTTTATTGTGGTAGCATCTAGAAGCCTGTGTCCTGGACCAGACTCTGGTCTTAGGTACTATACAAACACAGAACAAAGAGTTTCTGCATCTCTGAAGCTGAGGCCATATAGCATATACCATTTTTCAAAGATAGTAGTCTAAAAATTGCTTATTTTCTTAAATATGAATTGACTGGACTCTTCAATAAATGATGATGCCTTTGTTCCTTGAAAAGGCTGGTTTCCAGTGCAAGAGAGGCAGGAACAATTTGTTAGTCAAGATGTGCTGGCTAAGATGTTCTTAGCTGACATTCAAGGCTTTGCAAGATTGTTTCCATTAGGAGGAGAAATGGCTGATGAGCCTACTATATTCCTTATTCCAATCCTATTTATTTACAAAGAATGTTTACAAAGTGCCATCTCTCTCAACTCAGTAGAAACAAATAGCCCATAGTTTCCTTGCTCATAATTTCAAGTCTTCTTTCCAGTCAATCCAATGTCCCAAGGAGCCGTCTCTCTGATCCCTTTCAGAGCAATGCTCATGACTGCTTCTCCTGCTTTTTACTGATTTCTCCCTCCCCCCCCGTGTTCTCTCTTGTACACCCTGAACTTCCCAAACAATCTACTGACCCTTTCTCCCCCGCTCTCCCCTCTCCCTTCCGTTTACAACTAGAGAATCTATTAGCCCAGATGTGGTCCATTCTTTTGGATGGTGGCTTCCCACTGCAGCTATCTCTACTACATATGTAATGGAGCTTAATTGCTCGCTCCATTGAATATGAAAGGAGGCTGGGTAGGGTAAGGGGTGCTTCAAGGAAGTTAATATTGCCTCTAACTGTCTCTTCCTTGCATAGCTAGTTTCTCCAGTGGTATGAAGCCGGGGGTGGGGGGGTGTCGGAATGATATTGTGGAGTTGGCTGACGAGGCTGTCTCTAGGCCCCACAGTCTGGTGGGCCCTGTGCAGCCGCATGTAGTGCCAAAAACTGAGTATGTGCAGATTTTGTTACTTGAGTTCTGAGAGATGGGTAACAATTTCTGCAAAACACTGTTTTTCATGCTACACAGGCTGGGAGGCAGCGCAAGGGCAGGGTTGGGCCCAGGGAGTGGTGTGAGGCTGGGATTGGTGCAGGGGGAGGTGGGGGGGAGGGGACATGAAGCTAGGATTAGTGTTTGGGGGTGGTGCAAGGCCAGGATCAGGCCTTGGAAGCAGTTTAGGGCTGGGGAAAGGGGTGCAAGGCTGGAATGGGGTTGGGGGCTTGCACATGCCAATTCGCCCTGGGCCCCGCCCACCCCTACAGATGTCCCTGGCAGCTGATCCCTCCTTCCAGATGAGGCCTCTCCATTTACTGCTTTCTGTGTGATGACCTGCACTGTACAGTAGACTCAGAGTTACGAACACCGGAGGGATGGAGGCTGTTCATAACTCTGAACAAAACATCAAGGTGGTTCTTTCAAAAGCTTACAACTCAACATTAACTTAATGCAGCTTTGAAACTTTATTATGCAGAAAAAAAATAGAACAAAAGCCAGTCCTTACCTTGTCAAATCTTTTTTAACTTTCCCTTTATTTTTAAGTAGTTTATGTTTAACAGTTCTGTACTGTTTGCTTTTTTTGTTTTTTATCAGGCTTCTGCCTGGATGCGTACTTCTAGTTCCAAATGAGCCAGTGTTACTGACTCTGCAGTTCGTAACTCTGCTGTTATGCTGTAACTATTGGAGCATAGCTCTAATTATTGTCCTATGGCTGCACACTCCATTTGAGGTTTTGCACTATTTTATCTAAATTCACCAGCCTCATTAAGGCTTGTATACCTGCTTGAAGTAATTGCATGGTGCAGCATCATAGATGCCCGCAACTTCTTATATAGTACTGTATTTTATTCACTTTACAACAAATTTGTCTTGTTTGTAAATCAAGCAGACTAATTAAAATAAGATTCATGAGCCATCTTGTTAACAAGGCAGATTTATTCTAGATTTTGGTAAATATCCTCTCTGGAACTTTGAATATTCAGGTTTGTAACAAACTATTAAATACACACAAGGCCCTAAGTGAAATTAGGGTCCTAGTTTCAATAATATTTTGATGTCTAGATTAATCCACAGATGGAATCTGAATTTTAGATAACTAAACTTTTGAACTGGCTTCTTAACAGATTTATAATTGTGATTTGATCTTGGAGACGATGTATTCTACTTTGGAATTGGGTTATTTGTTGTGCTTGCATTTAGATAAGTAAGAACATGTCTGAACCAGCATGGTGCAGAAGACACTCGCTGGAAAAACGTTTATTGGAGCAGTAGGTTCAGTTTCAAGAATTTTTCCTTCATTCTGCAGTGGAATGGGTGCAACCTGCAGAGTAATCATCAGAGGCTATCTTTTCTTACCTAAGGGAGATGTCAGTAGTTCTTGTGTGAACAAGCTTGAATTAAACTGAATAGTGTGTGTGGCAGAAAACAAGACACTGTTTATGTGCAAATCGGATGTGCTAGTAGCCTGATGGGGTTGCTCCTCACGGAAGCAAACATGGTGCCTACAGCAATTTTACACTGGTGGCCTAGCCTATCCAAAGAGGAAAAATTTCTGAAGGCACTCAAGAATCACGGGTTAATAACAGTTTTAGCCATCTTATTTAAAAACTGTCCTTTAAGAAAAAACATAAGGGAAGAACAGTTTCAAGGTCAATAACTGTTGTACTAAATCCATTAAGAAATGTTACTTGAATAATATCAAGCTGGAATATGAAATAATGCTAGTTTCAGGAAATATGTGGTTGTCATGATCCCTCCAAAAGGTTTCCAGCTAAATTGTTTTGGTGCTGGCTATGAGAAGTAAAACCCTGTTGATTACAGTGGAGTTATGATACCTGGGTTTTCTGTTATGGTGGTTTCCACAGGTGATGTGTTATAGATCTTTTAAAATGTATTTGTCAAAACCTCCTCTCCAAAATCTCAGATGTTTCTGCATCACTAAAGCATACATGGCTAAATAGAGCACTGTGCTGATGAAACCTCACAGCATGTAATGCCCATGGAAGAGTTGTGACTTCTGACATGGGAATAAAAGGGTAAGAAGGATTTTACTACCATTCAGCTGGATTGTGGGGAAGGCAGAGTTCCCTGGCATCTGAAAGAAGGTCTTCCACTCCCACCCTATTTATTCTGGCCAAAATATCCTGTACGTCAGTGACTTCCCCAAGGCTGTGACTGACTAAGAGCGGAGCCCTAAGGGTTACGTATCTTCATGTACCTTGAACCTCCTTTTCACCGAAACTGTTTCATCACAAACCTTTTAGCATCTATGCATTCAGTATATGACTGGGATACCAAGGTTTTATTGATGTTGCACAACCTGCTGCCGTGAGAGATCTAAAGGGCTGATGGAAACTCTTTCCTCAGCCAGCCAAAGGAATTTATTATCTTTCTTTCATCTTTTTAACTCCACCCATATAACTTTAGGAGGTACCAGTTTGGTTTATGATGCTTTTGTCTGAGTCTAGCATCTGCTGATTTTGCATCTAAAATGCAAAATGCTTTAATCATTTCTATACACATTTCACCTGCAATTTCTCCTCTTAGCTGTTTGTTTTAAATCTGAAAGACAGACCCCTGGGGGTTAATTCTCACCTCAGTATGACTGTAAAATGATGAGACATCTCGGACATTGAGCAGCTAGTCCATGCTGCCGCTTGCCACTGGTTGTGCTACTGCAGTTATACGACGATTTTAGCACACCAGCTTAATGAGATCTAGTGTATGTTTGCTTGAACTGGGAATTCCACTCTGTGCTGAGTGTAGACATACCCTGCAAGCGTCTAGCAAAGATGAGAGCTGTGGGAAAGTAATGGATAAGACTATCTTGGCTGACAATAAGGTAGTCCTGGTCCTCTGATAATTCTTTTCATCTTGATTGCTGGAACCCTCCCAGAAATCTAACACCAGGCATTCCTCTCCCCTTCCACTTCAAGCACACAACGTCTTTTCCCCCCCGCCCCCCCATGTCACTCTTCAATATTAGCTTTTCACTCCCTCAGTGGGGAGATGACTCAAGAGCTGTCAGCAGCATCTTACATATTTAATGAGTCCATATATCTGGGTTAGGTTTGAATTTTAGAAGCAGGCTAAAGCTGGGGTTTCTCTATCTAATCTACCATTTTTTTTTTAAAATAAACTGGGCTGTTAATACCCATGGGCAGAGCCATGTTTTCTCATTGTGAGGTGTTTGCTCAGATTTGAACAGAACTATCCTTCTAATTCAGTCTAAGCTTTTCAAATTGTTGTGGAGACCAGAGATGGGACAGGGGTCTGCTCTGCTTGAGTTTCAGACATTATAGCTTGCTGGAGGAATTCTGGGCTACCACTGTGCATTTAGATCCATTTTGCCCTGGCTGTGGAGGTGACATGGGGAGGTGTTGGTGGCCCTGTCAGAACCTTTCCTGGACTCTTGTATAAGAAACCAGTTCTATCCACTGACAAACTCTCATCACTATTTCCAAGCTCTTGGGTTTCAGAGAAGTTTTAGATGTTTGTAGCTAGGCAGCTCCAGTAGCATTCCATTCCTCAGGTTCCCTTGATGCAGGCCCATGTGGGGTTAGGCCTCCATGTGGCATGGGGACTGCCTTGGTTGAGTCTCCTGTTACAGGTGAAGAGCAGGTGCTTAAGTGGATTCTTTTAGAACTATCAGCTACTTTTCATAATATTCATCAGCTGCTGTGGATCCCAGTAGGGTGAGGTGGCGCTGCTGTAATAATTGCATTCTTTCTTGACTGAGGGAGCCCAGAAAATAGTAATGATGAAGGTAATAGCTCATCATTGCTAACAGTTCTCATGCAGGGTTTCATCATGATAGTTCTTGTCCAAAGTATATTTGGGACTGAAAGGACATGCCCTAACACTGCCAGAGGAGGCTAATGAGTTCCTCCTGGCCTGTTCAGCATCAATGAAGCACACCTGCAGGGCTTATGCTACCTGGAGAGGGGAGCTTAAAAGGCAAAACCTGTCCCAGGAAGAGGAGATGAATGGGGAGAAGGCTGCCTTGCTTCAGACAGCTGAGCTAGGTGTGCTGAGGAGACAGCAACAAGCCTCTCTGCTCCTAAAGCTGCACAATCCAGCCTCAGAACACTATGACCCACAAGGAGGGGCTAGAGGTGGATCCTGTAAAGACTAAGTCCAAAGGGTTCCCTTAGGAAGACTGCCTGAACTCCAGGTTACCATTGCTGATTTTGATCTCCCCCCAACTCCCCATTTTTCTTAGGAGAGGAAAAAGAGGACAGGACTTTTTTTTGTCTGTTTACTCCATGAACCCCTGGGTAATTGGGTGGGGGGAGACAGTAAATGGACCTGAAGCAGGGTCCAAAGGGGGGTTGGGGGACCCCTGTCCCCCCTGGTAACTTTAGGAGGACATATTGGCTTTGGTGTCTGTGATATGTGGATAACACTAGCTTTATATCCCATCCCATTCAAGCTGGGTGTGTTACCTTGTGATCTGCCAACCCAAAGCTTACACATCTACTCTGTGTGAGGTGGTGTCTGGAACTAATTCAAATGGAGATGTGGCCACCCAGCTGCCAGATGGACTAGTAGAAACACTATAACATAAGAGTGCTCTTTCTTAGGCTCAAGCACTTATACATGTCTGCAGCAGGTTAGTAAAATTCTCAACCCTCATTATTACTGAAGTTTTTTGAGGCAGCTTTTGAATGGAAACAGTGATGCCTTTACAGGGCTGGATTATTGGAGGGGCTTAAGCCCCGGGCCCTGTTTGAAAAGGGGGCCCCGGACTCTAGCCCCTAAAACCCATCTGATAATCTGGCACTCACCTGCCTCAGTGCCAGTTGAGTGTGCTCCTGCCCTGCTGGTGCTGGCGGGAGAGAAGGTGGACCTTGGTGCCAGAGAGGCCAGGCCCAGGCTCTGTGCTTTGCCCTGCCCCACCACTGGGCCGGCTGGCCTGCCTCCAGAGGGCTGCATTGGAGGCCCCTGTGCTCTGCACCAGCCAGCCTCCCACATCCCCCTGGAGAAGACAGGCCAGAGCAGGGCTGGGGCAGGAGTGAACTGTGGCCCCAGGGCCCCCAGCAATTGGGGGGGTATGGTTGGGGAGACGGGGGGGGCAGTGGTGTGTGTGTGTGGGGCAGCCTGGAGCCTCCTGGCTGGTTAATCCAGCCCTGTGGCTTTGTGACAAGCTTGATCTTCCAGCTGTCATTGGAGGATCCTGAAGCTGAACTCAAAGAGAGATCCCGAAGATCTCTTTCCAACCACTTCCCTTTTATTCTTGTTAGTAGACAATAACACATGAAGGGAAAAAAACTTATTGCGCTGACAGCTTCAAGCAGGAGTACTAATTAACTAGATGTGCTTTTCCAGAATCTGCATATCTTAAGGATGGACAAACATCTCTCAGAGGACATGCATACATAAGCTTTCTGCTTTTCTCCTAAAAGGTGCCAACATATCCTCTAGAGACTTCATCAGAGAGGGGTCAAACAAAGGTTGAGCAAGAGCTTCCCTTCTTGTGATCACCCAAATCCATTCCCTTCCTGGCTTAGTCATGGGAAGGCTGCGCAGGCCTGCAGAAAGGCCGCCTGATTTGGGCTTCTATTGGCATAATATTGATCATACTTGCTGCTATTGTACCTTTGGGTGGGCTAGAATTCATTTAATTGCCCTTTTCCAGTACTTAAAAGAAATACACCCCGATCCCTATAGAGCAGCAGCTGGAGACCCAGGATTCAGTCTTTAAAGGACTCAAACAAAGATTGTTCTGAGTTACCTTCCCTACATTCAAGTGCTACTAAGAACAAAAGTAATATACTTTCTTAACTACTAACTTTTTATAAATCTTAAAAGAACAATAACAGGATGCGGCTATTTGGTAAACCCACATTCACCATTTCATAGCTTTCTTTTCCACAACACACATTAACAAAAAAACAAAATGCAGTTAAACAGAACAGTCCCCACAGAAACATTGTAAGAAAGAAACCCAAGAGTTCCCAAAGTTTAGGCGGAGTTCACCCAAATTTCAGCTATAGTGTCTGTTGACCAAGTACAAAGGCTCAAGTTGAAAGAAGCAGCTATCCTCTTTTGTTGCAGGAATCTTCAGTAGAAATCCATGTAGATGACTCTTCTTTTGCTGGAACCAGCACCATCCAGTCAGCCTACTGGTTAACCAGCACTCAGTCACATATACATGTGAAGAAACTCTGCTGCAAAAGGCTCCAGAGTAGGGAGAAAACACCTTGCTGTCCACTCCTGGCTCAGCATCTTCCAGTCACACACCAAGCACATGGACTCTTCTCACTGCAAGGGTGACCAGATAGCAAGTGTGAAAAAAATTGAGATTGGAGTGGGGGATAATAGGCATCTATATAAGATGAAGTCCCTATAAAATCAGGACATCTGATTACTCTACAAGCAGCAGGCAAACATCCCAGTCCCCAGAGAGTGGAGATGACTGGATGAATTAATTTAAGGTTATTTCTCCACCAAAGAAGAATTTTCTCAGTATGGTTTGGACTGATTTTCATCCCCACTGTAACTCTTTTAGGCACTGAGCGAATGCTCCACCTGTAGGGAGAGATTTTGATAGACTAGTAAAAGGGCTACTTGATAGTGTAACCCATATGCCTAAAAGGCTATCTCTTTAAGGGATCTCTTGGGCCTGGATTGCTGTTGCTGCCCAGAGCCAGAAATTTCTGGAAGATAAATGTGGTAGCTGTGAGCATGCTTAACAAGGTTTCCTGTTGGTGGTGGTCAGATGCCATGAGAGCAGCAGACCCTGTGAAAGGCCTTTTCAGTGGACATCCTAAACATCTGTTAATTTCAGTAAGGCCAGAAATTCATCCTAGAACTTGATTTCAACTTCGTTTGACAGAGGCTTATTGTACTTTTCTGGTAGCATCTGTTTTCACAAGCTTTCATGGGGGTACGTGTGGGATTTCTCAGAATGGATTCTCCTTTCTTCCAATAGATCAATCAGGAGAAGACTCCATAATTTATTTGACTTACTTATCAGTGCTGTTGTTTTCAATGTCTCATGTATGGAATTATAAATCCAAATAAGTAAATTGAACTCCCGTTGTGGGGGGTAGGGGCTGGAATTCCCCAGGAAAGACCAGCTTTGTGAGTAGAGAGCTTTGCAGTGAACTAAAAGCACCATGACTCCTCTTTGATTACTTTGATGGAGTCCCAGGAATAATGAGTTGAAATTACTCATCCATGCAGGGGCCTATTTACTCATACACACAATTTGAGAAAACGTAAGTGCTTATTGATTGATCTGATGTGGATCGCATTACATAATTGTGAGACAGTTCACAGAAATTCAATAATGTTTATTTCAGTTACTACCATTTCCTGTTTAAATGTTCAAATGCTCCTTCTCAGTTAGAGTAGGTCGTTTTTCTACAAATAAGTACAAGTGAATTATAAGATTAACTATAGCTTTTATGATTTTGTTGACTGTTACTACGCTCTGTTGTATTTACTTTTTAAACAGCTTTGATGGTGGCTTAAATGCTTTTTTTCTAGGTTTTTGAGCACTTGGGAAAGATTAAATGCCATGAGTAGATAATTCCCTTGTTGTGAGAAAAGAGTAGGCACAGACACAGTATACTGTATTTGTACTCCAATTTATTAAGAACTATACATGTTCTTGGGCAGGGTATTACTATAGAGAGTAAAAACAAAGAACAGCAGAACTCCTCAACTAGACTTGATATTCTTTTTTCTCTATTGACATGCTTTTGCAGTGTAGCCACAGTGGATTGGGTTAGCTGCCACAGAACAATCCCATTCAACACTCAGGTATGTTGGCAAGTGGATAGGCCAACCCGACACAGCCACATCATTATTTTTAGGTTCTAGCTTGATCAGAGCTAGCATATACATACCTACCTCCCAGCTTCTCAGTAGCCTTAGACTATGGGATGGTTTTCAAAGAGATTTCAATCTGAACTCCATTTTTGTGCATGCATATCTGTTATTTATTAGACTGGGTTGAATTTTTTTAATAAAACTTTTTCATCTACAACTGATCTTATACTGAAAATTAATTTTTGTGTGTGTGTGGGGGAACGCTAAACCTGATATTTTGCTATTCCCCCCATTTTTTGTGAACGACTTAGTCTTTTTAAATAACCATTTCAATCATATTTTTTGTTAAAATGTTGGAAGAGATTATTTTTAAACTTATGAAAAAACAAAACATGCATCCATTTCAAACATGTCCTAGAAACAACTTAGAGTTCAAAACTTTTCATGAACAAGTTTTCATTTTTCACACAGCTCTGTTTATTGATAACATGGTCACACAAATGATGGAACTGTCTCCCAGAACTGATTGCTATAGACACAGGAGCTCTCCTTTTATCTACAGAAGTCATGTAATAGAGGCAATAGCAGTGCAAGCTCCATTAGAGTGCCCTATTATTCTTTGAGTAGTATCCCTATGAATGATCTACTCTACTGTGCTTGCACCCCGTTCCTTTGGTTAGAGATTTCCCATAGCAGTGTCTGGCACATGCATGCATGCTAGTCAGCCTTGGGCTCTATACAAGTGGTTCCTAACCTGTGGACCACCGGTGGTCTGTGAGGGTACTATAGGTGGTCCGGGAGTGGGGGTGGGGGGTTACAGGGGAGAAGATAATGTAATAATCCCATGTATATTTTATGTATCATTTTCAATGTTGCATTGTGAATAATAATGTAATTTGCTTCACAAATATCTTTGTGTAATATAACATTCTCTTGACATCTGTGAAACAACATCAGCCTTCTCATTAGGTAAGTGTTATCTTTTCTCACTGGTAGGCCTACTACAGGTAAAAGTACTGTGACAAGTGCAATATGTTTGTGAGTGAGCATAATAAATTATTAGAAAAAATGTTTTTAAGTTAGCCTACAGCTGACGAGAGAGTCAATGTTAAAAATATTTAAAATGACTTACATGGTGGGCTGCAAAAGCTTTTGATGATGTAGGGATTTGCATAAAGGAAAAGGTTGGAAACTGCTACTCTAAGCCCTTGACCTTCAAAATGCATATTTCCACATTGTGAGCCACCCGTCTCACAAATAATTGCTATGTTTTATTGTTGACCAAGTCCACTTTCAGTACTGAGTGCTCCCTTTTGGCCTGTCGTCTGCCCCATGGATCTTTCAAAAGTCATGTAATTAGTAGCAGCATAGTGCTGCAGGAAACTTATTTCAGTGTTTCCGTACCTGGATGATTTGCTGCTGAAGAGTTGCTACCAGGAAGTGACTTATTGGTGATTTCTGAAGCCATAGATCTCTCCCTCAACTTGAGCCTACACTTGAACTTAGAAAAATCCCCTTGGACTACTGTGCAAAACTTAGAATTCTAAAGAGCTCATCTTGATTCAGTCACAGCAAGAGCCTACCTTTCTCTGCACAGGTTTGGCCCTTTCCAACATAGCCAATACAATCCAGCTCAGTCCTCAAACTCTGGTCAAGAACTGCCTTCAATTGTTGGAACTTGAGCCAGTATCTTTTGTCAAAGATCAGGCAACACTCAAAATGCACTGTCTTCAAGGGTGATTCAGGACTGCTTATATACCGAGCATACTTAATTTAAATACGCTTATTTCCATACTCACTTGTGGGTAAAACAATCCTTCAGTTGGTGGAAAGAGCATCACAATGTGTGCACAGGAGTCCCATTTGCATTTCCTTCTTCAATGATTGTCATAAGGACAGATGCCTCCCTGGTAGGCTGGGGAGCACATCTGAATGCTTCCCAGGGCATGAGGACATCATAAGAGATGCTACATGTCAGCCTTGTGGAACACAGAGTGGCCAGATATTCCTGTCTCTAGTTTTCACCATTAATCAAGGACAAGCACAGAGAGGTCATGATGGACAATATGTCATGAATGTTTTATATTAACTGGGAGCAGAAGCAAGGTCATTCTCCCTCTGCACTGAGACTGTCGCGGTTTGAAACAGGTGCATATGCAAACAAATCATCCTCACAGTAGCCTGTTTTGCAGGGGGTTCAAAATGTGACTGTGGATACACTCAGCAAACAGTGTTTCCCACTTGTCCTGGAAATGGATTCTAGCATATTACACCACATATTACAGGAATGGGGCACAGCCCAGATAAACTTATTTGCACAGAGATAAACAAGAGATGTGCTCAGTTTTTCCTCTAGCGATAGACTGTCATTGATCATTGGGCAATGCCCTTCACCTTCATTGGTTGTTGGATCTATTGTACACATTCCCACCAACTTCTCTAATTGTCAAAGTTCTGCTCAAAATGAAAAAAGGACAAAACCAAAGTCATCCTAGTAGTTCCAACCTGGCCCAGATAAACAAGGTTTCCTTGCCTGATATAGATGGTCATTTGCTCACCAATTGATTTCCATGCTGCTCCTCATCTCTTCTCCCAGGAAACTGGGAAGATTGTTCAAGTGATTTGTCTCAGTGTGGTTGGTCAATGGCTCCCAGGACTGGAGTCCACCTGCTCAGAAGAGGTATTACATCGCAGAAGACGTACACTATATACTACACATGCTCTGTACATAAATACTCTACACCAGTGATTTTTCAAACTTTTTCCTCGGGACCCAGTTGAAAAAAAATAATTTTATGCCTGCGACCCAACACCTACATCTTTGAGCAATGCATTCCAGTCTCTTGGTGGGGGCATGGCAGGCGCTGTGAGCCAGTATTGGGTCCCAACCCATGGTTTGAAAATCACTGTTCTACACATACTCTCAACAATGGACGATATTTCTCTGGTGTGACCTCAGACATATTCCATCAATGACCTCATCACTGCCAGATATACTGGACTATATCTGAACACTAAAAAGTTCAGGACTGTGACTGACTCTGCGAGAGTCCACCTGGCAGCCATCGCAGCTTTCCATTTTTTTAGCAGAGGATTGTCCTGGTTTTTGCCCATCCAACAACAATTAAATCCTCTAGGGTCCTCTGAAATCTCTGCCAGTGAAACATCCTCCAATTTTGGACCTCAATCTGGCTCTTAAATGCCTATGAGATCACTGTTTGAACTGATGGTTACCTGCTCATTGCTCTATTTATCAATGAAAGTGCCATTCCCGGTAGCCATCATGTTGACGTGACAGGTTGGGGGAATAGGGGCCTTTAAGGCATGCCCCTACTTTCACAGTATGTAAAGATAAAGTTTTATGTCTTTGTGACTGTGTAGTAGTTTGTCATTGTTAACTATGCAGCAGATTACATTTCCTGACTAAAACCTATGGGCAAGGGGAAAAAGTCCTCCTGGCATTTTATTTTATCTTTTGGTAGTAATAGTAAAAGATGATTAAAGAGTGCGTCTAGCCCAGGTATTTTTATACAAAGACTAACACTAGCTGTTGTACAACAAAGTACCAGTCAGGACATGTTAGTGCTATTGCAGTTCTGCATGTGGGTGTGTAGGGCTTATAAACAGCTTGACAGCTTTGAGATATGCACACCCTAGCATGGTTTATTCCTGCTTGAGCTAAAAGTCATCTTTATTTTAAGATTTCCTTTTATCAGAGACTTCACAACAATTAAGTTTTGAGGTTTGGAGGCTTTTTATTTTTTCATTTATTTAGATTTACCCAAATACTGCACGTGTCTATCCATACATTATACACTCCCTTGATGTAATTTAAAATGCATCCCATTTGCAACAGTGCAATTTAATATAATTTATATCACCAACACTTAAATCCTCCTTCCTTCCATACAAGTCCCCTCCCTTGCAAACAGGAGTAGCCAGAACTTATGTTTTGGCAGGGTCTGTAGTTGATGCAGCTGGGCACAAGCCTTGTGTCACAAGTGAAACAGAGGCTGATAAAAATGTGGGATGAATTGCTTAAAATTTGATTGGGTGGGCCTGCTTTCAAAGGGGGTGGGCCATCCTGAGATACTGAGACAAATCATAGGCTGTTTGGGTTGAGTTAGACAGACTGATGAGGAGCTGGGTACTGTCAACATATTGAAAATTCTGCAGTCTAGTCTCTTCACTAACCTTCCCTGCAGTCTCATATATGTCTTGAACAATAGGATTAGCAAGCAGGAACCCTCTTACCACACCATAAGAATGGCCTATGCTACTGTGACTTTTTTCTGGACTCCTCTGACCACTTCTCCCTCCACCTATTTTCTTCCCATGAGTCTAACTCTATTCGGCAGAGGTCTTTGAGCCACCGTGCATTTTCAACAGGTCACTTGAAACATTCATTCACTCTACCTTTGAAACCTTGAGAACAGCAATGGGGAAGTGAAAGGAACTGGAAGGTCACAAATTAAGGTTTTTTTAAAAAAGGAGGCATAAGGAATGTGGTTTAAAATTATTCTCTTCCAGTGCTTAATTTGTACTAGAGTTTGCAGGACTGAGCGCTGGCCCCTCTAGCCTTGGCCGTTCATAGCCCTAGCACCTCTGGGCTTGCTGCATTAGTTATGAATGTAAAAAAAGTGCTTGTGCCCTGGCATCTTTCATTACAAATTCAGCACTGCTCTCTCCTTTTCCATTGCCCATTCCGCACCCATCTCCAAATGCTCTGTTGAAATGGAATGACTCGGCTGGAGAGGGATATAGGGCTTTGTGGTGTGTGGCAAGAAGACAAGATCTGTAAAATAGAAACTTCCATCACTTCCCTATCTTGTCCCAGACACTCAGTTAATGCCATGGCTGAATTAAACATGGCAGTTTGGAGAGGCTGAGAAGAGGTAATTTGAAATTCCACCAACAGTGGTCCTGTTTTCCTTTTGCAGTGGGGCTCAAAAGGAAGTGCTGGATTTTTCCCTCCGCCACTTATAGTAACTTTTTCAAAATGCCTTAGGGTTTTTTTGGTTTTGTTTTTTAACTTGTATTTACAACAGTTAATGGTGTGTGCTTGTCAGCCACTACATACACTCATACCTCAATGAGGAGCAACTCTGCCACTCCTCAGCTGTGTACATTGGCTAGTAAACACACACCCTTGGAGCGTGTTAGTACATACTTGAAGCACTCTGTCATACTGCGCTGAACAAACGCAGTCTCTTTAGGGCTCATATTTCTGCAACTGAAGGAAAGCGTGCAACAGAGCTACAGCCAGGAGGAGCAAAATAGCCTTGCTCAGAAACGAAAACTATTAAAAGTGATATTTTTCCATGATGAGTGGTGAAGGTGCTATGACATTCACCCTTAATTTGCACTTCATGGTTCAGAGGCTTGGGTACTGGGAGTCAAGAGATGTGAGTTCTACTTTTTGGCTCCACCATTGACCTGTTGTATGAGCATAGGGAAGTCATGTCATCGTTCCATGTCTCAATTTTTCCACCTGCAAAATGGGGATAATAACTCTTCTTACTTTATATAGCATTTTAAGATCTAGGGATGAAAAGTCTTAGAGGAGGTAAGGCCCAGATCCTTGGAGGTATTTTGATGCCTCACTCCCATTGACTTCAGTAGGAATTAGGCCCTTTAAATATTTCTGAGGCTCCAGACTCAAGCATTTAATGATAAACTTTTTATAGAGAGGATGTGCTTAAGTGAGTCTCTAACAATTAGAGACCTAATGGTAGATTCTCTGCAATTCCTGTGCTTTTCCGTCATTTTTTGAGAGCGCACCGCAAGGTTGGGGGCAGATCAAGCTTTCTTGGAGCTCTGCCAAGGGAGGCGTGCCCGTTCTCCCCATGGGAGCACTGTCCATAGATGGCCAGGCTCTGAGAGAGTTTACACTAACATAATTGTGTGGAATCTTTTCTTGCGTTTAAATGCATCTAGATTTATTAGTGATATGAATTGTGCATACTGGTGTTTTAAAAGGTATTTTAAATCATAGAAATGTCTCTTTGATATAAGAGCTAAATCCTTTTAATTTAGTTCAGTGCCTCTATTTTACAAGAGCTATATACTGTGAACAGCAGCAGTGCTTACAGATGTTTGATTTCATTAGTCTCCTCTGCTGTGTAGTCTTTTTCTGATAATTTAATTACTAATCTAGGTTGCTTCATGTTTGAGGGAATAACAGTACCATGGGCTGGGGATTGACATGTACATTTACTGAGGTTTGTAAGTAACTCTACTGTTTAAACAAGTATTGGGCTACTGCATAGCTGTTTTCCAGTTAGTAGGAAGCAGTTGGAGATTAAGCTGAAAAATTTAATTGAACATTCAAATCTGAAATGAAAGAAGACTCTTAGCCTCCTAGACTTTAAAGCTGGAAGGATCCATCATGATTATCTAGTCAGGCCTGCTGTACATCTCAGGCCATAGAACTTCACCTACCCATTCCTGTAACAAACCTCCAATAAGGTGCCACAGGGCTCTTGTTGTTTTTGCTGTCCCTACCTCTTTTCTGATTGCAAGTAAATGGTGTGGTTCCTTCATCTTAAAACGTGATAATAGATCCAAGTTCTGATTACTCTAGGTAATCATACAGGCCCAGCTCCCACAGGGCATGCAGCCACTCTATGCAGCTGTGTTAATATATTTTGGTACTAAAGTCATGTTCAAGAGAAGACAGCACTAGCTTACAGCTGTCCCCTCATAGTATAGCTCACCTCTCTCTCACACTACTCCAGGTGAGGGTATACAGTTGTGGAAAAGACTATCTGGGTTTGATGTCTATGCTCTGTGGATCCCTGGCTGCTGCCCTGGGCCCTGATATTGCTGGCAGCTGACACACTTGGGAGCAGCCTGCAAACAGAGAGCAGCCTCAGGATGGGGAAACACCAAGTTCATCCCGACAAGCTGTCCCCACACACTGCAGTCCTCATTGTATTTCTGATAAACATTAAACAGGTGAAGATAGTTTATCTTTGCGGGAGGTGTTTTTTTGTGTACACTTGAGGTGGTTGACTGAGTTGTTGGGAAATAACTTGACTAGGCTAAACCAGAACTCAGAGTAGAAAGCAATGCTTGTTTGGTGGTATAGATGATGAAAATAATCACATGGTCCATGTATCAGTCCTTGTACTTCCACTAGCTTCCAGAGGCATGCTGTATGTCTGTTGAAAAGCTATAATGCAGCTGAACAACACAATGATTCAGTAGCTATGGATAACAGTTTTGTCTTTTCGTGCTCCATGGGTATTAATTTAACATGATGGTTACCTTCCTTACATGCTTGGTGTGTTCTGAAGATTACAAGCATACTGGGTAGAGATTTCTACTGTGTGTGTAGATAAAGGACCCTTCAGCCACTGGAGATTAAAAGATCCAGTACACCCAGGATCATGTGGAAAAACTTATAGTTACAGTCAGGTTCTTAAAATTATAACTGAATGGTCTGGGAGCGAAAATGGAAGTATTTTCACATATTGGGGGCTTAGGTTTCTTTGAAAGAATTTGGAAGCTTGTTTAAAAAAACAAGTTAGGTGCAGCTACTGCATTATATCTTGCAACAGAGGTAGTTAAATCAAGTCCTGAGAAATGCTGAATACCAGTCATTCCAGTTATAGTTTGGTTTTTTGGAAAAAACTTTACAGTAGTCATAGAACAACTATCTTCAGTGTTAGTGTACTGCTTGCACAACTAGATTACTGACACTGACTCAATTTAGGTTCCCTTTTTCCCCATACTGAGGAACCCTGCTAACCTGTGCATGCTGCTGAGCTGATAGTCTTAGAGCACCGCAGCATCAAGTCATCTACTGTAATGACAAGAATGGTCAGCTAAACAAACACCCAATGCAGTGCCAAGGTTGTACAGGACTGGGTACATAACATCCTCATTAACATCAATTGCGGTTTTGTGATCAATTTCACTGGGAGAGCTAGTATTTAAAGCTATGTCAAACGTGACAAAAACTTTTACACAAACGGTCATAGATTTGGAAAATATTTGCAGGTTTCCCACCCATTCATTTCTCCTAATTATTCTAATTTTCACTATCATCCTTATTTACCACTCAGGCAGTGTAAAGAGGTCTTGAAGAAGGTTGTTGTATTCCAGTTGTGATGTACCCAAAAAAATCATTAAATAATTGTTTCATATGTCTTGTGTGGTGGTAACAAACTAGCAAGTTAATCTAGGGGCTAGCAAGTGGCACTCATACAGGGGCTAGTCACAGTATTTTGATGAGTATGACACATAGATATAGGCAAAGTTGAGAGTTACGCATTTGAAACAGTTTTAAAAGAATTTAATTGAATGTGAAAGCAGCATATGAACATGTTCAGATCTATGTACATATCAAATGGCCTCATTTTTGACATTAGAACTTGCCACTCTTTGATGCAGGATTCCAATATGACTTGAAAATTTCTTCATACTAGAACTGTGCAAACATTCCTCAAAAACTATTTACTTTTTATGCTTCTTTCATTACTCATAGTGCCAGTTGCGAAAGGTAAATCTTCTGTATATATATTTCACTCTTTTGCATTCACGTTTGATTCAGATGTACAATTACAAACTTCCATTGTTTAAGAAACTCTCGAAATAGTTTTAATACATCACATTTCTGCTTTGTAAAGAGAGCCTCTGTATCAAATCTTGTATCTAAATGCTTGAGTTCTGCAATTACTAGAAAATTACTTCTACACTGTGTGCTAGATCATCTTCATTTAGCACAAGCATGTGCTTCGCTTTCCTCAATGAACTATAACAGAATAGAAAAAAAAACCTGGTTTTTGTAACAAGCAAAGTTAAGTGTACATAAAAATCATAGGCTTACTAAATATCTGGTACAGCATTCTCAGTACAATACAATATTACCTGTAGTATTATAAATTATCTTAACATTGCAATTAAATCACAATAAATTCAGCAGCTTGGGTACTAAAACTTGGATACATGCTCGGCCTACCTATTCTTGACTTTTCATTTTCTAAAAGAAAAGCTGTGGATAACCATCACTTTTTTATCATGCCTCCATTCCTTTAAAAAAATAAGCAGATTACTAGGACAGATTTCAGAGGTTTGGATCATGCTATGTTTGACACACATTTCTGATATACTTTAAATGAGGATGGGAAAAAGAATGGCATATTTTGCAAAGTAGTTGGTGTGAACCTGTTTGGGAGGAGAAGCTTTTTTTGTACACAAAAAATATGACTATCTTCAAACTTGTAGAAATACTTTTTGCCGTTTGCGATATGTGATGCAATCCCACAGGAAGTGAGCTCACGGTCCTCTCTCGTGACACAGTCCGAATTCTGGTGCTGTAGAGTCTGCCACCCCAGGTCTTCACACACCAGTGCAGCCTACTCCAAAATCTAGCCTTGGAGGGTCAGTCCCCTGCTCCTCCTGCAATTCCCCATGCATGAACTCCCTTTGGATGGGTCCTGGGGAGTTCCTCCATGCCCAAAGAGCCAGGCACCCCACCTTGTAGTCAGAAGTGATTCACAGCCAGCATGGAAGTCAGAATGGTTTACTAGATTTTAGGATTACAGCACCGAAAGACTTTGCTAGCAGATTAATTAGGTTATAGCAGCAACCACCTGTGGAAACTTGAAGCCCTGCTCAGAGGTTCTACCTTAACCACTCTCATTGGTCTTCCTCTTGGTCCCCCACACAGAATCCCTCTTCCCCATTCTTATCTCCTTTCTGGTCTAGATGTTACAACCTGTTATATCTGGTATGAAGTGTGCATACTTGAGGCTGGGCAGACATAACTATTCTCTAGGGATCTCTGCAATGATCTCTCACCGGGTCCTGTCATCAAAATACAGTACAGAGGAAGGGAATACATATATCACACACTGGGTCCCACCACTTGAAATACAAGAAGATACATGAAAGGAATATATGAGTAACATATGAGAAAACTGAGGCCCACATGCTGCACTTGGAAAGGCATTTCCACTCTGTCACACTGTACATTTTCATATAAGCTATTAAAATTAAATTCTGATTTAGTATGCAAATCGTGTGTAAAAATCATGACCGTAGACATATTGTGATAAAGAAATAAGGTCTCAAATAAAAACCATAAATTATCCCTACTTTGTGACCTAAATATGAACACTATTTTCAGTAGACAAGTTGAATATAGACTAAGTAATGCATTCCAAATTAGGTATTTCACTGTCACAGAATAAAAGCTGTGTTTGTATTTTACTTAAATAGTAAATATATATCCGGAGTCTGTGCATTATTCTGGTTTTCAGTGCTGGTATTCTGCAGGTTAGCTTGTGAAAGAGGAAGCATTGTTTGCACAAACCTGAACATTTTCCTAAACAAACAAACCCAAGATGGAAGAAGACATTTCATATGACACAACAGCTACTATTACCCTGGCAAGTTCAGTTCATAATGGCAACAGTACTTTCATGCTGGCCTCCAAATATCTGGGAGAAGAACTCAAAAGCCAAGTGGATGTGGATAGGGACAAAGACATAACCTGTGTACACCACCATAGCAAAAACAGTAATAAAAATAGTGTGGAACATGGATTGCTCCCAGGGCTCCAACACATAACAACAAGTGATCAGTAGGTATTGAAAATATAACCAGTAGAGATAATCCTTTGCATGCTTAATATCCATCTTCGGCTTCTGGTGGCCTTAGGCAATTTGATCTGTAACAACAAAGAACACCACATTACACCTGAGAGGGACAAGTTCCAAAGGGATAGCTGTGTCAGTCCATCCTGCAGTGGAGGAGGAGTGCAATCTTGAAAGTCTTGCCTTGCTGCTGTGAGATACCAAGACTCAGGGCAGGTCAACACTGCCTGCCCTTTTTGGCAGCAGTCAAACTGTGATACAAAAGTTACTTGAAATAACTTGCGTACCCCAGTTCAAATGCCTAACTCCAGGCTTGTCCACTGTGCTGAATAGAAGGGAGGGAGCCTCCCTTCAACTCCGCCCTAGCCAGTTGCCGGGGTAGTATTCTGGGATCAAACTTCTTGATCGTCTGACCGGGTCTTCATAGACTCGAGCAGTCGATCAGGAAGTTCAAACTGATGGTGGTGAATTTGCTGCTGTCAGTGAAAACTTGTCCACACACAGATGTGTGTTGTAATTGTTACACAAAATACTAAAGTTCAAATAGAAATAAAGTACCTAAACTATCACAGTCTGTAATCTTCTCAGAGCCAAAATACCTGGTTTTGGAGGAGGGGAAATTCCATTTGTAAAAAAAGTAGTAAGAGTTGGGCACTCAAAATTCTTGAAGTCCCAATTATGAATATTCTTACTCCATCCTACCAATGGAGTTAGAGCCACTTTCTGGTCTCACAAGGAAGTCAGAGGAAAGGCTTAATGTTAAGTTGTGTAGTGGGAGGGCAGACTCGTATGCATCTGGACTAAGGATGAGATTTAAAAGAAAAGAGCTGCTCATTCCAAACTCCTTTGTATTTTTCAGTTAGTCCATTTTTAATAAATAAATACCTCCCAGCCCCCGGCCTCCTCCCCCCCCCCCCCCGATCCCACTAAGTTCTTTTTCCCATTTTGCTTTGAGACTGAAATTAAGAGGGTAATGCAAAGCATCAAGGCAATGATAAGTAACTCCTACAAGATTACTTTTGTTTTTGTATTTCTTAACATGTTCTTTTAGAGCTGAGAAAGTTGAAACAGTCCAATTGGCCACTATCCTTACATGAATCCTTAAGCATGGGTGGTGAAAGAAGAAACAGACACATTAGTAACAGGTTTTTGTTACACATGTAAAGAAGGTCAGTCTACAGTCTTGTGTTAAATATTTAACTTCCATTCATCCTTTTTCTATCCAAATTGTCTTGAGTGTGGAGTTGAGGCATGAGTTATCCCGTAATAGTTTGAGAAAAGAATTTGTAAGACTGAGTGCTGTAATCATCTGAATGTGTTGCAGAATGCCCCATGTAGATGCAAAGACTGGATTTTTCCTTAAAGAGTGTGGGTAGCCTCTTAGGATATATACAAGAAGTAACTGGATGGCATAGCTAAGTTTTTTTTCAATCTCAAATCAGGCTGGTGTGAATATAGAGTCTCTGGAGACAACTGTTTTATAATAGTACACATATGGAAGGCTAGATAATACAGATATATAGCTGGCAAGCCATAGGTGCCCAGAATTTTTTAAAGGTCTTGTATGACAAGTAAGGGTGGCTTTTCCCCCCCCTCCAATTTCAGGTAAATTGCATGATAAGTCTATTTATTTGTGGAAAAGAGCAAGGAAGAAACATTGAAAGGGAATAGGATAATGATATAAGTCAATCCTGGGCCAATATTTATTTTGGCTATTTCTGTTCTCTCCAGTAAGGACAGAGGAAGAAGGTGTCATCTCTCTACATCCTTGGAAATTTCTTTTAATATATTATCCATATTTATAGAAACTATTTTGGGAAGACTAGGACAAATCTTAACACCTAAATAAGTTATTTCCTTGCATAATTAAAATGGAAACCACTGAAGGAACTGGTCTTTTGGATATATTCATTGCTTATAAATTATTCCAGTTAATGCAAAAACAGGAGATCTTTCAAAAACTATCAACCACATTCAATAATGATGAGACTGATAAGGATGGATTGCTCAATAGTACAATGTCATATCCCTCCTCCTAGCTGAAATGTGGAAAAAATAATTTTATAAGTTAATAGTGAAGCAAGGAGAGAGTTGTATAAATACTCTGACCCAGTTCAGGAATAATTATACAAATCTAATATTTTTAGGGCAGCCATTAGATAAGATCATTCAACCCTATGAAAGTCTTCTCTGCGTTCACAGATAAGGCTAAGGAAGGAACATCTATGATTCCTAGGTCAAGTGAATGATTTTTCTCATGTTATAAGCAGCCAAACTTCCTTTAAATGAAACCAACCTGATTTGCATGTATAAACTGATGGGGTTCAGTTGTGTCTTTAAAATTTTTGCAATTATATGAAATCTGTGTTCAACAGAGACATTGAGTGGAAAGCTCCAGTTGCAACCATGTTTCTTCTTTTTTTGAATACTAAAGTAATTAAAGCAGTTCTCATATCAGAAAACATGATTCCTTTTTTGGAATGTTTCAATGAAGAACTCTGAAAGAACAGAAGATGGCTACTCACAAAATGTTTTGTAGAAATCTACTGGAAAGTCATCCGTCCCAATGGCTTTAGTGGAATTCATATTTTTATAGCCTATTCAATCTCTTGTGTTGTGAAAACTATGTATATAAACACAATTTGTTCTGAAGCTAGGGTATTAAAAGGTTGGCTTTCAATGAAATAATCAAATTTATTAGTCAGATTGGTTGTCTCATTTATATAAAGCTTGATACAATTGCTTACATTGATTATTTATATCTATGGGTTCAAGGATGGCACTCCAGTCATCTTGTAATAAGTAGAGCACTGCAGATCTGTGGGTATTTGCTTCAGATCCGTTGGTATCCAGATCCGTGGGTGCAGATATCTGCAGCCCCATTATTGCGGATTGGCCATGGATGCGGATTCTATTTTTATGATCAATCCCTGCAGCTGCTGCTACAATCTGCATCAGCAGCACAAAGGAGAACAAGGAAGTGCTCCAGCCAATTCCAGCTGAGCTCTGATTGTGGTTTGCCAGCCAATCACAGTCTCAGTCACAACAGGCTGGGGCTTGGAGAGACACTGGTCACTGTAAGTCAGTTAGTATGTTGGCCTTTGATTGGCTCATTCTCCATGGCTTCCCCTCCCACTTCTTCCTTTTCTTGTTTGCGGTTTGCATGCCATGCTGTCAATCAGAGATTTCATTGGTGGCCAAGGAAATCTGATTGACAGCACAGCACACAAACCGCAAACCAGAAAAAGAAAAAATGGGCGGGACCCATGTGGGAAA
This sequence comes from Pelusios castaneus, assembly GCA_007922175.1. Classification (NCBI taxonomy): domain Eukaryota; kingdom Metazoa; phylum Chordata; order Testudines; family Pelomedusidae; genus Pelusios; species Pelusios castaneus. The sequence goes on from ML685816.1 coordinate 2,580,892, forward strand.
TGAGCCAATCAAAGGCTAAATTGCTGACTGAGCCCAAGTTTGGCTGCAGATGCAGTTACGGATACACATTAAACACAGCATGCAGATCGCGGATTGGATAGACTGACATTGGGCAGATGCGGATTGGTTCTGGATCCACATTTTTTAATCTGTGCAGGGCTCTAGCAATAAGGAAAAATGTTGTTGGTTAGATCCATATGAAGTCTTCTGGCAAGTAGTTTATCTGCCTTATCTCTGCATTAATAATTTCTTTGTTTAACTCTGCTGAGTGAAATTCAACTTGGCTGAATAAGTATTCTTTATATTTGGCATTGATTAGAGAATATTGGAGATTTTCATTTTTGGATTAGTCTTGTGTGTTCTCTGCAACTCATCTATATGCTTGTCCAGAGAGTCTAGGAACTTGAGTCTCTTGTCTTTTGGGAGGCAAACTTTATGCTTTCACCCCTTACAGTAGCCTTCAGAGCTTTCCCAAAGATGGCATCCAAGGTAATGGAGCACTCATTTTCTTGTATGAAGTTAGAGATTCCCAAATTAATGGTAGAACACAATTTTGCATCTTTTAGGCGCACAGTGTTTAGCTTCCACAAAGAAGATTTTAATGATGCGTAACCAGTGTCCGTGGTAAATATAATTGGAGCATGAGCTGAAATTAATACATTATCAATAATTGCTTTTAGACATGCTGGAATCAGTTCTGAAGATACAAGATAAAAGTCAATTCTGGAGTAAGATAATGTACTATAAAAATATGAACAGTCATGTTCTTTGGGGTGTTTCAATCTCTATATTTTAAATTAAGTTAATTAATCAATAATGAGGTTTGGCCTACTGTTCTTTGAGACTTGGGTCTCGTGTAATAGGATTTATCCAAATATTTATCTAGTATAGTATTCCAATCTCCTCCCAGTATCACAGGAATTCCTTTTATTAGAAAGGATGTCTGCAAGGTCTTTGAAAAATCCAGTTACCTCCACTTGGTTGAATGTGCTTCCTAGAATTAATTTTTCTGAGTTGAAGCAGCCTTTAAGAACAACATATCTCCCTTCAGGATCAGACTAAGGCTGTCTATGTTGGAAAGTTATACTTTTATGAATTAAGCTAGATATGCCTCTGCCCTTAGAATTCAGTGATGAATGATACTCTACATCTACCCGCATCATTTTGATTCTTTTGGTTTCTATTTGTTCAATGAGTTTCTTGTAAAAAAAAAAAAAAAATATTTGGCACCTTTTTGATCTAAGGTGTCTCAGGATTTTAATTCGTTTGGAAGGTTGATAAAGTTCCTTTCCATTCCAGGAGTACATTCTAAAAAAATTCATGGCAAAGCTTTAATAAATATATTATATATAACCTTTTTCTAAAGATACACATTTCCCCATTGATAAAACCCACATGTCTAGGATATGATCTGTATTTATCCATATTAGATACTAGTTAGTCTTGAATAAATGTATGCCTTCAATTAAGCCTCTCAGAGTGTCAGGGTATTTAAAAAGATCTATGGTTAGATATCATGTGTCTGCCAAACTATATTTGTAACAGAAAATAAAATCAAATTAGCAGATTTAAAAAAAGCCAGTGTGGGCAAGTTCAGATCTCTGATGGCTTTAGTTCCATCTGCTCCTCCCCTCCCTATTTTATCTAATAATAGACATCTTTAAATGCAAATATATATGAAGTCCAATATTACCCTGAAATACCATTTGGTATTCTAGCACCTGTATCATACATTCCTTTGCACAGAAGTTTAAGTATACATACACATATATACTGACTCATCACTTATAAATTTACAATTGATTTGACAAATCAAATAAAGTCTAAATATGAAAAATGCAATATAAGTATTTATATTCATAGTACATCAACTTCTCTGCACAAATTGAGTAACTAGTACTAGTTAAGATTTATGTTATGATCTGTTTCATGTCAAGAGCACTGACTGTACCAAGTGCCTTTTTACCATAACATGATCCATCAGAGGCAGAGCTAGGGAAGTTGTTCTGTTTAGCAGAGCAAGTTGTAATGATTAATGCAAATATTCAGTCAATGGATAATACTGTGTCCATCTTAGTGTCAAACTTTCACTCTATGAATGCTATACGGATTTTATTGCTCAGTTCCAATGGAAATCAATAGACAAGTTCAGCCATTTGGTTATCTGCTAAAAGTTGGAAGATTATATAAATGAATATTACCATTTCTACAAGGATGCATAGGAAAACAATCTGATTTTTAAACTTGAAGTATGCTTTTTATAATAAAAAAAACCTATTCTAATTTTGGTCAAACCTGGTCTCAGTCTTTGAAGTGTCTGCCAGGCTTCAGTGAGTGTTTTACAAAATCTTGTAGCATGTGCTAAATCCACAGTGAAGGTTTTAAGCTGTATCTGGTGTTGGTGATGGTCCCCTCAAGATTTGCTTTATGCCACTGAATGCAGCCCTGCTTTTGTTAAGCACCACTAAGACCGCAGAATAAAGAGAACTTTTGTGGCCTTTGAACATAATGGGTTTAGCTTCTGGCAGCATTCATTAACATTACTTTATCATTGATCTTCTGCAGCTTGAAGATGATGGAGCTGGGTGTATCAGACTTCTGTTTCCTAGTACTAGGCATCCAAGTGAGCCCTTTCAATATCTAATGGGGGCACTCTATGCTTACAGAGGCAATTTCTTTTTTAATGTTGCTGGTTTCAGTGGTCATCTTTTGTAGCTCTTTTCAACTAAGCCATCTGAGATTTTACACCACATAGATCTTCAGGGGTACCATGAGTATCTTTTGAGATAGAATCCAGTCTTTCTGTGAAAAGTTCTTTCAGTGCTTCCGTTCCATATCCTGCTCTAGGTTCTGCTGAGGCTGTATAGTCATCCCTTTCAGTGGCTAGGTGACTTAGCCTGATGTCTTTTGTTGATCATTTTTTCAGAGGAATCCATATTCAACAATCTGAAATTTATCCAAGGAGTTAATTTAAACTTTTCGGACAGAAACTTATTGCCAATTTCTTAGGAAAGTAATGACTATTTGAGACAAGTTAATATGCGGGGCGTGAGGAGGTGAGGGGCTAGGCAGTGACGTTCCTACTGGCTCACTGGTGCTAGAACAATTTTTATAGTGGAAGTCCTGAGAGCTATTGAATCAAACCGTAAAGCCTGCATATAATGGAAACCACCTCAAGTCAAGGGGTGCGTGAGCACTACCTGCATCCCTAGGTCCAGCACCTATGTCATGGGTATCATGTGACCCTACCCTGCATATTTTGAGGGTTCTCTATTAGCTCATCTCGTCTCAGAATGCCAGGCTCATTATCATATCACCCTATAATAAAAACTGAGCTGGAATTTTGCCTCTCTTAAAACTGCAGAAATGTCTTAATTAAGTTTCTTCCTTCTATCACTATATTTGCATACATATCCCCACTTCCTGTTTACAGCCAAAGCACCACAACACTATTAGAAATGCTCTTTTGGTGGATTTCCAACCCCTGAATCACCTCTCTTCCAGCAACATTTTCTCTGTAGACTCTCCTAGTTGGAAGGAAAGGAGAAGATGGGTTCTCAGCATTGTGTTATTTTGTTGCTGGGCTACTTAAGGTTTTTTGGTTTGTTTTTTTTAAGAACCAGTCAGCTAACCAAAGTTATTTCCTATTTAAAGACCATGGAAGAGTTGAAACAAACTATGGATAAAATGAATGGAATTTGGTTTTAAAAAAAAATACTAGAAAATACTGGCAAACTCTTAACTTTCTCAGGGATCAATTCCCCATTCTTGGAGCAGGATGAGAGGAGAAACCTGAAAAGCAACTTTCTTTGTTCTAACTCACAACCTGATTTTCCTGCTTATTATTCACACACCTCTGATTAGATCAGTCTACAGTGATAGCGAGCAGATAGCTTTTTACCCTTGTTTATTTTTAAAAAAATCTCAGTGCTTGTTGACTCTGGGCTCAATTCGTTTAAAAAAACTCTGCTGTGTCATTGTCATATAAAGGTACTCTGAACAGGATTAGACAATGAGGTGTTTAAAGTACTGGTGGGCACCTAGAGCTTTGATTGAGTTTTTGGGCTCCTGACTGCAGGCTGAACGGTTAATAGCACTGTTGGAAAATTCCTGGGCGCGCCCCCCCCCCCCCCCAAAAAAAAAAAAAAAAGTGCCCTTCCAGTGTAGCCAGGCTATAATATGTTTGACTGTTGTTGAAACACAGTTCTAGCTAAATCAGTTTGGGTGGCTAGCATACATAGAAGAAGAGGTTTTAAAGAATAGGGAAAACACTAGTGCTGTGCTGTAAACACTTAATAGGTTTGTAACACATTTGGTTCCTGAATCTTTTCTGCTGACTCACATTTTGTGTGTTCCTTTATACTTGTGTAAAGTATGCCTAAATTGCTGCCAGATCAGAATGGCATATTCTTCTGTAAATATAAAAGGTAAAATAAGATAGTGGAGAACCAGGGGTCTCATGACCACACTCAGATATCTGTAATAGTGTTCAAGCACTGCTAGCACCATAGCAGGATTTGGATCCTGCTCCCAGATTGGATTGATTTCTGTGGGAGTAGAAAAGCTGTAATTGGTCCCTTCAGCAAACCTTAGCATCTACACTGAGGTTCTTGGAACATTCTCCCATTGTTGTAATTCCATCAGCCATGCTGTGGACTTAATTTGGGCATTAGCCATGTACTGACTCGCTGTACAAGGGTGAATTTCACTATTAAAATTTAAAAAAACCCAAACCCATCTATGCCAATTACTTATCTTTCACCTTCTATATATTAATTTAGCTATTTCCAATTTTGTTGCAATAAATGGATTTGATTCTCACTCTTAAGTGATTCCATCCCAACATTATTCATTGCATTCCTTCCATCTCAAACACTCAATGCCAAACACTGTCTGCTCTTATTAGGTGCGTCTACACTGGCAAGTTAGGTCGACTTAAGGACGCTTAAGTAAACCTAAACAAAGCTGCGTCCATACTGGGCTTTTCTCAAGTAGACTTAAGCTTAAGTCAACTTAATAACACCTACTTTTAGGTTGACTTAAGCCTTAAATCAACTCCTTAAATCAACATAAGGCCATTGTAGACGGGGATTAACGCTAAGTCGACTTTTAAGTCGACTTAAAGCCAATATAACGGCTATCTCTGCTGTTAAGTCGACTTTACAAAGTTGACTTAACTTTGTACGTGTAGACATAGTCATTGACACTAGTCACTGTCTGAAGCAAGTCCATTGGCTTCAATGGATTTACATTCTATAAATGCCACCAAAATGAGGCAGGGATGCTTCAGGCATTTTGTATGTAGGAGGTGAAGCTAAGGCTGCATCTAAACTAGATTTTTGGAAATCTCCCACCATTGTAGCTTCAGCAATGCATATCACTTAATTGCTTCATTGCAGCTTACTAATCTGGGAAGTTCCAAAGGGATAGCTGTGTTAGTCCAGGTCAGCCAAACAAGCAGGGAGTCCTGTGGCACTTTTCAAGGCTAACAAATTTATTTCTCACATGAGCTTGCATGAGAGAAAATCTCACTTTGTCAGACGCAGTGGGATTTTCCCCCACGAAAGCTCATGTAATAAATAAATTTGTTGGTCTTTAAAAGTGCCACAGGACTCCCTGTTTGTTTTACTCTGGGAAGGTAGACTAGTCACTGGTGTTTTAACAACAATTGTTGTCTAACTATGCTCAGAGGGAAGAATGCCAGTGGCCACCCATGACTTTATACTAGCATTCCCACTGTTGTTACAAGTGCACCACTGAAGATTTTTCTTTTTTCCCTAAGAAAAATACAAATGTACAGAAAGTCTTGGAGCCCTGTCCAACTTTCATTGCCTTCAGCAGGAGTTTGATCGAGCCCCATTGTCTTAATACTAAATCATGGCATTGCACTATTCCAGAGGGCATGCTTTGCTGTGTCACAGATATTTAGCATAGGTCTTTCAATTTACAAAACATAATGGTCATGTTCACGCTTCCATTTTAAATAGCACACAACTCCTGGTTTTGGGCTGAAATTTCCATGCTTCATTGCAGCCCAAATGTGAATCTCTTTTTGTTTAATCCATTTGAGTTATGGAAGAGTGCAATAACATATTGTTAGACAGTGCAGCTAGATTATGTAATCCAGCACCACTGCAGAAGTAGTGGTTATATTACGTGCTCCACCACTCACAATCCAGACAGAATTTCTTGCTGTCTGGCCCCGTAAGCACAACCAGCCCTTTGTTGGATGCTGCTTTGGCAGCTTTTAAAGTTTTTCAGCAGCCATTATAGAGTCCTGGCACTGGATGTAAGTGTGACTCCCATAACTCAGAAGTTATGTGAATGTAATTGGCAGAGTCTTGGTAGATTGATACTGTATTTCTTGATGAGTTGCAGTGAATTACAGTGGCAGTCTCTGAACTATTATTTACTTCTGCACTGGAATCATAATGCACACAAAGTCAGAATATGACTTCTCATAATATACTTTGATTTGACCTAGGAAATAATTTAGAAAAAGTAAATCTCAGTTTGCTCATCTAATATTCCATTCACAATTACACCTGTCAGTGCACCAAGAATGTAGCGGTGGTTCATCCAGCATCCAACGGAATTTGGTCTGTGCAAGGGATATCCACTCTTCACAGTTCAGCAAAGTCGAAAACATGGGAAATATTCCAACTTGTTGTTGTTGTGTGTGTGTGGTTTTTTTTAAAAGACAGTCAAACAACCTTCAGGGAAATTAAAGAGAGTAAATATTCACTAAAGCAAACTTTCTGTAACATTGGAGATTAACTCACTGAGCACTCTTGCTTTTGCATATATGTTTCCATTACAAATATTTTCTTTCAATATTTGCTATTTTCCTTCCTTCCTTTAGAGGATTCTCAATTTTTTTTTTTTGTGGTGCATGATTTGGTGTTTCTTCCCATATGTGCCTTCAATTAATTTGTCCATGTCCCTTCTCTTCTTCTCCGCAACCAGCCACCATCATTACGCTGTATTCACACCCCCACTCAGATTATGAGCTGGACAGTAGACCTTGATTAGAGTCCACATGTAGGTTGATGAGTGTTTTATAGACAGTAAACAGGTAAAAGAGTACCACTCCCTCTGAATGAAGGTGAGTTATTACCCCCAAATGGTTGCAGTTTAGTAGTTGCCTGGTGGAATACAATATGGACAAACCTGAGAGCTTCGCCAGTGAGTTTGATAGGTCACAATTTTATTCCTCTTTTTATTGAGTGTGCAATATATAGAACTCTATAGAGTTTTGACTAGGGATGTGCCAACTCCTCCCCCTTAAACTTTGCAGGTGATCAGACCCAGAACTGGATTTAAGCTAGAAATAATACTAAAAAGTTCAAGGACTCATTAAGGATGGGGACAATTCGTTGTTTTTAACTGACATTGCTCCATATCTTGTTGGTCTTGTTCCTGAGAAACTTCACACTCATTCAGGAACCTTTCAGTAATCCCTGGTTCTAGAATCTAGGCTGGAAACATTGAGAGAACTTCAAAACAAAGCACCTGCAGAAGGTCACAAAAATAGAGGGGGATATAAACAAAGTTAATGAAGATTTTCTGACTCTCTAGAGTTTTCACATTAGTTCTTATTTTATTGAAACTGGTTTGCTCAGCTCTAAGCCACTTAGATAGGGCAGACAGTATTAGCTGGGATTTGCGTATAAATAGGCTTGAGATGGAATTCAATTTTTTTAATAATTTATTTTAAAGATTTTTTTATTTATCAATTTAAATTTTTACACGTGTGAAAAATGATCAGTTTTAAGCTTTTTGAGTTTTAACTATTTAAATTTTCATAGTTGTGGGAATTAAGGGGGGTAATCAGAGAGTTATTTAATGGCAGTAATTCAGAAAGTTAAAGCTTTTTAACAATTAAAACACAAATTGTCAGGCACATGTCAAAATATACAAATTAAATATTCTTAAATCAAACTATGTTCTTAAGCAGCATTTTTCTTACTTTGCCTATCTGTCAATTTTAATAATTATTGATGGAAATATTTTTGGTTGGTGTATTTTATGATGAAATTAATGTTTACTGACATTTATGGATAAAAAGATAATCCTGCCAAAGTCTACCTATAGATTATATGTAATATGCCAAGTTCTATTAATTAGTTCTATTAATGATATCTTGCCTGTTGATTCTATTAATGGTATCAAGTGAAAGATGTTGGCATTTGGTGCAAGTATATCTTGTTGCCTCACTAAATGAAGCAGTGACACCCTGATAAGTGCTTATGCTGGTCATCAGTTCACAGTGGGGAAAAAAATTGATATAGTCATAGATGTGAGAATAAAAAGGAGTCTGCTTCTTCCAGATTGACATATTTAGCTCCCATGCCCAGGAAACAGTCCTATCATCAGAGCTTCATCCTTTCAAACTCATACTCCTGAGAGTATGCTGTACAGAAATATCAGTCTAATTGGCCAATCTGACTTTGAATAAAGTAAGTACATCTTTATTGTGGGGGGCATTTGAAATAGAGGACCCTATGGGTATTCTTATCAATTCATAGGATAAGGGTGCAGAGAAGAGCAGTGTTTGGGTGGGATGACAGAATTGTCCCATGGATGAGATGTGGTCCTGCTACAGTGCCAGTTCCTGAGAGGTAGGAGAAGCATGCAGGTTGTCCTCTGGAGAAGCTAGCATAGATGGAACTAGAGTACTGTAAGGGGGAGAAGCTCCCTATAGTGAGCTGCTGACATTTTTAACTCAGTAGGATCACAAAAGAAAATACATGTGTGATCTGAAGTTAGGGCCAGAGAAACTATGAAGGATTCTGTAGATTGCACCATAGCGTTCAAAGTATTCCACACAGGAAAACAGCAGCACCACAAAATATAGCACTTGCTAAACAGCATGAAAGGACGTAATTGTGGTGGGGTTATTTTTCAGTGATGCATCCCATACAGTTTAGCCAACATACATGTCTACCACCTGTTCAGTGCAGTCTTGACCTCTCCTGCCCAGTGGGTGAATTCTGCAGCTATGCTACACCACTACACAGGCATAAGCAGCAGCGTGAGGCAGAGATTCAGAGACAAAGGATTAGTGGGACTATGGCACCATATGATGGAGTGTTCGTTTCTCACCAGATAATGAGCATTTTAACTTCTGGATGTCAGTCAATCATAGTAACAGAAGCAAGTCTGTTTCTCACTGCCTGGCCATGCTCCTGGCACACAGTTGATTGACCCATTAAGTCTTCAGCTCTGACTTATTGCCTCACTAAGGATTCCTCTATCATTGTTCCCATTGGTGATGGTTGTAACCTACTCCCACTTCCTTGTGCTGATGCTGATCTTTCCCACTGCTCCTTCTGTGCCATAAACTCCTTTCTTCCTCTTCCACCTCCTAACCCATAATGGTCACGGGTGCACTTCTGGCACAAACACGCTCTAATACATTTATTCACACTGGTACTCTTGGTACTTGTATACAGAAGACAGTCCCATAAATAAATAAAAATCAACTTTATCCTGAACATTTGCAAACAGATGGACAAAAACCATCATGAATGGCAGCCAAGTGAAGCAGTTGGGTTTATTCACAAGAATGCTTGAAAATACTTTTGCCCTTGTACTCACCCATCTCTATCTTAAAGCAGGTATTATCTTACACATGGAGAAAGTACAGGATTAACATAAACCCAGCAAAATGAGTAAAAAAGGCTTGAAAGCTAAAAATTGCTAGTTGATCCTCATCATCCCTACTTTCTCATTCCATTTGCTTTTCTGTTACACCCATTTTACAATTAAGGTGCAAAATTCTTAGTGGGTAGATCGTTTTAACTGGGGTAAATTGTCTCACTGGAGCTTTGAGCTGAGGACCTGCCTCTGTCCTTTACTACCAGTCTGTACAGCACCTAGAACAATGAGCCTTGGTGAGGACTTCTGGACGCTACCATAATGCAATTAAGTAACAATTACTTTGAAGTGGCAAAATCTGTCCAAACTGAAAGAGCTGAAAAGTTCCTGGCTCCCAGTCACCTACTTATATTCCACAGTATTGCTCACTTCACAGTTTAAACTATACATCCTTTGGAGGAACATACATCACACAGACATCTTAGTGTCTGAACTAGATTTTGGTTTGATAATCTCACCCACTTTATTTGCTTTCTGTAGTCTGTCACATAGATAGATGGTTGTTTTTGATTGTCCCCAGTGCAAAATGTGCCCTTGGATGGCTAATTATCTCCTTTTTTGTGTAGGCTGTAGAGATGTACCATATTTGTCCAGTTATTTGGGGGGAGAGGGAAGTGAAAGTGTAAGGGGGAAAGAACACAGGTAAAATATAGTTCAGAACTAATTGTTTTTATTTGAACTAATTATCTAGTTAGGTATTTATCTACCTGCCCTTCATCACCACAGTGTCTGATCTCCTCACAAACATTAATGAATGCCTTATAAGGCGTTCATTAATATGAGAAACCTCCTCTGAGAGAGGGACAGATCACCAGCCCCATTTTACAGAGAGGGAAACCGAGGGAAAAAGAAACTAATGCCCAGCTTTACAAAGGAGTTTGGTCCTGAGCGCTTTTCAAGATTTAACTGATCTGAGATCACACAGAACTGGGAAGTAAAACCTTCCAACTCCCAACACTTAATGCCCAAACAATCTTTCTTCCTTTAGTCTGCAGTCCTGGATCAGGGTCTTGCTTTCCCCGAAAACCAAACCCAGCCCAATGAGAAGCCAGCCAGACAAAGGAACCGCCCTTCCAACGTAAAGAAAGCACACTACTTACACGTCCTTCAGTACAGTGCATGGAAATAGCAATGACTTATCCTGAAGTACTTGTAGGCAAGGAGGCTTCCTCCCTTAGGGGAAACTAAAGGGCTATTAGTGACCACACCAGAGAGGGACGCTCACCTCTGCTTTTAGGAGTATCACGACTGCTGGACGAGGGATGCTCCAAGCTGCCGGGCTCCCCACTGCACGGAGACGTGTGAAAGCGGAGCGCGCTTCTGACTCGTGGGGTAGTTTTCCCGGCCCGCCCCGCTATTGCAGAAACCGCCCCGGAGAGCCAGCCCGCTTGCGGCGATTAATAATTGACCGGTGGGAGAAAGGAGCAGCCACAACCGGCTTGGCCGTCTCCTGCCCTGCCCCGAGCTCTGGCCGGGGGTGGTTGGGCCAGTTATCGGATTAACCCAGCCCGCAGAGTGGGTGTGCCCCCCAAAGGGCAAACGAGCCCGGCCCGGAGCTGGGGGGGCCCGTGCACGGCGGGAACCGACCAGCCATCTGCAGCGCCTGCAACAGCAACATGAGCTCGGGCGGCCGAGGCGCTGCAGGCGGCTCCCTGGACTCGACTGGCGCTGGGGGTTGCTGTCTCTGCGGGCTCCATGCCACGGGCAGGCGGACTGGCTCATGCAAACCGCTCCCGGCCGGCTCGCTCTGTAGCCGGGCAGGAAGGAGAGAGCAGCAGTCGCTGGGCAGGGCGGGCTGCAGAGCAGGGATATCCGGGCAGCGAAAGCCGCGGGGGAAGCCACACCGGCCAGTGCGGGTCCGCAGGGGCTGCGGTGCGCGTGCGGCGCTGCGGAGGGTGTCTTCTGCGGCGGCCGCTTACCTGCCCGCGCGCTCTGCGCCCGTTGCGCTGCTGTCCCGGGACTGGAGGAGAGCCCGCGCGCAGCCTGGCGCGGGGGGACGGTGGTGGGTTCGCTCTGCCTCCCCGCACGCCGGCCCCGCGCTCTGGGCTGTGGAGCGCGCTGCGTGTGTGGGTGTCGCGGATGCTGATCCTCCTGCCCAGGGTCACTGTTAGTGTCGGGATCATTCACCTGCGTCTGTTGGTTTCATGTTGCCCGGCCCCGGGCGCCCTTCGCCTGCCTGGGGTGAAGATCGGCGGAGTGGGTGGAAAAGAGCCGGGTGAAGGCAGAGGGAGGCTTCCTATGAGCAGCGCCCCCGCACCGCCAAGGGGTTAAAGCCCCTGGAAGCACAGCGCAGCCCTGGGTGGAGTGGAGCAGTCTGTGTGGAGTTTCATCTAGAATTTCTAGTGTCTCAGACTAGCAGGAGCCAGAGGTGCCCTTTGGCTATTGGGGGCCCTAGGCAAAAGCCCATTGTGGGGCCCCCTATAGGCCCACTATAGGCCTTCAGGGCCCCCTCTGTGACCCTGTCTCCCCCACCACTCCGGCTCCAGCTCCCTCTACACGGCCCTGGCCCCTTGGGCCAGCTTCTCCTTCTGCTGCAGACCAAGGCAGACATGACTTTTAGGGTAGGCAATGGGGCCCCTTGCAGCTCAGGGCCCTAGGCGTGCGCCTGCTTCGCCTACCCCGAAAGCCGCCTCTGGCAGGAGCCTCTGTTACATCAGAAGATATCAGGGAATGCAGATAGCACTAGCGTAAAAGAATAACAGGGAGAGGCAGGAATGCCTAGGCCGAGGGGGTTCCCACGTAGCAGAAACCCGGAAAGTGTCCAGTGCTTTTTCCCCACCAGATCTTAACCCAGTGTAATCTTAAAGTAATCAAGTATTGCCCCTACCACCACCTGGCCAAAGGGAACACACAGAACAAACCCCCAGAAGTTTCTTGAGGAAAACCTCTTAAACCTCTTATACACCCCTTAATGCAGTAGGCGAATGGAGGGTGCTCTGGGCATGTCCCACAGCCATCTTGGTATAAAGAGAGAACCAAGCGGATATATATTTTTTTCTTTTAAAAAAGACAATGCAGCTATCACCAGCAATAAAGACATATTCTAGAGGGGTAGCTGTGTTAGTCTGTATACAGCAAAAACAAGTCCTGTGGTATCTTAAAGACTAGCAAATTTCTTCCAGCATAAGCTTTTATGGACTCCAAGCTGCTTCATCAGATGTGGGTTAGAACCCACAAAAGCTTGTGCTGGAATAAATTTGTTAGTCTTTAAGGTGCCACAGGACTCTCCTTGTTTTTGATAAAGACATAATTGATTAAAATACATTGGCCAATGCCAAAAAAAAAAAAAAAGAAAGTACAGCCCTGAAGAGAAAATATCCTATACTGTCTTCTCCATACCTAGAACTTTCCTTGACCAATTCATTATTAAATTCTCAAATGAATTTAACACAAGTGGAATAATAGTCACCGTTAAATGAATATTATTTGCTGAGTGTCAGCAGTGGGCTCAGTTAGTACCAAAGATTCTATTATACCACTCATCCTATCTAAATGTTTGATTAAGAACAATAATTTACCTACTAGTAAACTTTGCGCTCATTCTAATAGCCAGCAACTGAAGCATGGTAGAGGGGATTATTAACCTTTATGCAACCAGGACCAGGGTCCTGTGCTTGGAGTCAGGAAATAAGCCAGTTTCTTACAAGAATTCCTGTGTATTTTTTTTTATTAAGTTGTTGATGTCAACAGACTAGGCCCCCTTTTAATGATATGATATATGTTGTTGCCACAGCTGGGCAAAAGTTTTATAACAATATGTGGGACTAAATGAATTTTTTTTTTTTTACTAAATCTAAAAATAGAGCCAAGTTTGATGAAAATTCAGTTATCTAGTGCAGTGGTTTTCAAACGTTTTTTCTCAGAACCCAGTTGAAAAAAATAATTTATGCCCATGACCAACAATTACATCTTTGAGCAACGCATGACAGTCTTTTGGTGGTGGCAGGAGAGGGTGCCGTGACCCAGTGCCTGAGGGTCTGCGTCCCAGTACTAGGTCCCGACCCTAAGTTTGAAAACCACTGATCTAGTGTGAGTTTTGAGTGAACCTGAGCAAATGTTTGACTGAATGGAAACCAAGTAATTTTTTAAATTTTGGGCTGACTTTTCATTTGAATTTTTACTTGGACTGAAATTCAGGGTTGGCAATGTATGCAAATTAACCTTTTGGAACATGGGGATCTTTAGTTGTTGCATAAGAGGAGGAGCTGGGGGGAATTAATTTCTTTGTCAATGAATTATATATTCATAGTATGTTTTGTAATGATTATCACTATGAATAATTACTGTAATTAGAGAAGTTTGCAACAGAGATTTGTGTAAAGTTGGAAATCTATTAACATTAGCTCAATCCTACGTTATGGTTGTGAGGTTTTAAAAGAGGTATACTCACCTATAGATAGACAAAAGAGTCTTGTGGCACTTTTAAAGACTAACAGATTTATTAATCACATGAGCTTTCGTGGGAGAAAATCCCACTTCGTCAGACG